>CM032333.1:56014623-56537123 GCA_019022515.1 Quercus aquifolioides
GTGGTTGAGAATTTATTAGATCGGGCCGTACAGATGGTGCCATGGTGGCACGTGAGACAAGACAACTACGTTCCTGCATCCCTTATCAAAAGAATTTTTGAAGTCATTTTATTTTGTTTATTGGTTTGTTGACAACCGCATTGGACACCTACGGTTGTGTCCTGCAACGGCGGTTGGTTCAGTGTGGTAGCGGTCAACTCCGTTGGTGTTGGGCCATCATCAAAAGCCCTAATAGCAACAACTACATGCAGTTCAATGGATTTGTGAATGTTTCATATGATGCCTGTTAGAAAGGGGAAAAAAAGGGGTCAAACATGCAACTAGTACATTTCTAGATTGTGACATCATACGAAGCAAGCTTGCAACGTAAGGTGATTTGAGGTGGTGTTACAAGTTTTCTAACAAGGATGTTAGGTATTTTTTTCGATTAGATACAATATAATTTCAATATATGGCGTTTACTTCATGATGAATTCTAATATATGAATTTGAATCATGCAAATATTGTATGGGTGTGTGATTACATTATGTTAACTTGGGTTATGTAAGAGATAAAAAAAAAAAAAAAATAGAAAACTAAAATGAGAAACGAGGGTTACCAGACAGCATGGCGCAACCTACCATCATATTTGATATAGCTCAAAATCTAAGATAATACGAAAATGAAATATAAGATTTCATTCAAAAATTCTCTTTTATGGTAAGAACTAAAGTTATAACATGCGAGTAACTAGATTTCTCAGGTGATAACGTCAACTCAATCGAACTTATGACCCACATCATGGATGCAGCCACGCAAGCATGTACATGGGAATGGAATATCCGGAATTGATGTGCATGTTGCTGGTATTGATGGAAACTCACGTACTCGCATATATGGGAGGACTTCAAGTCCAAACCATGCAATAGGATTCAAGTGAACTTTCTTGGAAAAAAAAAGTGTAGTCTTTTTGACTGTTTCTAAATATGAGTTGGTGTTCTCAATTTGAATTTGATTTGGATCATAAAATAGCATTTATCTCTTACAGAATATTGTTTTCATTTTAGTGAAGCATGCACCTATCTGAAATCATTGATATCTTTAAAATAAATGGCCTTAAAAAGTATAAAATGATATGGGAAATATTGGCCACCTTTCCTCATTTTTCTCTCTTTATTACACAATATATATATACACCTTTCCTCATTTTTCTCTCTTTATTACACAATATATATATATATATATATATATATATATATATATATATATATATATATATATTGTGTAATAAAGAGAGAAAAATGAGGAAATGTGGCCTATATATAATGTTCCATGCCTACAAAATCTTAACCATTAACATAGAATTTTTCCTTCATTTAATTATATTTATAATAATAAATGAAAGATTAAGATTAAATAGGTATGATAAATGACATGAGCCTTGTAGCTTAATTGACTATTATGGTGTTTCTAATCTAGATGTTTAGAGGGCGTTTGGTCACTGATTTTAAAACATAGTGTTCAGTGTTTAAACACTGAACACTAGTGTCCAAAAACAAAACAAAATGCGTTTGGTGGACCATTCCGCAACAGGACTGTTTGAAAAACATTGTTCAAAACATATGCTTAAAATAATGGTTTTGGAAATCACCTCCGGGCTGATTTTTAACAACAAAAATTAGTGTTCAGTGGCACTTCCGTAATTAGGTTGAACACTATTATGGGCCCACCTGGTCAGTTTTTTTGAAAGAATTGTCTCCTCTCTTCACGCCGAATCAACAAGGATCTCTCTCACTCACACAGATAGCAACTGTGCGGCATTAAAAAATATTTATTTTGTACTTTGCTAGCTTTTTTTTACAATCTAACACACACCAAACGCATAACATTTTTTTGTTTTATAAACACTAAAAACACGTATTTCAACAACACTTTTTAAATTACAGTTTTTACATATTTTTAAACAACAATTTTTGAACTCTATGACCAAACGGGCCCTTAGACTCTTAGAGTTCAAATCTCTCATTTTTCATTATAACTGAAACTATGAAAAATAGGTATAATAAGTAAATAAAACATATAGTGAAGAACGGCTTTTATTTTCTCACATAACTTCATTCATATTGGTTATTTCACATGCACTTTATGTATTAAAATGTTGATATTTTCACATCAATTGTTGAAATTTTCCCGAATAATAATTACAAATCATATTGTACTGACTATAAAAAAGATATAACCAAAAAAAAAAAAAAAACATTGACATATGAGATTATATGGAATCACATAAAAACAAATCAGCCTTAAAATTCAAAACAATAATGCAGACGATAGTGCTGCATTACATAAATACCATGACAGTCGATATGTTTTGCGCCAAGTTAAAAAGGAAACAAATGAGAAATGCCCCTTTCCCTGGTTAGTGAGCTATATTATCATTCCTAGAAATGCTTTGATATTCCTAAGGAAAGTACACTACAGCTATGGCATTTATCTTGGAATCATATTATTTAGGATAAAGTTTAGCTACAAAATTGGTTGTAGTTTAAAGTTATAAACCCACTCAATAAAATAAATATTACAACATATTTAGAAAATCTAACTGTTGAATTGCATATTCTTTACGCTTTTAATACGCATATTAAATTTTGTAGTAATCGGATATTATTTACTATATGATCTATAAAATTTTATTTTGTGTATAATTTTAAATTACAAAAACTTGCAATTTAAAAAATTTATTGATTTTATAGCTATTGATATTTAATTTTCTTAAAATTTTGCAAGTATGGAGGATATAAGAAGAAGATATAATCCAATGGTGGATTCGTCAAAATTCACTACTAATAAAAAAATATTAATTAAGTTTGTAGCCTAAGGCTACAACTAATTTTGTAGTTAAATTTTGTTTTATTATAAATATAAGTTAGAACCTCTTCAGTGTTGCAATTCCACACAACGCCTGCTATGTCTAGTACTATTTCCCTTTACCGTTTCTTTGTGATTCTCACGGTCGCTGCCCACAGCATTTGTTGTGGTGCAACAGATAATGAGAAGGATGTTTACATTGTGTACATGGGTTCACTACCAGAAGATCAATATTCACCTATGTCTCACCATCTCAGCGTTCTTCAAGAAGTACTTCTTGAAGAAAGGTATAACTGTTCATTGAATTTTTACCTTTTATCTATATTCTATAGTACTAATACAGTAATACTGCATCTCTCATTCCAGTTAATTTCCATACATTTTTGTATATGTAAAATAATACTGTTAATTGTTTCACACTCCGTACACATAACATCCATAATTTTGTTAGCTTTGGAATAGAAGGGAACAATGATTTTGATAACTTTGTGTAAGAATTTACTATCAATTAGTTTTTTCTAAGAGGATAGCATGTATTTTTGGAAGAAGGGAGAGAGAATGGGGCCGTAGTTTTCTTCTTCTTCTCTATTCAATTGATTCTCTACTACAGCCAATTACATGGATATCTTGTTTAAACATAAATGACAGCCCTTACACTTGTCCATCATGCACACACCTAGATGCACGCTAGTAAATGACCATATAGGGCACAAGTTCAAAATACATAAGAAACAACTACATTCATAGAAAACTCCAAAACATTAATTTTGAACAAATTTCACGTGTGATGTACACATTTTTTTTATTGATGCCTATGTTTTAAATGTGACGTGGGTGATGTTTATGCACGATATATACTAACGAGTGTGAAAGAATCAATTCCCTTTTATAGAAGTTCCAGTCCAAAAATCTCCGTATACAGTGATGTATTGCTAAGGAACAGGGTAGCCTTGCATCAACAACCCCCTCTACTTTTAACTGTTAGACTTTTACATATTCTAGTACCACCATCACATCACGGTCTTGTCTCCTTTTATTTGAATAGAAAGAAATAGTAAAAAGAACGAAAGAGTGAAACAGATAAAAAAGAATGAAGGAGTTAAGGTTTTGACCTTTTCTATCCTTGTAGTGACGCCACTGAGTCGATGGTTAGAAGCTATACTAGGAGTTTCAATGCATTTGCAGCCATGCTCAGTGATGAAGAGCAGAAAAGAATGGCTAGTAAGTGCTTTACGATTTATTTTGTTATCTCCCCCCCTCCCTCTCTCTCTCTCTCTCTCTCTCTCTCTCTCTCTCATTCTCTATTAGAATAATTTGAATAATTACACAACTAATCACTGCATTTTGTTATGTTGTATTATTGTAATAACTTATTTCCAAGTATAATGACAATAATGTGCAGGCATGAATGAGGTCCTATCAGTGTTTCCAAGTAGAACTCTCCAACTTCAAACGACAAGGTCATGGGACTTCGTAGGTTTAACTGAAACTGCAAAAAGAAATCCCACTGTCGAGAGTGATGTAATAGTTGGTGTTATTGACAGTGGAATTTGGCCCGAGTCAGAGAGCTTTAGAGATGAAGGTTTTGGTCCACCTCCTAAGAAATGGAAGGGTACCTGTGAAGGTGGCAGTAACTTTACTTGCAACAAGTAATTTCCTTTCTCCTAGAATTATATTGTGATTTTTCTTTTGAAAATTTTTCAAGCCTACACCTTAGAAAAGATAAAAATTGTTGTAAATTTTTTGGATTTCTGTTTGTACTAACAATACTAACATATCTGAACAATATACTAAGAGCCTTGTAATGTAACTGACACTTTCTAGTATTTCTAATGAAAACATTCAGGGTTTAAAATTACTTTTATAAAAAAATATACTATGAAATGTAAATTCTGCAGTAAACTTATTGCAGCTCGAGCTTACTCCTCGGGTGAAAGTACTTCCGCAAGGGATGATGAAGGTCATGGTACCCATACTGCCTCAACAGCAGCTGGTAGCAAAGTACACGGTGTGAGTTTTTTTGGACTGGCAGAAGGCATTGCACGAGGAGGGGTTCCATCTGCAAGGATTGCAGCATACAAAGCCTGTGATCCACTTGGATGTAAAGAACAAGACATCCTAGCTGCCTTTGATGATGCTATTGCAGATGGGGTTGACTTCATTACCATTTCAGTCAGTGGAGAGCCAATACCTTTTAAATCTGATGCTATTGCTATTAGTTCTTTTCATGCAATGGAGAAAGGTATACTCACCCTTCAATCTGTTGGAAATAATGGCCCTATTGCATCAACTGTATCAAGTGTTGCACCATGGTTGTTCTCCATAGCAGCCAGCAGCACAGATCGTGAAATTATTAGTAAGTTTGTTCTTGCTAATGGAAAGACACTCATTGTAAGTATCTTCATCTTTTACATTTAATCTATTTGATCCTCATCATTGCCTTAAAATGTTCTTTACTTTCTAATTGTGCATGAATTTGACATTCCCACCATTGGCATCTTTACATTGTTCTATCCACGGATTCTTACACTGCTTTAGTTCTATCATACATCTAATTATAGGACATCCAACCTATGTAGTTCTATGACTTACTTGGAATGATTGTATTCCTTAATCCTGTTTGAACGAATCAGCTAGTTTTGACTGTAGTTCTAAAAGCCATTATGATTTATTTAATCTCTAAATATTATCTGGTATGAAGTGGTGTCCTGAAAATCTCATCCTTGAACATCTTCTACAAATTGTGATATTGTTGTTAAATACTAAATTTATTCCATAGAAACTAGAATAATTTGACTTAAAAAAAAATTTGTATCACATTTTAATTTTAATTTTTTGTTTTCAGGGAAGTGCAGTAAATTCTTTCACACTGAATGGAACAAAATTTCCTTTGGTATATTGGAAAGATGCCTCAAGCAATTGTTATGGTTCTGATGCTCGGTAACTTATATTCTTTTAATTATTGTTAACCCCAAGTTTTCTTAAACCAGTGAAAGGTAACAATTTTTCTTGTCGTGTTGAATATCAGGTCCAATGCTGAAGGTTGTTTGGATAGCAGTTTGGTGGAAGGAAAAATTATCGTATGTGATGATATACAAGGATTTGAAGAAGCTTACAGAGCTGGCACCCTTGGGGTAATCATGTTAAATGATGAAAGAAAAGATGTTGCTCTTATATTTCCTTTACCTGCATCTACTTTAGCAATTGACCAATATAGTGCACTTCAATCTTTCTTAAGTTCTACAAAGTAAGGATTCTATTTTTTATTTTCCTCTGTAATTTTGCAATGTTTTACTTTTGCAGAATATTTAGATTTAACATTGAAATTTTGTTTGAATTCATTAAAATTTTTATATGTTGTTTAATGGCATACAATTTTCTTTGGTAAAAAAAAAAAATGCTACATGATCCTGAAATTAACCTCTCAAGGTCATGTTTTTTAGAAACCCAAAAGGAAGTATACTAAAAAGTGAAGCTACTAAAAATACACATGCTCCTGTAGTTGCTTCCTTCTCTGCACGCGGACCAAACAGCGTCGTAGGATACATTTTGAAGGTTAGGCATCATAAGTTTTGTAGGATACATATATCCATTTCTTTCTCTAGCTCTCGTTTGTTGTGACTTTTGGATTCTCTAACACTATATTTGATAAACACTGCAGCCAGACATAAGTGCTCCAGGAATAGATATTTTGGCAGCATATTCCCCCGATGCTTCACCTTCTGGTGTTGATGATGATAAAAGGTCTGTGAAATATGGTATATTGTCTGGAACCTCCATGGCTTGTCCACATGTAGCGGGTGCAGCTGCTTATCTTAAAACATTTCACCCAGATTGGTCTCCATCAGCAATCAAATCTGCCTTGATGACCACTGGTACATCACATTTTCTGCTATATCATTTTTTGCTAAGATAAGTTAACTTGCTATATGTTCTTGTTCTTACAGCTTGGCCAATGAATGCCACAAAGCAAGATGAATATGCAGATGGTGAATTTGCTTTTGGGGTTGGCCATATCAATCTTGTGAAAGCAATAGAGCCTGGTCTGGTGTATGAAGCCTCTAAAGATGACTACCTCAAAATGCTTTGCAGCATGAATATTAGTTCTTTTGGTACTTGTCCAAAGGACGTACGTTAGAGGATCTCCAAAGGATTTGAATTACCCGTCAATGCAAGCTCAAGTGGAGGCAGTCAAAAGTTTCACGGTTGAGTTTCCGAGAACTGTTACAAATGTAGGCCCTGCTGATTCAAAGTATGAGGCAAAAGTAGTTGTTGCAAATTCTGAGATCAATGTTAGCGTGAAACCGAGCACTCTCTCTTTCAAGTCTTCAGGTGAGAAGAAGTCTTTTATTGTGACTCTGTTTGGGAAAGGATTACACACTAGTAACAGATTATCTGCATCACTTGTGTGGTCGGATGGCACCCATAATGTAAGAAGTCCAATTGTTGTGTATACAAATGAATCATAAAATGTTTTGTCATTGCCCTTTCATTTACTTAAATAACGGTAATCGAAGGCTTATAATTATTGTGTAGTTTTTTTTTTCCTGAATATTATTAGGGGCCTCCAACTATTAGGCCATTCATAGTATCCTCCTTAACTATAAAATCAATCAATCTCCCCTCAACTATTAGAAATAAGCAAATAACCTTCTGTCGTCTATTTTTCTATTACGCTCTATTTGTTTCAATGGAAAACCCTATGTAAAGATAGTTTTTCGTATTTTCTAGTATTTGGTAACATCAGAAAAAATGAGTTAAAGAAAAACTATCTTTAGTCAATATTGTCAATGCCTCGTGGCGGTTTGACCAACCATTGCGGCGACGCTTGCGTGCCCTTGAAGTGCATACATGGGGTGTGTTATACGGGCTCGGGAGCTCGGGTGCTGTGAAGAAGGGTATACCCCTGGTGTATGACTGGAAAATGAGTCAATTTTAATTGAGTTATCGTGAAGTTGCCACCAATCATTGGGTTTTTTCTAAGGTGTGATTGGTCACCTGATTCTCTTTGATTTTATTACCAATCCTAGGTTAAGAAAAAAATAGTTTTTCCTAATCTAATGTGGATGGATAAAAAATCTTGATTCTTGAGTTTGGAAGTCTGGTTATGTGTGGAGAAAGTGTTAAGCACCCCACAACGCTTGTCCAAGGATAGTCCTTTGTTTTGATAAAATCTTAATTTTCGGACATTGACAATTAAAAATGAGCTATTGGCATTAGCTTTCGGGGCTTTAAATGAATTGGGCTTTGAGGTTTGGTTTCGGAAAATGTGTGGTCTTGATCAATGCTTCCCTAGTGTGTTTGGAATCGTTGCCAAATTTCTACGATGAAAATCTGGCAGCATTTTGCCTTATTTTCATGGTGGAAATCCAGCAGTGCTTTGCCTCAAGTGCATCATAGCACACAAAACACTATTCTTGCCAATCTTTTGTTGTGAGAATATGGCAACGAAGGTGTCCCATTTTCATGGCGAAAATCTAGTAGAGTTTTGTGTTTGGTGTGCTATGGCGCATCGGCAGGGTTTCATGCCTGTGTATACGGCGCGTGCCAACATGCTCGTGCTAAGACGAGTTGGAGCCCCTCAAAGCATCAAGCACATTGATGCATGTCGCATACATGGGGAAACCAATGTCACTCAAGTGACATGGATTGAGACAATCATGCCGTGATGATCACGCACACAATATAGCATGACTATGCACCTACAACAATTGCCTTGAGCGCATACCCACACTATAAGGTTAAGAGCACTCGTGACTAGAGAGGGTCGCTCACATAGACGTAAGAGTCCATCATACAAAGTGCACGATCACCCACATATAGGCATATATAAATATATATACATCATGCACAATGCTATCACACAAAGCGGGAAAGTAAAGTAGACATTGCCAACATTCCAAGGGTATGGCCCAGCAAGGTACAGGAAATGTAAATTAGACATTGCCATACCCAGGGAACACGACCTAAGCAAAGTGTAGGAAAGATAAAAGGTACAAGGAAAAGAGAAACCCTAGTACATGGTTCTAGAGAAAAGGGTAAGAGAAAGAGAGAAAACCATTCAGGGAGGCTAGGCCTCCTAATTTACTAAACATTGCCATTTTTGGGCTTGCGTCTTCTTACTTGGATCCTTGCCCTTTTTGCTCGTGCCTAGGAAGTCGCGCCCTAGCTCCGTGTGCCCTTGCTCCAAGTGTGTACATGCAATGACAATGGAAACAAGCCAGTAGACAAGCAAAGAAATAACTAGAAAGAAAGCATGCAAAAGGACAAATATCAAAAATAGCCAAACGGAGGCAAACAAGCATGTTATCAAGCAAAAGGGGGTGTCCTAGAAGGACAAATGTAGGTTTGGATCTAGTGTCCATAGTTCCATGAGATTGGAGTATGGACAACACATGTGCCATCAAGCAAAATTCCTAAAAGTGACTCGGGGTCTCGTGTATC
This sequence comes from Quercus aquifolioides, assembly GCA_019022515.1. NCBI lineage: Eukaryota > Viridiplantae > Streptophyta > Magnoliopsida > Fagales > Fagaceae > Quercus > Quercus aquifolioides. Next base: position 56,023,916 of record CM032333.1, read on the forward strand.
AAAGACAGGTGTGAACTTGCATGAAATTGTAGGAATTAAGCTTGATGACACAAACAAGCACACACAAGGACTCATGCATGAACATGTAGGCAAGCGTACAAAGATGCAAAGAAACAAAGAGAGCCAAAAGGGTGGCACAAAGCAAACAAGGCAAGCATAATATCATCACACGGAGAGGAGAAAGGTATGCATCAAGCACACCAACATCACGGAGATGTGTCTCACAAGTGGTTATATCCAAACAGGCCACAAGAGAGACGAATGCAGCCAAACACAAGCAAGTGGCCCCAAAGACCAACAAACTCAAGCCCACAGAGGGCACCAAGCATGGCAAAACCTAGATCTAGGCAGACAAACATGGGTATAAATCATAAAAGCAAGCAAGCATACACATGCATAAAGGAAATGATCCAAACCATTTGATGTAGGCCAAGGTGTATGAATGTAGGCCTAGACCACAAGATCTAGATCTACACCTTACCTAAGGGCCAAAACATAGGAAAAAGGCATAACAAGAGAGAAAAAGGCAAAGCCAAACACTAGACATAGCATCCAACATGTAGATCTAGACAAATGAACATGGCAAGGAGCACATCAACGTACAAATCTAAGCATAGACATGGCAAGGAGCACATAAACATATAGATTTAAGCACAAACATAGTATTTAGGCATATTCTAGCCCAAGAAGGCAAGGCCAACATAATCAAAGCAATAAAACATGGCAAAAAGCAAGTAGACATGATAGGAAAGCTATAAAACATGCTAGGAAGAAAGATAAAACAAGAGATATATTATGGAAAGTAATAAAGCGTGTTGTAAAGCAAGCTAAAGCAAAGGGTGTAGATAGTAGCTAAAGAGCTACATCAACACCCTTAAAACCTCAAATCCAAGGTCCTAAGACCAAGGAGAGGAAAAAGAGTGCAAGAACACTACCTCTTGATTGTTGAGAAAAGAGAGAAATCAAAAGTTTTTGGATGTGTTTGGGAGAGAATTTAGAGAGGAAAAGAGAAAGAATCTGCCAAGAAAAGTGCTCTAAAGATGCCCAATTTTTTTTTTTTTTTTTATAAATTTTATTTATCTAAGGGGGCTGTGGGGCTTAAATAGATGAAAAAGTGACCCTTCGAATTCCGGTAGCCACTTAGTGGCCGTCGGGTCTAATGTTGACATTAGTAATCTTGACTTTTTCCTCGATTCAACTTCAGATGCATATTTGAAGGACTTCCAGAACTCTGATTGAGCTGATCTTGATGTTCCTAGGAATATCTGGATGTCTAGTTTCTAGAACACTAAAGAAGTTGAAATTACGATGGTCAGATAAAAAGTTATGGCCTTCGGAAGCGTGCTGACGCGCTCCAATCAGATTTCGAGATATCTTAACCGTTTTAACTCTGATTTCAACCCATGAATAGTTGTTGGAAAGGAAATTCAATAATCTTCATAAGCTGGACCCAATCCGTTCTGACGGACAAATCAAAATTAAGGTTTTCGATGCCTTCTAGAGTCAACCTTGGGTCAAACTTGGTCAAAGTTGGCGAAAATCTCCGAGCAGCTTGGGTTTGATGTAAAAGCATGAAAAATGTTGTTTTGGGATGATTTTAATCAACTTTGACTTTTGGTCAACCCAGAGATGACCAGGGGCATTTTGGTCATTTTGACCTGAAATGGCACTTTGAGTGCTCCGATGCCCGAATGGGTTGTGCCATGTCAATTTAGATGTTTTTGAGGCCCCATGGAGAAAAGTTAATATTTTTGGAATTTTCGGGGTTCGGCACGCCAATCGAGGGCGGATAAAATACGAGATCTACAAATATAAAAAGTATGACTTATTTTTAGAGATTGTTTTCCACTAACCTTTTTTGGAAAACAACTCTATCTCATAGCAAGCTGAATAAGGGAAGTTAGGAAATTATTTTTCAACTCATTTAAGGTTGCTACTAAACATAGGAAAATGAGATAATTTTATAGAAAACATCAACACTAAAACAAATAGAGCATTAAGACCTAATGAAATCATTTTATATTTCATACCAAGATTGACTAATATACCCTCCCTCCCATTGAGGGGATTGTAAATGACCTAACAGGTCATTGTCCCAATCAAATGATATTGGATGTGAGTGATGATGTTTAGATTGTCTAAGTCACCTTACATGTTTTAGTAACTTGCTCACTTGCTAGTCTCACATATTACACGCTCAGTTTTTGCTACCTTTGGTACATGGTTCATATGTATTGTTGGTGGCCTTAAGAAGATTCATACATACTAGTGTGTTTAAAGCTAAATTGAAATATTTAGTGGAAATTCTTAAAAAATTGAGCTGATTGTTTGTTTAAGAGGTTTGAGAGTAGTGTTTGTTGAGTGTTGTAAAGTTGTGATTTCCAACTAGTCTTTGTTGGCTTTAATTCCGTGTCAAATTTGATTGTAATTTAGTCAATATTTTCCTTGTATTTATGTGGGTTTAATTGTAAGGGATGAGTGTGCGAGATTGGTGAAGAATCAAGCATGCAATGAAGATCAGTGCAGATTTGCGACTAGCTCGCAAGTAAACCAACTTGTAAAAAGGCCATATGTGAAACACATGACTAGAAGCTGAAGAGTCATGCCAACCTGTCATTTCGCGAGTACTTCGCGAGAAAGGCCATCTCGCGAGGTATCCACGAAACTCTTTGTTAGGCAAAAATGAAAAGTGCTTTTCCAAATTCTTTACACACACTCTATATACCCCCATTACCCACGAAATTGTAAAGAGTGTTTTTCAGAGAGACAACCCTAGCAAAACACTTGAGAGTTAGAGATTGTCATACCCACAATCATCTACACAAATTTTCTTGGTTTTCCTCTACTTCTACTTCTCTATCTATACATCCTTGAGAAGTGCTTAGCCCAAACACTTACCTTGTTAGAAAATACATGTTTGTATCGCATACAAAACATACGCAGTGAAAAATTAACGGATCTACTTCATTCGCAATTGATAACATGTACTATGTAAATTTCAGAATATAAAAACAAGAGTGTACCTTGATGTGGTGAAATTCAAAACCAAATATTAGAAGTACTTGAGAACGCTTTTAATATTCACTTCAATTCCACTTGTGCACAAGAAGTGTGGTCTCTCAATCAGTTTATATGTATGTGTTCAAGAGAGAATAGTAGAGTGTCCTACACTCACATACAAACCATTTCATTTTCTTACAAGATTCTGTATGTTTCTCTCCTTATAATTGATTATCTAATTGGGCTAGCCTTTTGGGCCATTCCAATTGGGTTTTAGTATGTGGCTTGGAGTGAGACCAAAAGAGAATAAAAAAGACTCTAGCTCCAATGGGCCTTGGGCTTTTCTGTCAACTTTTAACAAGTCCAAAGTTACCATTAATTATATTTAATACCATTATATAAATATAATTGCACTCTAGGTCTTATTAATAAATTATATCTCAAGACTTTATTGTACATGCAATCCCTTCATAAAATATTCATAGTAATACAAAGTCATGAATGTAGACTGCCACTTTGAAGATTACTAAATCTTAATCCTTGAGTACTTGGTTTAATCCTTTAAGTTATTCATCATATATTTATGAAATCTAATTTTATAAATATATACTTTAGTAACTCCTTACTAAAGTAGTTAGGTCTAACATTCTGAATAATCAAACCCATTAAACTTATCCAAGGGAATATTTTATATCTTCGTTAAGAGATTATGAATTCTATCTTGAGAATATATGTTATAGTTTTCGTAGATAAAATGCTCAATTTCATCACCGACTACGAACTAAAATTCTGAGTTTACAAAGAACTTGTGATTTATATCTTCTGTGACTAAATCACATAAATCACATACTATGCATTTCATTGACTATATGATAATGTCCAAATATTCATGTTACCATTATTTTAGATAATAATAAAACAACTTTATTAATTACAACAAGTATACATAATGTCATACATAGCATCATAAAATAGGATTTAAGGGCACTAATCTGAACATACCTCACCCATTCTGAGTGTTGAGAGAAGTTTTGGTGACTTTGGGAAGTATTGGAAGAAGCCATTGAGTGGCAGATGCAATCGAGCGGAATTGCAGGATCTGGAAAGCTAGTGAAGACAAGACTCCGAGAAGTCCGTGGATAGCAGGAGCTTGGAGGGCTCAAGTACATTAGGTAGATTAGGCTTGAAGGGTATTATGGCTTAGAGTAGTGTTTTATTTATTGTGCTTCATTTACTCTTGTTTCACACTTATATAAGTAAAAGTAAAAGCAATCTAGTTGTATTTTAAAATTGGGGGTCTGAACAAGCTTTAGTGTTTTCACACTAATTGAGCTTTCAAGTGTCATGTCTCAAAGTTGCATAAATTGAGAGTTGAGATGCATCATATGCATAATTGTTCTATGTTTTTACATATTTCAATCTCTTTGAGCCTTTTGAGCGTGTCTCCTTTTATTTTGAATGTTTTTGCTTTCTTAACATAGGCTCAACACTTGATTAGATTGATTGAACAATTTTGGCATTTCCTCGATTCATTTTTGATTGATCAAAGCTTTTAAGCGTAGTTTCCTAAGAGTATGTGGATTTTCAACTCTCTCTCTCTCTCTCTCTCTCTATCTCTCTCTCTCGCGTTAATTCTTGGTTAAAGCTACTCAAGGTTTTTATTTTTATTTATTTTTTTCCCACATCTCTTGGTAAGTCACTCTAAACCCTTATTTTGCATTGTTCATGCACAACTCATATAGAAATTAGGGTTTCATAAAAATTGTCCATGAAATAAAATTCGGGCCTTGATAGCAAAGAAAAAAGGCAGACGTGATGCAAGGATCAGGGGGATGTTTTTAAAATAGGTGATTAATTGATCAGAAAGCTTGGGCAAGAGTAGGATAAAAATCTTTTTGATTCACTAGCTAGTGGTCCTCTTAAATCCCATTTTTTCATTGACAGGTAGGCTGAAAAGCCGTTGCGTGCTACCTTGTAGTTTAGGGGTATAGTTAGGGTGCCTTTTCTAAAACTTATACTTCTATTAATATAAGTTAAGCTTTTTGGAACCCTAGTTTTGAAGTTAACTGTCTCGCTCTTGTAAACACTAATCACAAGTGGCAAAAGCCACCAGAATGCTCATTTTTTGTCCATAAGCTCTCCTCGCCGTAATTCTCTCTGGAAGTAGCCCTTACAACCCCTTGACTCATGCGGTTGCCAACTTGCTCAATTAGGATCATAAATTTCATGGAATTCATCTTCAATTTGAGTAATTTATGTAAAATTTTGGGAAATCATAGTTCTTAATTGCAATTGAGGAGTTAGGGCTAAATTTCACTTCCAATGTTTGATAAAGTGCTTCAAATTACTTATATTGGTTCTTAAACATCTTGCATGTCTCTTGTCATTCCATTCATATAGAATTAGGACATGCATCAATTTTGTGTGTTTTGTTTTAGTGATTATCTCTGCACCCAGGAAATCCTTTCCTCACAACTCTTCCTTAGCCTTTTGTAGACCCGATCTTCCCATTAACACCTATGACATTACTTGTTTCCTTAACTTCGATTGCAAAGAGAACCATGAAAATTTCAAAATCCATAACAAGATCTTTGGTGAGTGTGTCTCATCCATTTAGATGAGTTGAGCGAGATGTGCATCCCTCATGTCATCCATATTTGAGTTCTACTCAAATTTGTTCTATTGGGACTCCCTTGCACACTTTCAAAGTGTTTATTTAGGGAACAATCTTTACTGTGGTTTTTTTTTGCCAGTTGTGTTGATTTTGCAAACATGTTAGTTATGTGGCTGAAAATGAAATATATTAGTTAAGTAACATCATTGGAACTCGAGTTTCAATGTGAAGAACTTGAGACTCTAAAACTCGAGTTCCACTGAGAACTTAACAAAAATATATCAGCTAATGTTTTTCTCCATGGAACTCGAGTTCCAAACAATGCTACATAACTAATATGTTTCATTTTCGGCCACATAACTAGTGTATTTGTAAAATCATCACAACTGGCAAAAAATGCGCTGATATGGTGTCTACTACTCTTGGGCTCTTGGGATTCCCAGAGTTGAGAATGTAGGTTATCTCTTCTATACCAAGCCATCTTAAATACTCTTTTGACTACATTTTGTGATAGAGAGAAGACTTGGTTCATTGGCCCTAGTGTCGCCTCCTCAGATTGAAAAGTCTATCTGGTAAATAGAATTATGAGTCATATCCTAATCTTATTACTTCTTTTCCATGCAAACACTATCACCATTGCACAAGCATATCTTTTGTATGCTCTGTTGATTGATGTTTCCATTATTTACATTCTATTTTTTGCAAGTCTATTTTATCTGTCTATTTCACTAATGACAAGAGAACTGATTTATTTCACCCTATGTTCATCACCAAAATTCATTTGCATTTTGGTTTTTCCATTCCTCCTCTCCTTCTTGCAGTCAACCTACGAATGCCCATAGGGTCTTGCTCCCTTAACAAGATTGAAGCTCAAAAGCACAAGAAAAAAGTCAAGAGCCAACAAACAGAAGTTTCTACTTCAGAAGCATTGGAAGAGGAAGATGAGTTGTAGAAGATGATGATTCACCCTTACTTCTTTGGCCTTTGCACTGACTATATGGGATCCCATGGCTTGACTACAAATTGTGGTATATATTTAGGCTACTGGGAAAGGAATACACACTAGTAACAGGTCTGCATCACTTGTGTGGTCGAAAGGTGCTCATAATGTAAGAAGTCCTATTGTTGTGTATACAAATGAAACTTAGGAAGTTTTATGTCATTGCACTTTCATTTACTTAAATAACAACTATTGGGCCATTCAAAGTATAGCTAAAACTATATAATCGATCAATGTCCCCTAAACTAAATAGCCTTCTATCGTCCACTTTTCTGTTAAGACCTAATGAAATCATTTTATATTCCATATCAAATTGACCAAAATACCCTTCCTCCAATTGAGGAGGGGATTGCATATGATCTTATAGTTAAGAGAAATGCTACGTCCATAAAATTTTTACAATAATTTCACAATAAATTCTAGGTGGCAAACTGTTTCTGGTTATAAATTGGGCTCATCACTTAAATTACTTTTTTGTCTACTAATAACAACCTACCATCTGAAGATTTGTTGTGAAATTTTTGAGAAACTATTGTGGATGTAGAAGGGGAAAATGTTGGGAAATCAACATGCATCACCATATAGGGTATTAAAAATGTTGTAGAAATAAGTCTAAGGATCTACTTCAAATTTTGAATAATTCACAAACAAGCATGAATCTGAAATTTTGAAGAGGAGAATCGTACATTTGATGCATTTATTCTGAAAACAAATACTTACCAAAAACTTGAAATCTTTACCAAGTTTTGATCAAACCTTGTACCACTTGATCTTAACCTAAATAACTATATGTATGGTAAAGAGTGTGGGTTCTTCTAGTTGAAAATCAATCTTTGTGGGCACAAATGCCTACGACGAGTTGTCTCTCCTTGTGGGAAGTATGCCCCGACCTAGGGTGGACCGGGTGGAGGGTTTAAATGGAGTCACCACCTAGATTAGGTCTAGGAATCATATATATAGTGCCCTTGTGGAAGGATTGATCTTTACCAGAGCACGTGTCTAGAGTTTAGGTATAAGGATGGGAAGGTGTTAGGCACCTAACTCCACCGACTCGTGGGTTGTCCTCTCACTACAAAAAAATCGTCATGTCCCAGCGTTTTTTTTCCCGGCGTTTTTCAAAACCGCTGTTATAGATAAGCCTGTACTAGCGTTTTTTGAAAGCGTTGGTATAGGAAACTCTATTGCGGCGTTTTTTTCCCGGCGCTTTACAAACCGCTGTAATAGGAGGCCTATAGCGGCATTTTTAAAAAACGCTGGTGTAGGACGCCCAAAAGCGCTGGTATAGGGTGATCCTATCCCAGCGCTTTTTGAAGTGCTAGGATAGGTCTTTCTCCATAAGGGAATGAGAAGACCTATCCCCGCGCTTTTGAAAACGCTGGAATAGGGGGCCCTATACCAGCGCTTTCAAAAGCGCTGGGACAGGTCTCCTCACGCAGACGCCTAACGTGAATCCAAACCCACAATAAGACAAAAAAGTTTATGGTAAAAGATAAGTTACATACATACGATAGATTTATTCAAAAACAAATTGAAAGATATGTATGATATATATGGAAAAAATAAAAGATAAGTTACATACATATGATAGATTTATTCAAAAAAGAGAGAAAAAAGAATGAAAGATATGTATGATATATATGGAAAAAATAAAAGACAAGTTACATACATATGATAGATTTATTCAAAAAAAGAATGAAAGATATTTATGATAGATATGGGGAAAAAAAAAAAAAAAGATAAGTTACATACATATAATAGATTTATTCAAAAAAAAGAATGAAAGATATGTATGAAAGATATGGAAAAAATAAAAGATAAGTTACATACGTACGATAGATTTATTCAAAAATAGAATGAAAGATACTATGTATGATATATATGGAAAAAATAAAAGATAAGTTACATACATATGATAGATTTATTCAAAAAAAAGAATGGAAGAAATTATATATATGGAAAAGATAAGAAGATAAGTATGATGTATTATTTAAAAAATTAAAAGAAACTTGTTAAAATTCAACTCAACTTTCTTATGCCGCTACATTTTTTAAATCCAAATCAAATTCATCTTTCTAGAAACAAAAAAAAAAAAAAAAAAGAAAAGAAAATCGTCTTTCTCATTTTACTATAACCCAAAGATCGAGTTGGAGTAGTGGACCAATATTTTAACTAAAATAACTCCAAAAAAAAAAAAAAAAACTTTTAAAAAAAAACACACACACACACACTCATATTGCCCCTATCCCTCCACTGATTTTTTTTCCTAGTCATTCTATGGGCTCTTACATAATTTCACGCACTAAGGTTTTGCTAGAAACTCAAAATTTAAATATTAAGACAAATGAAGGAAAAAAAAAGTTAAATTCTAAATATTTTTTTTTAAATCAATTTAGGCAATAAGGTGATATACAAGCACAATATAATTTGGTTACTAACATGATGCGAAAAATATAATTTGGTTACTAGCAATATATATATATATATATATATATATATATATAGTTCAAAGTCTAAAATGATGTGAAAAATACCATTGCGCACCCTTGGTGCGGTGGTCACTCCACAAGTATAAGTGCTTGTGGGGTGTGGGGGGCAAGGGCCGGGAGTCAAGTTTTCAGGAGGAAGATTCACACACATATACACTTAGATTATATTAGAGTAGAAATTCTATCTTGTATATATAAAAAAAAAAAATAATGCGAAAAATGAAATATTCTTGCTTTAAGAAATTGATTTGCATAACACTCGATCATTTATCTCTCACATCACATCAAATATTATTTTCATTTACTTGAAGCACAATTTATTTGAATCATTTATATCATTGAAATAAATAGCCTTAAAGACTTAAAAGTACAATATATTTTGGTTGCCTTCCTCATTTTTCACTCTTTGTTATATATGATTACATTCGATCATTGTCAAAATTCAATAATATATGGGTCATTATGGAGCTTGTGGATGAGTTTTCCATAATTCGTGTAGCAAACAAGATCATGGAGGATTACGCGGTACATATATATTTTTTGTTTTGTACCCATATATCTACTTAATCTTCATTAATCATTTATATAAAATAATTTATTTAATATATATTTTATAATAATAAATTAATGGTTAAAATTAGTTTATATATATATATATATATATATCCTAAAATGATCATCTTTATATATTAAGAGGATTCAGAAATTTTATCCACCAAAAAAAAAAAAAAAAAAAAAAAAAATTCAGAAAGTTAGTTATTACTTCAAAAATGTCAAAAATACCTCTAATCGAATTAGTTTTTTTTTTGAGAAACTAGACTATCAATAGCCTGGGCTTTTATTCCACGAGAAAACAACTCAATGAATGTCAAAAACTACGTACAAGAGGGGCAATGTCCTCAGGCATGAAATCAGTCCATACTCGAGTCTCCCTACAGTTCTTGGCTTTTTTGGCTAGTGCATCTGCTACAACGTTGCAGTGTCTAGTATTAAAAGTAAATTCAAAAGAAGAAAGAGCAGCAACTTGGGTTTGGATATCCTCGAGAATGTGGCCATAAGTCAAGTGATCTGCGTTGTCTTAAAAAATAAAAAATGGGGCAAAAATTGTAATTCAACAAAATTCAAAGTTCAAAATTAAAAAAAAAAGGCAGAAATCACATTTTCGTTCTTATATTTTCAGGTGATTCTCATTTTGGTCCCTAGATTTTATTTTTACCGCTTTTAGTCCTTATCCTGAAAAACGCTTACCGTTTTGGTCTCTACTGTTACATCAGAGACGGAAAATGCACACATAACAAACGGCAGAATTAAAAAATATTAAAAAAATAGTATTTTATTTTATTTTAAAATAAAATAAAATTTTAGTTATCTATAATTTTAAAATAAAAATATTAAAAATTTTAGTTAAAAATAATTGTTCTTCATGTTCTTCCCCCAAGAACATGGTTGCCTAGAACATAAGAAATTCAAGATTTTCTTCTCTTTTATTTCATTTTCTTAGCATCCAAACAAGCAAAAACATATACAAAACCATGATCAAACTCAAATACTCTAACACAATCAACTAACAAAACCCAAAACACTTAATTAAAAAAAAAAAAATAATAATAATAAAAAAAACAAACAAAACCCAATCTCTGGGTTTTGTTATTATGCCATTGGGAGTTAAGTTCGATCCAACGGATGGTCAATTGATTTCGGGTTATCTTTATCCACAGGTTCAAACTATCCGATAAAGTTTATAAAACCCCACCGTGGAAGTTCTGTACTGATTTGACGGCTTTTCCGGGCGATGAAAAACACTATTTCTTCACTGAGCTAAAGAAGATGAAGCAGAATCGTGTGGTTCGTACCGTTGGTTCTTATGGGACCTGGCACGAGAGTTCCAGCAAGAAGATATTTGGCGGGAATAATTATATTAATAATAACAATGGGATTATCGGGTTCAACAAATTGTTGAATTTTAAGGTGAAGGGTGAGGGTAAGGAGATGAAGACCACTGATTGGTTAATGCACGAATTCAGTCTGCCTGAAAAGGAAACTAACCTAGTTCTCTGTGTAATTCAGAAAAAGAAGAAGAAGAAGGAGGAGATGGGTTCGGCCTATGACACATACCACGAATTTGACCCCATGTCTTTTCTAGATCCCGATTCCACAACCTCTGCTGGCGGAGATCCAAGCCCTGCCCCTGCCCCTGCCTTGGATTCAGAAGAAGAAGAAACGCAGCCAAGCAAGAAGATGCGGTCCGACCCTAAAATTGATGATGATCTGTTCTCTGATGGAGATCCATGTCCTCGTTTCGCTAACTCTGGGTTGAGAATAATACGTGGGACTACTTAAGTTGTCACGCCCCGAACCCTATTATAAAAATAAGCACGTGACAACTGCCGCACGCTTATAAAGTAAGCACCCTACAAGTGTGCAAGGCATTCTTAGCAACTAAAATTTATCCTCAAAAATTAAATCAAATAAATCCAAAATACCTCAACAAATTCTTTATGAATAGATCTCCAATAATTTAATAGGAACAAATCCAAACCTCATGTACATAATGCCAATTGGCCAATAAATATAAAACTATTAGAAGACCATCCAATCCCAATATCACAAAGCTTCTTTTTCTGCTCACAACACAACATCAAAACTCCCAAAACTTGCTATTCTTCACAATCTGAAACTGGAGGGGAAAAAGGGGGGTGAGTTGACAACTCAATAAGTAACCAAAATCCTAATAAGTTCTATCAAGCAATAGATCTGTAAAGGAAAAGATGTAATATGTGTTTTCAAAGTTATAATATACTATGTGTGTTTCAAAATAACTGAAGCAGTTTCGTAGTCTTAAAATAATAAATTGCAAATAGATCACATACTTTAATCTGACAAATATATCATAGATGGTTTAGAAAGTAGTCAGTTTTCCATATATCAAAGCTATAACTTACAATATGTTCCAAAAAGATACATAAGCAGTTTTAATGACTCAAAATAGTTCAAATATTCAAACGTAATTCATATTCTTAACAATCTTATGACTATGGTCATGCTATATCCCGTGACTGGGCATCAGAGTACCAATGAATAACCCCCATTGGCTGGGTATCAGAGTACCAATGAATAACCCCCATTGGTTTGGGTATCAGAATACCAATGAATAATCCCCATTGGTTTGGGTATCAGAATACCAATGAATAACCCCCATTGGCTGGGTATCAGAGTACTAATGAACAACCCCCATTAGTTTGGGTATCAGAATACCAATGAATAACTCTCATTGGTTGGGTATCAGAGTACTAATGAATAACCCCCATTGGCTGGGTATCAGAATAAATTCATAGTCAAATTGTTCATAATCATATATATGAAATCATAGTTTCTAACAAAAATATATCTTATTCAAATATATATATATAATCATATACTTAATTATTCAAATCTATTTGTGATATTTCTATAATTCTTTACTTTAAATCAATATAGCTAAAAAAAAACAATTAAATAAAATACATCATATATTCAGTAATCAGATATATTTGTGATAATTCTTTACTTGAAATCATTAATACAATAAAAATAAAAATTGTAACAACTGTAAACAATTTTCAATAGTTAAAATACGCAAAATAAAACCAATTAGGATAAGGTTACTTACCTCCAAAAGGCATACCAAAAGGAACTTCTCCCTAACACTTCTTCTAAAATCCTTAGATATCACCTAAACAATTTTTCAAATATCATTTACTCAATAATCTAATATTTTTAAATAAAACTTATATGAATACTCGACCAAAAGAAAGACTGCTAAAATTATCCAATAATTTTTCACTATTAATATTCCATGGTTAAAAAATCCACCGTATTCATAATATATATATATATTTCCTCCACTTTCTGCCACTAATAGTACCTAGGGACAAAGCCTATAGATACACCATACTTATAGCCATATAAGGTCAAAAGTACACCACCTAATCTTCTATACGTGTGCTCATATATATATATATATATATATATATTTTAATCTCCATTCACCGCTAGTTCTCTTTGAGATGAGGACAAGGACAAAACTAGGAAAAAGGTACTATATTCTATATCATACAAAATCAATCCAACACAAACACCATTACGTTTTGAAATTCGCCAAACCCCAATTCGGTCAACCTGTGCAAAAAAACCTGATCCGAGAGCTTTCTTTTACACTTAACGCAACACTGGGCACAAAGAAAATTAATCAAATTCCTTCTTCGTTTACATCGTTAATCTCATTGGATATATAAACAGCCTCACAATTGACCAAAATACTCACATAAAAATATATTCTAATACCACATAAAGTCTAAATTTGACAAAAGAACAAGATTTCTTAAGCTCTTACCTCAAGGGTGTAGTCAATATTTCTCTACTTCAGTCATTTACGTAATCTCCTCTCTCAAAATATCTCCTATACATTGCCTTAATACGCTTATAAATAGTTAGGGATTCAACCTTATTTTCAAAAAAACTCCCTTATAATTAGAAATTATAAAATTGGCCCCACAAAAATTTACTTAAATACCTCTCCTTTTGAATCTTTTTTTTTTTTTTTTTTTGGGTATTACATAAGTGTTTTGGGTTTTGTTAGTTGATTGTGTTAGAGTATCTGAGTTTGATCATGGTTATGTATATGTTTTTGCTTGTTTGGATACTAAGAAAATGAAATAAAAGAGAAGAAAATCTTGAATTTCTTATTTTCTGGGCAACCATGTTCTAGGGGGAAGAACATGAAGAACAATTATTTTTAACTAAAATTTTTACTATTTTTATTTTAAAATTATTCATAACAAAAATTTTATTTTATTTTAAAATAAAATAAAATATTTTTAATATTTTTTTAATTCTGCCGTTTGTCATGTGTGCATTTTCTGTCTCTAATGTAACGGCAGGGACCAAAACAAGAAGCGTTTTTCAGGATATGGACTAAAAATGGTAAAAATAAAATCTATGGACCAAAGTGGGAATCGTCTGAAAATATAGGGACGAAAATGTGATTTCCGCAAAAAAAAAAAAACTACTAGAGAAACTTTTTTCCTAAAAATTAGTACTCTCTATTTAAATATATCTCACACACGTTTGATACATTTGTTTTTCTTAAAAACTAGTACACACTAAACCCAGTAGTTTACTCCATTTCAAATCCTAAATTTTAGTTTCTTAAAAATTTCTTCCTGTGTGACCTCATTAATAATAGATAAATTTAAAATGAAAAATTACATTAATCTGAAAAAAAAAAAAAAGCCTCATCGCATGTGCGGAGCGCGTGTAATGAGGCTAATATATATTAAAATCATATGTCTAAAAACATTAACACTATATTATCAAACCTAAAAAAAAAAAAAAATTAACTTATGGCATAGTGGATTGGAGTGTAACAGTACAAGGGTATTTATTTAGATATTAACCTTGTATCGAGTAGGGTTATGTTACATAGACAATGATGTAACGCTAATTTCTGATAACATAGACTAAAAAGCCACCCGGTCTTGTGGATGTAGGCACACTACCAATCCATGTGAGTTGTCTATGTTGATTTCTCTTATCCTTCTTTAATCTTGCATAAACCTATTTTTCACATAAATTGTTATTAGAGCTTAGGTTGGTCATTCCAATGGAGATATACGCTTCTATTGTTAAGGCATCCGTATGTAGTTAAGTTCAATGGAATTGGTAACTTCGGGTTATGGTAAAGAAGGGAGAAAGATTTGTTGGTACAACATTGTTTCGTGAAGGCTTTGTTCAGGATATCGAGCAAACCAGAGAAAATAACCGACAATGAGTGGGAAAAACTTGAAATGAAGGCGGTTAGTACAATTTGGATATGTCTAACTAACAAGGTTATCTACTATGTCATGTACGAGGAATCAACCATAAGGATATGCTTAATATTATTGGAGAGTCAATGCATGTCCAAGTCCATCATGAATAAATTGAATGTCCGAGCTTAAGATGGCCAAGGGTGCGGATCTAGCTCTGACATCAATACGCTGAACTAGTTCATTAGTTATCTGTTATGAATTGATATCAAATTTGATGATGAAGATAAAGCATTGATGCTTTTGACCCACCTTTCTGTTTCCTATGAACACTTGGTTAAATACTGCATTGGGGAAATGAGACCTGGGAAGAAAATAGTTGTACTAGGGAACATAATAGATCTAATTCAACAAAAGGTTGTGCAATAATACAAATGCTAGAAGAAGTGGCATATTAAGCAGGTCTGTCCATATTGGAAAAGGGGGAAAAGAAAGATAAGAAGGAAGGGCCCTCAAAATCCTTCAATGTAGTGGAAGCAAACTCAGACCTTGACAGTGATTTGTTTTTAGTTTCATCAAGTTCTGATCAATTATTGGATTCTAAATTCAATATATATGTTTATTCCACGTAACTGCCCAGACTAGTTTGACACTTACAAGTCAGCTAATTGTGTTTTTTTTTTGCTGAATGAAAAGGGAGTCTCCAATGTGGGTTCATCGACCCCATGCCACGTGACGGTAATAAGTAATACCACGTGTACCACACGGGCCTTACTGGGACTATCACTTGAACCGCTCATCTCTGGGTGCAGAACGAGGACTCCTACTATCAAGCCACACCCCGGTGTGGTGTCCCCTAATTGTGGTTATGTTCTAATGGGTAATGATGCTTCATAAAAAATCATTGGAATAAGAACAGTTAAAATTAAGATTTTAATAATTTGGTGAGAACATTAAGAGAGGAAAGACATGTTTCATATGTAAAGAAGAATTTAATTTCATTGAGAAACCTAGACTCAAATAGTTATAGTATATGTCTGAGAGTGGGATAATGAAGAAAGAAAAGGGTGCTATGGTTGTAATAAGGGGTCTAAAAGTAGGTAGGAATATTTAAATTGTTCAGCAGTACCATTGTAGGTAGAGTTGCCATCGTAACAAAGTCTGAGCATGATGATTCACTTATATAGCACATGCGAATTTGTTAGCTAGATTTAAGTAATGTAAATTGGATTTTTTGCAAATATTGTATTATGAAAAGCAATGTATAGTGCAATTTAAAATTGTCGCACATAAGACCCAAGGCATATTGATTATGTGCATTCTGATAGATGACATTCTCCCACCTATTAGTTGAAGCTTGAGGCAAAGCAATGAGAATTCATATAAGGAGTTGAATATTTGTCAAGGTTGAGATTGTTGGAGTTTGCTCAGATTTATTTCTAGGCTATTGACCAAAGGGCCTTTTTATGGGCATAGAGGAGCTGAGCAAAGCACAATGGGTGGAAATGGAGTGGGTAGGGATATGCTATATAAACACCGATGCAACTTTAATTTCTCATATAATGGATTAATAGCTTCTCACCCTTATGGACAAAGACAAAGTGCTGAGTTACATAAATTTTGTGTTGATCTAGATCTCTCTCTCTCTCTCTCTCTCTGAAGATAATTCGGTAGTTATAATATATTTGAATCTTAGATGTCTCAATTGTTCTTATCTCTCTTCTTTTTATTTTTTTTAATCCTTCCTTTTTATTTATTTATTTTTTTATGAATCTTCTTTCTTTTTTAATCATGGGTAAACCGTTTTTTACAACAGATTATATGGTGTTAGTATATAACTTAGTCTAGCTTAGTCTATTAGGCTTAGCCCAGTATACTGTACTTGTAATATACTTATATTACTTGTACTTCACACATATTTAGCATATATAAAGCTTTCTATTATACCGTGTTATACAAATAGAATATACATCAAGAAATGGGTTCAAGTTACACGGTTAACTCCACAAGAGTTACACATTTTTTAAGCCGTAGATTTATGAGAGATCTAACGGATAAAAACAAAACACCATTATCTATTACAACATTAAATATTTCTTACCTAATTAATAGTCTCCTTATTATCTCTCTTCTCATTAAATATTTCTTATGACTCTTTTTCTCTCTCCTTATTAAGTCTTTCTTTCCATTTTCTTTGCAATTTCTCCTACGTTTCTACTTTTTTAGTCAAAAGCTTCTGCCGTGAACTGAATGGCCACACTGCAAAATTGTTTAGCAGTTTCTTCTTTAGCTTCTGCCGTGAACTAAAATAAAGGAAGTCAAAAGCTTCCGTGTTTTATTAAATGTATTCCAATTATATCATCTGTTATGCTCTTAGTAATAAATTTGTGAAACTGCTTGGTTTTTTCTTTTTGTTGGTATGATAATAAATTTTCAAACACAAGTTTTGTTTGTATGAGTGTCATTCTACTAATTTCAATATTTGTAAAAATATGAACAATTTAACTTCTTCTGAATTAAATGGAAAGTCAGCGGTAGTAGAGTTAAACAATTGGGCCTATCTTGAGTTTCTCTCTCTTCTACATCTGGATACATTTAATAAAGAGAAATGTATTTAAGATTGTAAGAACTTATAGGCCTCTAGCCATACTATTGTCATACAATGAGGGTAAACATTAGGATGAATTTGAATTACAAAAAAATTCTAATTGGATCAAATTTGGATAGTTTCTATCTTGTCGTAATCTATACAATCTGATAAAATTTGGTTTACTGTCTTCATCCATTTTTCTCTACTGATGTTTTTTATTTCTCCTTATTTCTGCACTTTCTGACATCATTGAACGTAATTGATTTTTTTTTTTTTTTTGGATAGGAATTTAGACACAATAGTACTGACTCCTTGAAAATTTTATTTCCTTTTTTCATTAATTTGCTAAACATACTATCAAGGAGAGAGAAAAAGAGACATAAATCTAAGATGAAGTGATATTCATGGATGATTTGTTGGAGAAATTGTAAAGAAAATGGAAAGAAAGACTTAATAAGGAGAGAGAAAAAGAGACATAAGAAATATTTAATGAGGAGAGAGATAATGATGAGACTATTAATTAGGTAAGTATTTAATGTTGTAGTGGATAACGGTGTTTTGTTTTTATCCATTGGATCTCTCGTAAATCTACGGCTTAAAAAAGGTGTAACTTTTGTGCAGTTACACCAGGTATAACTTGAACCCGTCTCATACATCAATATATAGATTATTCAGTCTTTGTCTCTATCACTTTATATTCTTAACGAGATGGGTTCAAGTTACACCCTTTTTAAGCCGTAGATTCCCAAAAGATCGAACGGTTAAAAAGAAAACACTGTTATCCATTATTATATCATTAAATATTTACCAAATTAATAGCATACACATTATCTCTCTCCTTATTAAATGCTTTTTGTGTCTCTTTTTCTCTCTCCTTATTAATTTTTTCAATTTTCATTGTAATTCCTTTTTCTATGCAATTCCTAGTACGTTTCTACCATCTCCATCTTTCTATGCTTTTCTTATTTTAGTCAGTTTTTTTCTCCACTAAATAAAACCTATCACTTTCCTCATCCTTTTTAACAAAATGTTCAAGCAAAAATATTCACAGCAGGAGCTACAAATAGCATCAGACAACTACAGCAAGACCACAAATTTCTTGAAAGGAACTTCTAATTATTTTTAGTTTAGGTACTTTGTATCTTGTGTTCCAATTTTACTTACTCGATTTTTCTAATCTTTTTTAAATGTTCGTTGATTTGCAAACAACCTCATCACCTAAGATAAAACTTGATTATCTTATCACTAAGGATAGACTTCTACAGACTTAATTAGGACTTGTATTTTGTGTGGCTGCCAGATATGTCCTTATCTCTATCTCTTGTATTTGAACTCAAACTAGTATGATGATTAGTATTAGTAGAATCCTTAACAGGGCTCAAGTAATCGCAGCATAGACAATTATTATTTTTTTTGATTTTGAAACTTTTCTTTAAAGAGTTGAGTTGTTATTCCATAAGATCAAAACAATGTAATTTGATATTTCTTAATTATCAGAACCATGGAAATGGTTGGTGGAGCTATTGGATTTGTATGTATCGGTTTTTTTTTTTTTGGGGGGGGGGGGGGTGGTTGTTTAGATTGCAGGTTCATTAATTCTTTAAACTTTATTTTTACCCTATAGATTTATCCTGAAGATCCCATGTTTTGTTTTTAACTTTCAAGTTATTTTTAGATTTCATTGCAACGACACTTCGTCAATTAGATACGACTAATCTCCACACAAAGAGAGAGAGCTGGGCTAATTTCCGATTTCTTTATTTTCAAAAATAAAAAAAAATAAATTCTGATGCCTTTTCATTCAATTGTGCTTGAACATTTTGTAAAAAAGGGATGGGGTTTTATTTAGGGGAGAAAAAAACTAAGTAAGGAAATAGTAGAAGGAATTGCATAGAAAAAGAAATTACAATGCATTTAATATGAATGACTTAATAAGGAGAGAGAGAAAAATATAGGAGCATTTAATAAGGAAGGAGATAATGAGTATGCTATTAATTTGTTAAATATTTAATAGATGTCATGGATAATAGTGTTTTGTTTTTAACCGTTTGATTTTTTGGAAATCAATGGCTTAAAAAAAGTGTAACTTTTGTAGAGTTACATTAGGTGTAACTTGAATTCATCTCATTCTTAACATATGAAATTATATATAAAGTACAAATAGTCCTTATGCTTTGCTGATACCGTGAATGTAGACGATATTAGTGCTACTTATATATCAAGATTCTTTTGCACCAATTTAAAAAGGAAACATATGAAAATTTGAGGCCCCATAAATTCTTTGACTGGCTAGTGAGCTGTATTGTCATTGCCAGAAATGTGTTTGGCTATTCAAAAGGAAAGTACAGTCGTATGAATGGCAATTCTCATGGATTCATATCATAAATATCAGTTCAGACCTCTTCATTTTTTAAATCCCAGCATAATGACTGCGATGTCTAGCATTATATCTCCTTACCATTTCCTTTTGATTCTCTTGGTCGCCGCCCACAGCATTTGTTGTGGTGCTACAGACAAAGAGAAAGATGTTTACATTGTGTACATGGGTTCACTACCAGAAGGTCAATATTCTCCTACATCTCACCATCTCAGCCTTCTTGAAGAAATTCTAGGGGAAAGGTAACAGTTCATAGAGTTTTACCTTTTATCTATAACATTAATACTGCACCTTTTAGGATGGTAAATTGTCATATAGTTTTGTATAATTGCCAATCCATAATTCTATTACGTATGCAAATGCAATGAATTGGTGCTATGGGACTAGCATCCTTACATCAACTATGCTCTCAAATCTTACTGTTAAGACTTCTACATATATAGGTCTTATCTCTTTTTATTTGAAAAGAAGAAATAGCCAAAAAGAGGAAGAAATTTAAGTTTTTGACCATTTCTTCAATTCTATCCTCGCAGTGCCGCCACTGAGTCCATAGTTAGAAGCTATACTAGGAGTTTCAATGCATTTGCAGCCAGACTCAGTAATGAAGAGCAACAAAGAATTGCTAGTAAGTGATTTATTATTTATTTTGTTCTCCCCCCTCTTTGAATTTCTTTGAATAATAACACCCATCATTCTAGTGTTTAACGTGGTGTTATTGGAATAACTTATTTCTTAGTATACTGACAATAATGTGCAGGCAAGAAGGAAGTGCTATCTGTCTTTCCAAGTAGAACTCTCCAACTTCAAACAACAAGATCATGGGAATTCATCGGTTTAACCGAAACTGCAAAACGAAATCCTACTGTCGAGAGTGATGTAATAATTGGTGTTCTAGATACTGGAATTTGGCCTGAGTCTGAAAGTTTCAGCGATAAAGGTTATGGTCCACCACCTAAGAAATGGAAGGGCGCTTGTAAAGGTGGCAGCAACTTTACTTGCAACAAGTAATTTCCTTTCTCCCAGAATAGTATTATGATTTTTCTTTTGAATAATTTTCCTAGCCTACACCATAAAAAAGATGAAAATCATTGTAGTATTTTTGGGTTTCTACCATTGGTGACTCTAGGAAGTTTTTCTAGGGTAGTTATTACTTATTAAGAAACTTAAATCATACAAAATTGAATAGAAAGAGAACTTGAATATATCCCTATCAACCCAAAAAGAAAAAAAAAGAAAAAAAAAAAAGAACATGCAAATATATATAATTTTACAATTTCCTTCAACTAACAAAATGAAAGGGCAAAAATGGATTGATAAGAGATAAAATGAGAACTGAGAATGTTAAGATGTGAGTAATAATGTGAGAGAGTTTGAAATGATAATAAAAAAGAGAAAAATAAATAGAGAGAGAGCAATGAATGACACCTGTTGCGACTACGAGCCGAGCTGTCGAGAAGAGTAGAATTGTTACGTTTGCAAAACCAAGGAGAGTAGAGCAATTAATCACTAGTTTTTTAATAGCTCGTTTGGGAGAAGGGAAAATAATGGAATTGAAAAAAAAAAAAAAATTAGGATATTCTTTCATTCTCTTGAGAGTTTTTGTGGAGGGGAAAAAAAGTTCATTTCCTTATTTAAAAGTTTAACTGGGAGGGAATGAAATTGATAGGAGGGAATACTTATTCTTCTCTATTACCTCAAAACCT
Organism: Quercus aquifolioides; assembly: GCA_019022515.1. Classification (NCBI taxonomy): domain Eukaryota; kingdom Viridiplantae; phylum Streptophyta; class Magnoliopsida; order Fagales; family Fagaceae; genus Quercus; species Quercus aquifolioides. The sequence goes on from CM032333.1 coordinate 56,045,472, forward strand.
AAAATTTTCATTCCTCCCAAAATTGGGAGGAACTGGAGAGAATATAATTAGATTTAATGTTTTTTTCACAAAAACTTCTAAAATATTCTTATATAGTTAGCCCTTTATTTTAAAATAAGGTTCAAATAATTATATTGTCATAAAATGATTCATTCATTTCCCTCTATGTTACTCTCAAATAATGATACATTCCTTTCCATTTCTTTATGTTAAAACATCAAAACAAAATTACTTAATTTTATTCCATTCCTTTCTTTTCCATTTATTTGTTTTACTTAAATACATTCCATTTCTTTATAAACTTCCAAACGAAGGTAAAGGAAAAATTCCTAAAAATGAAGTCAATGATTATTTTTATGAAATGAGTTGAATGAGTTACAAATCTAAATTATTAAGGGTTTTTATTTATTTATTTATTTTTGTCTTTGAATTAGATTTTTGTTGAGTATTTTGTTTATTTGTTGCTGTTTGGGCTATTTTTTGCTCTTACTTAAGCTAATTTTTATTTTTATTTAAAAGGTCAAACATTATGTTTGGGGGAAATTATTTTTCTGAGAAATACTATATCTACAATATTTTCACAACAAATTTTAGATGACAAGTTGTTATTGATATATATATATATATATATTTCTGTAATTCTGAAACGGTTTAAAATAGTGCGTCGAAATAAGTCGGTACCAAAATGTTCAATTCCAATAGACAAACCAAAATGAGTCTCGAAATGGTATTCATAACATTGATTTCTACTAGTTAAAATTTAAAGAAGAAAAGCAATGTAGAGAAAATGTAAAGAAATGCAAAGGCAAAAGTAAAAAGAAGACAAGGAACACTCGGGTTACATTTTTTGGCCGGACCGCCTATATCCAGAGAATTGTTAGGAATACACACAAATTTCTAGATAACAAACTCACACACATCAAGGCAATTGCACAATATAAGAAATTACATAGTTCGACAATTCGCCCATGTTTATGGAGTCGCAATGATTTAAGTATTTTCAGGGAAATCATACAAAATTCAGCAATACACTTTTTCTTTGATATTAGAATTGTGCAAAATAGAAAAACCCCTAGTATGGTGTGTGTGTATGTGTGTATATATATATATATATATATATACGGGGTTTGTTTAAGTGTAGATGAGTTTTACACTAAATTGGGCCACTTATAACAATATACATAATAAACATAAACCCAGTATTAACATGATCTTTGACACTATTTATACTAAAAATACTAAAATAATGAACATTGTGAAATGTACAATCTGCAGTAAAATTATTGGAGCTCGAGCTTACTCCTCGGATGAAAATAGTTCCGTAAGGGATGAGGAAGGCCATGGTAGCCATACTGCCTCAACAGCAGCTGGTAGCAATGTACCAGATGCAAGCTTTTATGGAGTGGCAAAGGGCATAGCGCGAGGAGGGGTTCCGTCCGCAAGGATTGCTGCATACAAAGTCTGTGATTCTATTGGGTGTGCAGGCGAAGACGTCCTTGCTGCCTTTGATGATGCTATCGCAGATGGGGTTGACCTCATTTCCATTTCACTAGGTGGAAAACCAATAGCTGTTGAATCTGATGTTATTTCTATTGGTTCTTTTCATGCAATGGAGAAAGGTATACTCACCGTTCATTCAGCTGGAAACGAAGGTCCTTCTGTATCATCAGTATCAAGTGTTGCGCCATGGTTGTTCTCCGTAGCAGCCAGCAGCACAGATCGTAAAATTATTACTAAGGTTGTTCTTGCAAATGGAAAGACACTCACTGTAAGTATCTTCATCTTTCGCATTTAATTTAATTTTATCCTCATAATTCCCTTAAAATGTTTTCTTTGCTTTCTTTGCTTGATGACAAGTATCTTCATCTATAACCGTTTTCTCTTTACTTTGTTCTTTCTCCACAGTCACTGACACTGCTGTGGCTCAATGATACCTTTAATTATAGGACATCAACCTATGCAGTTCCAGGACTTCCTTAGAATGATTGTATTCCTTAACTCTGTTTGAATAATTTTGGCTGTAGCTCTAAAAGCCTCTATGAAATGTTTAATCTTTTATAAATACATTTAATTTGCCAGACAATCATTATTAAAAAAAAAAAAAAAAAACAAAAAAAGATACCAGTCTATTCAGCGTGAAGCCGCGTCCTAAAAATCCTCATGGTTGAACATGTTCTTCAAATTTGAAATTTGTTAACCACTAAATTTCTTACATAGAAACTAGATGAATTTGACCTTTTTAAAAAATAATATATATATATATATATATTTCTTTTCATTCTAGTGTATTTGTGTCACAGTTTCATTTTTTCTTATCAGGGAAATGCAGTAAATTCTTTCACACTGAATGGAACTAAATTCCCTTTGGTATATGGGAAAGCTGCTTCAAGAAGTTGTTCTGATATTTTAGCTTGGTAATTTTTGCTCTTTTGCTTATTGCTAACTCCAAATTTTCTTAATAAAGCTAAGAACTTTGCTTGTCATTTTCAATATTAGGCATTGCATAGAAGGTTGTTTGGATAGCAGATTGGTGGAAGGAAAAATTGTCGTATGTAATGATCCAAATGCAATTAAAGAAACTTCTAGAGTTGGCGCCCTTGGGACAATCATTTTAGGCGATGGTCAAAAAGATGTTTCTTTTGTATTACCGTTACCTGCATCTATTTTGGCAACTGACCAATACAGTGTGCTTCAGTCTTTCTTGAACTCTACAAAGTAAGGATTCTAATAGTTATTTCCTCTTTGATCTTGCAATGTTTTATTTTTGCAGATCATTTAGATCTAAAATTGACATTTTACTTGAATTCTTGAGAATTTTAATTTGCTGATTAATGGCATATAAGATTGGCAAAAAAAAAAAAAAAACGCTACATGATTCCTCAATTAACTTTTCATGGTCATGTTTTTTTTCAGAAACCCAAAAGGAAGTATACTAAAAAGTGAAACTACTAAAGATACACATGCTCCTGTAGTTGCTTCCTTCTCTGCACGCGGGCCAAACAGCATTTTAGAAGATATTTTGAAGGTTATGCATCAATCATCTGCATATCTCCATTAATTTCTTTCTCTAGTTGTGCCTTTGTTACATTTGGATTCTCTAATACATATATTTCATAAACACTACAGCCAGATATAAGTGCTCCAGGAATCGAAATTTTGGCAGCATTTTCCCCTGTTGGTTCACTTTCTTCATTCAATGAGGATAAGAGGCATGCAAAATACAATATATTATCCGGAACCTCCATGGCTTGTCCACATGTAACTGGTGCAGCTGCCTATATTAAGACATTTCACCCTGATTGGTCTCCATCCGCCATCAAATCTGCCCTGATGACCACTGGTATATCTCACTTGCCACATTTTCTGCTCAATCATTTCTTTGCCAAATTTATGACTATAACTTATTGCGCGCTATATGTTCTTGTTCTTTTAGCTTGGCCAATGAATGCCACTATACAAGGTCAATATGAAGATGGTGAATTTGCTTTTGGGGCTGGCCATATCAATCCAGTGAAAGCAAAAGCTCCTGGTCTAGTTTATGAAGCATCTAAAGATGACTACCTAAAAATGCTTTGCAGTATCAACATTACCACTTTTGGTACATGTCCAAAGCATGTTACAGGATCTCCAAAGGATTTGAATTACCCTTCAATACAAGCTCAAGTGAATGCAGTAAAAAAATTTACAGTTGAGTTTCCCAGAACAGTAACGAATGTTGGCCCTGGTAATTCAACGTATGTGGCTAAAGTAGACGTTGCAGATTCTGATATCAAAGTTAGCGTGAAACCTGGTACACTCTCCTTCAAGTCTTCGGGTGAAAAAAAGTCTTTCATTGTGACTGTGTCTGGGAAAAGATTAAAAGTTACTAGCAGGTTATCTGCATCACTTGTGTGGTCGGATGGCACTCATAACGTGAGAAGTCCAATTGTTGTGTACACAAATTCATTCTAGAAAGTTCTATGTCATTGGACTTTGATTTCCTTAAATAACACAAAAAAAGTATAGTGCCATTGAAAACTATGAACTTTCTAGTAGAAGAATTTAAAATTATTTATTACTGGTCATTAATTTGTGCAATTCTAATGAGAAATGTATTATTCTGTGCTCTAGGTAGACTACAACAGTATTGTCCAATAGTCCATCCATTCAATGAAATTATGCCCTTTATGATTTATCTCCTCTAGGCATACTATTGTGACTTCTATTTGGCCAATGTGCTTTGTGAGCAAGTGAGATGCCTTATTTGCATTGCAGATGAGTAATCTTTTGTTTGTCGAATAGCACCCTATAAAATGTGCCCCACCGGTGACTTATCCCTCCATCTGTTTGTGCAATCACTACATTGTGGCAATCTAGCTCCCTCTAGTTCAATTCTAGATGTCTGTGATGCACTAAACGAGGCACCATTTATGTTGATTTTATATATAGCAACCCTGGATTGCTTTTGCAACTGGCTCGGTAACATGTCCCCTAGCCTCGATCCCTTAAGCTCTCAGTTGGGGGAATTTTTGTAGTTCACACGTTTCTTAGGTCTGTACACTCCATTAAGCATTCTAAGTTGTCTCCTCTGCCATCTCGTATATATCATACCTCAGTTTCATAGGGTTGATGTGCATCTCCATTGGATTGAATTATGGACGATACACGTTCTAACAAGCTAAGTTCCTAAAAGTGGGTCTCAGGTTTCGTGTATATAGATGGGTGTGAACCCACAGGAAACCCTATCTTAGAGGAAAACTTTGTTATACAAACAAGACAAGCAAGTAAACATGCATAAACAAGACAAATAAGCAAGCCAGGATGCAACCAACGTATTGAAATCATACATGATGACATACAAGAAGTAAAACCACTAGCACATAGGAGGCAAAGCATGTTATCATCACATACAAGAACAAAGGATAAACACGTCATAATGCACATTAAATGCTAACATAAGAAATCCTAACATTCAAAAGCTAATCAAGAGAGAGAGGCAAGGTATAAGCATGCCAACATCATCATCATATGATCTCAAACAAGGGGTTGCACCCATATAAGCAACATAGGAAATGATACAACCAAACAAAGACAAGAAAAGCACAAAGGCGCAAAAAAACACACTAAGGAAAACACAAAGGGTGCAACCAAACATACACTAAATGGGAGAAAACAGCATAGGAAATATGTTCGAAAATGAAAAAAAGCTAGATCTAAGCCTGTAAGCATGGATCTAAGCATAAAGAATCCAAACATGGTATCACATAAAAGGAAATGCATAAAAACACTAAATATACATAAAAAGGAAATAAAGACTCTAGATCCAAACTCTTTATTGAATGCGGGTGTTTGGACGTAAATTTTGACTAGAAAATCAAGATCTACACCCTACCCATGACACAAAACACAAGATGTAGTATGACATCAAGGCAAAAGGCATGTAGGCATAGCATCAAAATATGCAAATATGGCATAAAGAGCTGAAACAATGAAATTTAGACATATCCTAGCTAAGAAGGCTAGGGTAACATCATCAAAGCAATAAAAACATGCTACATAATTTAAACAAAGCAATAAAGCATGCTAGGAAATTAAATTGAAGCATTAAAAAGCTATAATTAAAAAGGGTGTAGATAGTAGCTAAAAAGCTACGTCTACACCCTCCAAACCTCAAAACCTAGGAAGAAGGACCAAGGAGGAGAAAATGGAAGCAAGAACACTACATTTTGATGTATGGAGGAAGAGAGAAACAAAGATTTTTGGTGAGTGTTTTGGGATAGAGTTGTAGAGAAAAGAGAGGGAAAATTGCCCAAAAAAAGCTTCAAAGACCCCAAAATTTGTTCCTATTGAAATCTAGAGAGGAGGGGGTATTTTTAAATTTTTTGAGACTGTTCAGTTCTAGGTGCACTGTAACGTCCTAGTCAGACAAAAAAAAGAAAAAAGAAAAAAAAAAGGTTTTCGTTGGATATTTTTAAATTTTTGGGACCACATGTGCCCCACTACCACATCATTCCCCACCACTCAATTTCACTCATCTCTTTATCTCTTTGACCGGCCAAGCTCCTCACTCATCATTTCTTTCTTTTTCTTCTTTTTCATTTTCTGTCTAACACTCCTCTCCACTGCCTCACACTCTCCCATCGGTACCTCCATGCCACCATCTTCACCATCATTTTTCCGGCAATGTCACCAAAAAATCCTTAGGAACCTCTAAGCATCTTCATCTTTTATTTGAGGTAAAATTTCTAATCCTTTTGATGAGTTTTATATTTTGCTTGAGGTTATATTTTTATCTAAGCTTTAATAATGATACCCATGTGATTTATGAGCATTGAAAGTGATATTTTTGTGTTTATATGTATGAGTTTTGTATTGGTGGAATTATTTGATGAGTGAGTTTATGGTTTGTGTTAATGATGACTATCTAAGGTTTATTTATGGTGGAAATTTAGGAGTTTTGAGTTATAACATGTGATGGTTGGTAAATCTAATTTTTCCATTACTATTGGGTTTATTTGGAGTTAGTTGAAGTTCAAAATTTCTTGTCTTGGAGGATATTTTGATTTTGCTTACATGGGTCTCTTGATGATGTTGTGTAAATCTTATGGAAGCTAGTCATAATGTTGGAGATGATATTGAATGAGTTAAATTTATAAATTGGAGTCTATGCCTTGTGAATTAATTTGTCGAGAAACTTTGGAAGAGGAATATGTTATTGATGCGGTTAAATACTAGGTGTCGGGGGCGGTTTTTGTGCGTAGCCACGTGTCTTTCACTGGAGGTGTGACTTTGCTAGGCTCGGATTTGTTTTGGGGAGTCCAACCCGGAACTCGACATCGGGCCGCATAGACGAATGGCTTCTGGTGTATTTTTAAGCCTACAAAATAGATAAAGCCCAAAGTCTTAGAATCATGATAATGGTTGAAATAAATAAATAATATGCTTAGCATGATAGCTTTGATTAGATGGTGAGTTGATACGTTATTATTATGTATATTAAGTGATGTCCAATGTTAGAAAATAATTAATTAGGTGTCAAATGTCTAACAATGGGATGAGTGCAATAGTCCATGTCTAGTTGCGGTTCATAGTTCATGTTCAACATAATAAGGTATGTCTAGCAATGGTCCATGTCCAAGTAATACACATCCAACAATGATTTATGTCCAAGTAATATATGTCCATTGGTGGTATATGTCCGAATAATATGTCCAACTATGGTAGATCAATTTATTAATATATATGTTCATTAATGAAGTATTAGTGTGATAATGTTCATTAAAGAGTGAGATGTAATTAAAGTAATATGCATCCAGCGGTGCAATAATAATGAATTAACATGTACTTAATAATATAATCTTGAAAATAGAGAAATATTGACTTATCTTATGTGTTTCTGACTCCAACCGTATAGTATCACTTTGTTCTTTGTATGATTTGTGGCTCTAGCCATATAACAATAACGAGCTGATGACACTCCAGTAGCATAATAAAATTAGTTGAGTGGTATAATGAGAATGAATAAAATATACTTAATAATACAAGTTTGAAGGTAAAATGTAATGACTTATCTTCATAGCTTGGGGCTCCAACATAGAACAGTAGTGGACTTAGACATTTCAGCAACCTTCATATTTGAAAGGGAAAAATGGGTGCAACTGGAGGGAGAGAGAGCATGTCCAGCCGTGTGCATAGGTTGGTTAAGTTTATCCTCTTTCATCATGCACTTAAATGACTTTCCCCATGTAATGCTCTTTTATTTTTTTAGTCAAGTATGAGTGATATTGCCTTCCATAAGAAGGGCTTTTAATTTTATAAGTTTTTGCCTTTCATAAGAAGGGTTTTTGTAATGTGTTCTTGGAAAAATGTTTGATATGTTTTAAGATGTATGGAGATGGTAAGAAGCATATATATTTTGTGAGATATGGTGTTTGTAATATGTATAGGAATTATATGTAGATACTTTGTTGGACATGGATCTTGTATATGTATACTTTGTGAGACATGGAGTTTAAAGATACATGAGGAGTATGTATGGGTATTTTGTGAGGAATGTGTTTGTGAAATATATGGAAGTGTGAGATAGATGATATTAGGGTTAAATGTAGTAAATACATGAGATTAGAGCTGCTGCTGGAGTGGTTTTTTGTGTTATGTCATGGGTTATGTTGCTTTCTAAGAAGAGAGATTTTGTATGAGAAATAAAGAATGAGATGGAGATGTGTTTTTGGGCAGCAAGATGATGAAGTTTCAGAATAATGGAGTGTGGGAGAGTGGATAGTGTGTAATGGTGTGGTGTGATAGGTGTGATGTAATGGTGTTATCTAAGAAGAGATATTTTTGTAAGGGAGATGGAGAAGTATGGAAAGAGTTTAGAGATATATGCAGCAAGGTGAAGTTTCAGAATATTGGGGATGAGAGAGGGGCTGAAGAAAGATATGGAGATCTTTTAGAGATATGGCAGCAAGATGGAGTTTCAGAACATGGTAGAAAGATATGGTAGCAAGATGGAGTTTCAGAACATTGAAGATGAGAGAGGGATCGATCCCTTTAGTGTGTAGCTTGGTCCTCTTTATATAGAGCCAAGCTATGTAACTAGATTAGAACATAGTTGAAGGGAAAATTAGCAAATAAGGAAAAGTCCTTGACAAGGTAAGTGGTTTCATTAGAGGGATTTTGTTTTTTAGCCAAAAGAAGAAAGCTAGAGACTTTAGGGTTGATGTTATAGCTGTAACAGCTGTCAATCACACCTGTCACAACTGAATGATATCATCCAAATGACATCTTTCTTGGAGGAAAAGATATTTGGCATTAAATTCATGATTTGGCTAAAAATGGCAAGATAATCTTTATGGGATCCTCTTGTTTCTTTGGGTATGACAACAAGCTGCGGGGATTGGGCATTTATGGGCAAATGACATCATTTTAGGACATGTGTCAACTTGCTGGAGCTTTTGTAGCTTCTGCTGGAGCTGTTACAGCTTCTGTAGAAGCTGTTTGTAGCTTCCGCTGGAGCTGTTTCAGTTTCTGTAGAAGTTGTTACAGCTTCCACTGGAGCTGTTACAGCTTGTGCTGAAGCTGTTGCAGCTTCCGCTGGAGCCTTTCTTGGTATTTTTGGCTAAGTTTCCTCTCTTGGAAAAATTATATGTTTAGTCCATATATAATTTTGGTAAGTAATAGACTAGTTGGTTGATATTTGATAAAGTTTTAGAGATGTAATTATGGGCTTTTTGTATTTTAACTAAATCTTGGAGAGTAAAGAGAGCATTTAATGCTAGATATTAGATACTAATATATATTTAGCCATGTGCTTGGAATTAATTTAGATGATAATAATATAATTTGTATGAAATACTACAATTACATTTTTAAATTTATATTATACGATGAACATTAATTTTTTATGTAAAGAGCATGGGGAGTTTTATCATTTTAAGTGTTATGTGATATGAGAGGCTTACCAAATGTTACCTATTGCACACTGACCCGTCGGAGTTCAGGGAATTGGGGAAGACATGCCAAGTAACATGCTTTCCTTTATCAACTTTGAACAACTGGAGCTTTACTGAACATACTTCTTGGCCCTCCAAACCACGACTCCCTAAATTCTCCCAATGAGACTCATGAGCTTGGATCATGAGCCAAAAATGAGACGTTGTGCCATGAGCTCGAACTATGGGCTTCGATGAGATTACATTGCCATGAGTTTTGGACCATGGGCTTCATTTTGTGAATATGGACTCTTTGGGGCTTTAAAAGAGATTTTCCCAAAAATGCATGATAGTGTTGACGTGGTGTGGGTCGCCAATGAAATGAAGCCATGTGGTGTGAAAATTTTGTCCTCAACATTTAGCCCCCCGAGTGCATGGGCTTGTCTTGCAAGGGCATGCACGAGTGAAGATGTTTCCTGAAAGAGATTGGCCATTGCTGGATCAATAGAGTTATGTAGTGGAAGTGCCTCTATTGACATATTTGATTCTTTTTTGATCAATACCCAATTGTAGCCCCCAGAAATGAAATCCTTTGGATTAGTGAATCAAGCCCCCGAGTGTAAAAAGGTGTTGGATGAGCATAGATTTGTTGCAGGTATCACAGTTGAACTATTGGCTATTTCTTCTTAATTGCATGAGCTTTGTTAATTAACTTGCCATGGGCTTGAACCATGGGCTTTGATTATGGGATTGAATTCCATTGATAAAATAACTTTGCCATGGACTTGAATCATGGGCTTTTAAAATATTGCCAAGTTGTATTGGGCTTTTGATAAGATATTGCCAAGCATTATTGGGCTTGGGCTTTGATAAATAATTTGCCACGGGCTTGAACCATGGGCTTTGATTATGGGATTGAATTCCATTGATAAAATAGTTTTGCTATGGACTTGAATCATGGGCTTTTATTATTTAGTGTAATTATATAATAAATAATTATCTAGTAATATAGTTTTTCATGGGCTTTGTAAAATAGTAAGGTAAATATTAATTGCCATGGGGTTTAAAATAGTTTCAATGGGCTTTTGAATGGTAGAGAGATAAATAATGTGATATAAGATAAATGCTTACCATAGGTTTTATTAAGGTAAGTTCCATGGATTTATAATAAAGTACGACGTACATAAGTGTCATAAGTTTTTAATATAATTGCTATAGATTTTAAGGTAAAAACTTTTATGGTCTTAGATATTAATAACACATATTTGTAATTCTCCATGGGCTTTATGTATGTTTGCCATGAGTTTTGGAAAGATGAATAGTGTTAAATAAAATAAATAGTTAAAATTAATCGCCATAGGTTTTAAATATAATTTCCATGGGCTTAAATGTTAGTAACACAAATTCATAATTCTCCATGGGCTTGATGTATGTTTGCCATGGGTTTTAGAAAAATGGATAGTGTTACGTAACATACATAGTTACCATGGGTTTTACAAAATAGATTCAATGGGTTTATAATATGGCATAAATTATAGCTATGCATTTAAGAGCTTAAAAAAAATGTTCATTATTGGGTTTCAAATATTTGTAATATTGTATTTTGCCAAGTATTATTAACCTTAGGCTTAAGATATTGCCAAGTATTATTAGTCTTGGGCCTTAAATGTTAGTAATATAAGATAAGTAATTATCATAATATAATTTTATTTGAATCTTTTATGTGTTTTTGTGAAATAGCAGGGTAAATAATAATTGCCATGGGGTTTATAATCATCGAATAAGTAATTACTTTGATAATATAATTTTTCCATGGATTTTTATGAATATTTTCCATGGGTTTGCAAGATAAATAAAATTGCCATAGGTCTTGAGTATAGTTTCTATGGGCTTAATTATTAATGACACACACTCACATTTCTCCATGGGCTTGATATATGTTTGCCATGAGTTTTGGAAAAATGAATGGTGTTATTTCATAAGATAGATAATATGGTATAAATATTTGCCATGATTCATTAGCTTATATACTTGTTTAGGAAAATTAATTTGCCAAAGGTTATTAGCTTTAGGCTTCAAGTAAAAAAAAAATTTTGTTTTGCCAAAGATTATTAACTTTGGGCTTTTGAGCAAGATATAATATTTTTGTAAAGTGATTTTGGATTTTTTTGAAATGATGGTTTGCCAAAAAAAAAAAAATAGTACTTGGGCCCTTAGTAAAATATTTATAATATGATTTTTTGCCAAGTATTAATAACCTTGGGCTTTTGATAAAATATTGCCAAGGATAGTACTTGGGCTTTTAGTGTTTGTAAAATTTTTGCCAAACTAGTATTTGGGTTTTTGATAAAATATTGCCAAGGATAGTACTTGGGCTTTTAATATTTGTAAGATTTTGCCAAACTAGTATTTGGGCTTAAAATATTGCCAAGGATAGTACTTGGACTTTTGAGTATTTGTAAAATTTTGCCAAACTAGTATTTGGACCTTTTTTGTAAATAGTTGCCAAAATAATATTGGGCTTTTAGAAATGGTTGCCAAAATAATATCGAGCTTTTAGAAATAGTTGCCAAAATAGTATTTGGGCTTTTGTAAATAGTTTGAGATTTTGTAAAAATTTTGCTGTGTATCAACGGACTTAGTAAGAGTGCCGTGTAGCAATGGGCTTTAGGGTGCCGTGTAGCAACAGGCTTTGTAAGGGTACCATGTAGCAACGAGTTTTAGAGGTGCTGTGTAGCAACGAGCTTTAGAGTGCTGTGTAGCAACGGGCTTTAGAGTGCCGTGTAGCAATGCGTTTCAAGGTGCCGTGTAGCAACGGGCTTTAGAAGGTTTTGTTGGGCTTTTTGGGTTTTGCCCACAAGGTAAATGAGTTTGGGTTTTTTTAATAGAGATGGTATAATTTTGTGGCTCGATATGGTAATGAGATAGTAAATACTTGTGGACTAATTTGGTGATGGGATGAGAAATATTCATGGGGGCTATTTGAGTATTTTGGTGAGTGCATAAATAGGGTCAAATAGGCATGTGTATATTTTTATGCTATTGGATAGGAATGATTTGCAAAGGGATTTTTGTTGGAAACTTATCTGATTGAACCGCTGGAGAAGGAAATTAACTGTTTAGCGATAGGAATGGTTTCTATTGATAAGGTCCCCCTTTTTATGCCGAAGTGATGGATAACAATCTGTTTGTCTAGCAACATAAGGGCTTTTTGCTGATAAGGCCATCTACTGCTGGAGAGATAAATATGTCTAGCAGTAAAAGAGGTTTCTATTGATGTAGCCCTCTATTGTTGAACTTTTGACCATTTATTTTTTTTCTTTGCAATCACCATTGGATAAACCTTTTCCTTTTGCGCATAAAAGCTTCTCTTTTTCTTTTTTTTTTTCCTTTTTTTTTTTAAAATTTATTATATATATATGGGGGCTATAAGCTTGTAATAAGTATGTTGCAAGCCTTAGTTGGAGTAGCTCAAATAGTTGAGAGATAGGTAGCTAGGTATCTTATGAAATATCTTGAACATAATAATGTTGACTTAGCTCCATGAGCTGTTGGATCAAGGGATATTGAGCATGTGTATGTTGGAGTTGAGATCTCCTTCATGATATGTGATTCTAGACTTTTGGAGTTATGATAAGGCTATACTTTATGACTCCCCAGCGGAGTTGCCAGAATGTCGGGGGCGGTTTTTGTGCATAGCCATGTGTCTTTCACTGGAGGCGTGACTTTGCTAGGCTCGGATTTGTTTTGGGGAGTCCAACCCGGAAGTCGACATCAAGCCGCATAGACCAATGGCTTCCAGTGTATTTTTAAGCTTACAAAATAGATAAAGTCCATAGTCTTAGAATCATGATAATGGTTGAAATAAATAAATAATATGCTTAGCATGATAGCTTTGATTAGATGGTGAGTTGATACGTTATTATTATGTATATTAAGTGATGTCCAATGTTAGAAAATAATTAATTAGATGTCAAATGTCCAACAATGGGATGAGTCCAATGGTCCATGTCTAGTTGCGGTTCATAGTTCATGTTCAACATAATAAGGTATGTCTAGCAATGGTCCATGTCCAAGTAATACACATCTAACAATGATTTATGTCCAAGTAATATATATCCAACAATGGTTTATGTCCAAGTAATATATGTCTATTGGTAATATATGTTCGAATAATATGTCCAACTATGATAGATCAATTTATTCATATATATGTTCATTAATGAAGTATTAGTGTGATTATGTTCATTAAATAGTGAGATGATATTAAAGTAATATGCATCCAGCGGTAGAATAATAATGAATTAACAAGTACTTAATAATATAATCTTGAAAATAGAGAAATATTGACTTATCTTATGTGTTTCTGACTCCAGCCGTATAGCATCACTTTGTTCTTTGTATGATTTGTGGCTCTAGCCATATAACAATAATGAGATGATGACACTCCAGTAGCATAATAATATTAGTTGAGTGGTATAATGAGAATGAATAAAATATACTTAATAATACAAGTTTGAACGTAAAATGTAATGACTTATCTTCATGGTTTAGGGCTTTAGTTGTAGAACAGCAATGGACTTAGACATTTTAGCAACCTTCATATTTGAAAGGGAAAAATGGGTGCAATTGGAGGGAGAGAAAGCATGTCCAGCCGGGTGCATAGGTTGGTTAAGTTTATCCCCTTTCATCATGCACTTAAATGACTTTCCCCATGTAATGCTCTTTTAGTTTTTAGTCAAGTATGAGTGATAATTCCTTCCATAGGAAGGGCTTTTAATTTTATAAGTTTTTGCCTTTCATAAGAAGGGTTTTTGTAATGTGTTCTTGGAAAAGTGTTTGATATGTTTTAAGATGTATGGAGATGGTAAGAAGCATATATATTTTGTGAGATATGGTGTTTGTAATATGTATAGGAATTATATGTAGATACTTTGTTGGACATGGATCTTGTATATATATACTTTGTGAGACATAGAGTTTAAAGACACATGAGGAGTATGTATGGGTATTTTGTGAGGAATGTGTTTGTGAAATATATGGAAGTGTGAGATAGATGATATGAGGGTTAAATGTAGTAAATACATGAGATTAAAGCTACTGCTGGAGTGGTTTTTTGTGTTATGTCATGGGTTATGTTGCTTTCTAAGAAGGGAGATTTTGTATGAGAAATAAAAAATGAGATGGAGATGTGTTTTTGGGCAGCAAGATGATGAAGTTTTAGAATAATGGAGTGTGGGAGAGATGGATAGTGTGTAATGGTGTGGTGTGATTGGTGTGGTGTGATATGTGTGATGTAATGGTGTTATCTAAGAAGAGATATTTTTGTAAGGGAGATGGAGAAGTATGGAAGAGTTTAGAGATATATGCAGCAAGGTGAAGTTTTAGAATATTGGGGATGAGAGAGCGGCTAAAGAAAGATATGGAGATCTTTTAGAGATATGGCAGCAAGATGGAGTTTCAGAACATTGAAGATGAAAGAGGGATGAAGAAAGATATGGAGATCTTTTAGAGATATGGCAGCAAGAAGGAGTTTCAGAACATTGAAGATGAGAGAGGGATCGATCCCTTTAGTGTGTAGCTTGGTCCTCTTTATATAGAGCCAAGCTATGTAACTAGATCAAAACTTATTTGAAGGGAAAATTAGCAAATAAGGAAAAGTCCTTGACAAGGTAAGTGGTTTCATTAGAAGAATTTTGTTTTTTAGCCAAAAGAAGAAAGCTAGAGACTTTAGCGTTGATGTTATCGTTGTAACAGCTGTTAATCACAGCTGTCACAACTGAATGATATCATCCAAATGACATCTTGCTTGGAGGAAAAGATATTTGGCATTAAATTGATGATTTGGCTAAAAATGGCAAGATAATCTTTATGGGATCCTCTTGTTTCTTTGGGTATGACAGCAAGCTGTTGGGATTGGGCATTAATGGGCAAATGACATTATTTTAGGACGTGTCAACCTGCTGGAGCTTCTATAGCTTCTGTAGCTTCTGCTGGAGCTGTTACAGCTTCTGCAGAAGCTGTTTACAGCTTCCTTTGGAGCTGTTTAAGCTTCTACAGAAGCTGTTACAACTTCCGCTGGAGCTGTTACAACTTCCGTTGGAGCTGTTACAGCTTGTATAGAAGCTGTTGCAGCTTCCGCTGGAGCATTTTTTTGGTATTTTTGGCTAAGTTTCATCTCTTTGGAAAATTATATGTTTAGTCCATATATAATTTTGGTAAGTAATAGACTAGTTGGTTGATATTTGATGAAGTTTTAGAGATATAATTATGGCCTTTTTGTATTTTAACCAAATCTTGGAGAGTAAAGAGAGCATTTAATGCTAGATATGAGATACTAATATATATTTAGCCATTTGCTTGGAATTAATTTAGATGATAATAATATAATTTGTATAAAATACTACAATTACATTTTTAAACTTATATTATATGATGCACATTAATTTTTTGTGTAAAGAGCATGGGGAGTTTTTTCATTTTAAGTGTTATGTGATATGAAAGGCTTACCAAATGTTATGTATTGCACACTGACCCATCAGAGTTCAGGGAATTGGGGAAGACATACCAAGCAACATGCTTTCCTTTATCAACTTTGAACCACTAGAGCTTTACTGAACATACTTCGTGGCCCTCCAAACCATAACTCCCAAAATTCCCTCGATGAGACTCATGAGCTTGGATCATGAGCCGAAAATGAGACGTTGTGCCATGAGCTCGAACTATGGGCTTCGATGAGATTATATTGCCATGAGTTTTGGACCATGGGCTTCGGCATCATTTTGTGAATATGGACTCTTTGGGGCTTTAAAAGAGATTTTCCCAAAAATGCATGAAAGTGTTGATGTGGTGCGGGTCACCAATGAAATGAAGCCATATGGTGTGAAAAATTTGTCCTCAACACTAGGCTTGCCTAATTAAGTGCATGTTTGGCAATTCCTAAATTGTAACTAGATACAATTTTAAGCTTTGTGCTTATTGTGTTATGTTTGCTTGACATTGTTGAGGTTCTAGCTAATCTTCTTTGGAGCTTGGAGAATTAGGCTTTTTGCAGGTTGCAAGGTAAGTAGTTTTTTAATGGGATTTTTGAAAAATAACCATGTTACATAAATGTTATTTTTGGGTTAGACACACTTTTGGAAACTACCTATGGAAACTATATTTTCCTAAAAATATTGTGTTGTAACCTTAATATATATATATATATATATATATGATTATATATTAAAATGCATCATATTTGGTATTGCATTTGGGGAAATGCATGAATTGTTGATATGAAAAAATGAGCATCTTTTATTTAATTTTTGATAAGGAAATCATAGATTTTATGGTATATTATAAATTTTAAAGATGCTTATTTTGTCTTGTTATGTGGGAAATTGATAGAAAAACTCTTGACAAGAATGAAGTTAAAAACCTTACAAACTTTGTAGAAGTTAGATTAGTTAAGGTTTATCTGAAACTACCTGGATATAAACTATGTATTTCAAAGTAATGTAACCAGTGAGCTTTATGTGGTTTTAACACCATGCCACGTGTGATTTCCCGGTGATCACTCGATTTGGTTTTCGTAGTCTTTGTGACAACGAAATCAGATCCAGGTCAGTGCCCTTTCACTTTGGATGATGCATTCTTCCCTGCTACCCATGGGGGAAAGAGGTACCTTGATTGTGTGTGGGTGAGGCTGCTGTCCATGGGGCCAAAAGACCACATGCAAAAGAGGTCCTATTTGATGCGCTCTCTCTACTGCCCATGGGGGGAGAGAAGAACCTTGAGGGTATGGGTGAGGCTGCTGTTCATGGGGCCAAGAGTCTGCATACCAGAGAGGACAATATCATGCCAATTGTGAATGGGTGGATTCCCTGACCGGTCTATGTGGTAGTGTGGTATATTTGTGATAAATTACAGTATGTTGGATTTTATGGCTTTTGAATTATATTATTAGCGCTTACAGATTATAATATATAGTTTCATGGTATTATTTTGATAAATTTTTTGTTTCATCATTTAATCATTCTTGTTACATTATTATGAAAATGATCTTGCAGTATTCAGTTAGCAATTTCCCAAACTAAAACAAGTTTTGTAAAATTTTCATTATAATGAAACTTGCATTTCCCCCACCCCCATTAATTATGCTACTTACTGGGCGTTAGCTCATCCCACCCTCTAATAGTTTTTCAGATTTATTAGCTATTCCTTGGGTATGGAGCCTACTTCTTTGGTGATGATTAGAGTGCTATGTTAAATTCTGAGACTTTTGCTGTAAATGGTTGGTGACTCGATCTTGCTATGTTTAACGAGACCTTAATTAATTTTATTGGAGGTGGGTTGCTTGAGGTTTGTTAGCCTTTGGCGTGGTAGGCCTAGACTCGATGCTAAGATCCTTATTCTTGATAAGATTGTGACTTTGTGTAATTTAATTAGAGTTTTGTAATATATTCATGTATTATGTGGAGGCATATGATTTTTAGTTATTGTTCGTAAATGTGTTATAGAACTCTGACTTGTAATGTGGAGATTTTAGTATGGTTATATATTCTTATCTTGTGGAAAAGAAAGGAAAATAAAGATCTCCTATAGTTTGATTTGCCAAAAAGGAAAAATCTATAGGTACCCTTGGGCTGTATTTCTCATGCTTTTGCCCTTTTTTGGGTTCAGGGTGTGACACGCACACTTAGTGTGCGCTTGGAATTCACGGGCGTGTGTGCGCATGTCTTCCTGGGCCACACATAGCGTGCATCACTGGTTTGCTTGCTTTTCTAGTTTTAAACAATGGACATTTGTTTTAAGGCCTTACCGAACTTCGATTGATTTGATACCATTGATATTAGAAAGATACAGATATCTGGGAAAGGATTAAAAGTTATTAGCAGGTTATCTGCATTGCTCGTATGGTCAGATGGCACTCATAACGTGAGAAGTCCAATTAACGTGAAAGTTCAATGTCATGGCACTTTCATTTTCATAAATAACACAAAAAAAGTATTGTACCTATAAAAATTATGAACTTTCTAGTTGAAAATTTTAAAATTATTTATGACCAGTCGTTAATTTGTGCAATGCTAATGAGAAATATATTATTCTGTGCTCTAGGTAGACCACAACAGTATTGTCCAATAGTCCATTCATTCAATGAAATTATGGGATAAAAATGGCCTTTGCCCCTTTCTATCAAAATATCCAGCATTTTCCCCCTCTTTTGAAACTAATTAGGGAAATGCTCCTCTTTTGAAACTCGATTTTCTTAAAATCGAGTTAAGCCCTATAATGGCGTTTTAAGGAGCCTATAGTGACGTTTTAAGGACCTGTAGTGACGTTTTGTAACTCGAGCTCTATGAACTTGAGTTATAGGTATAAAAAAAAAAAAATAGCCTATAACTCGAGTTCATGGAGCTCGAGTTACAAAATGCCACTATAGGTCCTTAAAACGTTACTATAGGCTCCTTAAAACGCCACTATAGGGCTCTAGAATATATATATATATATATATATTTTTTTTTTTTTAAAACTCAATTTTGAGAAAACTGAGTTTCAAAAGAGGGGCAAAATGCTGGATATTTTGATAGAAAGGGGCAAAGGCCAATTTTGTCCTGAAATTATGCCCTTTATGATTTATCTCCTCTAGCCACACTATCGTAATTTCTATTCCAATGTGCTTTGTGAGCAAGTGAGCTGCCTTATTTGATTTGCAGTATAGATGAGTAATCATTTGTTTGTCGAAGAGCACCCTGTAAAATGTGCCCCACCAATGACTTATCCCTCCATCTCTCAGTGCAGTCACTACATTGTGGCAATCTAGCTCCCACTAGTTCAATGCTGGATGTCTGTGATGCATTAAACGAGGCACTATTTGTGTTGATTTTATAGCAACCTTGGATTGCTTTTGCAACTAGCTCGGTAACATTAACATCTCCCCTATCCTCAATCCCTAAAGCTCTCAATTGGGGACATTGTTGTGTAAATGTTTTCTTTTATGTTGTTATATTATAAACAACCATAATATAAATTCTAGAATCTTGAATTATCATGATATCACAACTATAAAAATTAATTATAAAGTTTACTTTGATCCATTACTGAAATTTTCTTAAGATCAAGTCTTAGTATAAAAGACACTTAATTCTTATAGAATTTGTTTCTCTCTCTCTTGACTCTCTTTTATCTTTAAATATTTAGTGTATGTGATAGGGTAGTTAAATGTCTCTTTTATAGGTAAAGAGAGGACCAAATTCCTTATATCTATAACCTCTACTTGCCCATCTAAATTGGAGTTACTTAGGAAACCTTACTTCTCCATTAACTAATGTTTTAAGGACATGTAACTGTAAACACAAAATCTCAAGTTTGGAAATCAAACAATTGACAATGTTTCACAAGTGTAAATTTGTATTGATGAATTTGTAGGTACGATTCTCTATGTTTAGATTCTAATACAATAGAATAATCCTCTGATTCAATCTTCTTAGAAAAGTCTTCAATTCAAGTGTTGCGTCGATGTAGTCTTGACTCAAACACAAGATGTACTCCACTTGGATTGGAAAGTGAATTGAAAGATCTTTGGAATGAAATTGCGATGAATCTCTATCTGTGCGCTTCTTAGGGATTTCTTGTTCTTCGCGTTCTTCGTGGGTTCTTTGAATTACATTAATCTTTGAAAATTTGTGGTGGAAGTTCTTCGGGGCTTTAGAACGTGATGAAACTTTGATGGATCAAAGTCTTTGAAGTTTTTGGAAGTTTCGAAGCTTGATTCCAGTAGAACTTTGAGACTTGGAAGAATGATTTGGATGAATGTTCTTCGTCTTTGAAGATTTGTAGTGAAAGTTCTTTGGGCTTTGGAGGCTTGGATCCATAGAGTTTCACTAATTTGTAGTCTCTTAGTGTTTATGGAGGCTTTTGAGCTTGATTCCAATGAGCTTTGAGATCTAGAGGGATGACTTGAATGTTTTTGCTTCGAATGTTCTTTGTATTCGAAGGTTGGAATTCTTGATGTTCTTGAAAGTTTTGGACCTTGATTCTGGTAGAGTTTTAAGACTTCTGAATCTTTCTGAATTCCCCCCATAAGACTGAGAAGTATCTCTATTTATAGGAGTCTTGGAGAGGTGTGACCACACATGATTGGCTATGAACAGTGACACATGTAATAATTTAAATGGAGGAACTTTATGTCTTGTTTTCCAAGGGACACATGACATTATTTGATTAGAAAGAATATTCTAATTTAAAATAACACATGGCAGTATTTAATTTGACAGCTTATGTAATTTAAAATTGAAATATCAACACGTGTCGACGTGTGATTGGCCCTTAAGTACTATTTGCAATTTTTATTTAGAAACACTTGGAATATTTTTATTGGTCTCTAAATAATGTCAATGGGGCCTACTAAATAGCATATGGTGCTTTGTGATTGGTTGCAAAATTTTTACTTCTACAAATGCCCCATCGTGATTTGTTCACATACGCAATCTTTGAGTATGGTGAGTGAGCGAGTCTCGAAACATAAATTTTGATGTTTGAGACTTAGACTTTACAAGTGCTTTCTTGAATTATTTAGTTACTAGTATTATGCCCGTGCGATGCACGGCTTAATTAAAAAAATATATGTATAAAATTAAAACCATAATAATAATTAGTAAGCCACATGATAAAAACCCATTAATATTATGACATATATACATATATAAAGTCACTTTTGTATAAACATAGTTTGTAATATATAAATTTTACATATTAAAACATCAAATAATGATATATAATCAGAACAATAAAAATAAATGTTACTTAAAACTCTTGCTAATCTAATTTTAAGTGAAGTAGAATTCTAAATTTCTCATAACTTAGAAAAAATATATATTTATTTATAGTAAATACTTGATTAAAGAGTTTGATTTACGATAACCTTACATGCGAAGGGAAGTTGCTTGAGATAATATTAAATATGAGATCTTCACATGCTTTAGTAAAAAAAAAAAAAAAAAAATCCACTTGCATTCCACAAAACTACTATAAATATTAAACATTATTAATACCAATATATCATTTAGAGTCCTAATAATTAAAGTGTATTTTTTTTCCAATCTAATAAAATTTTAATGCTCATATAGAAGTTATCTACATAAATTCTAATGTTCATATAGAAGTTTTCTTCACCTTAAATTCTATCTTCTTCCCTCTACAATCCTACCAACATTTATAATTTTAAGAAATTTTTGCCATGTCGAATGGGTGTCAGCAACATTTTTTACTCCATAAAAATGGGGAAAAGCCTTTATGCATGTTTGGTTTCGTACAACCCTTTTATAAATAATTTTCAAAATTAAATATTTACAAATCTCAATAAATTGATGAACTAAATAAATGACAAAATAGAAAGAATGATAAAAAATTTGAGGCATAAATGTGAGATCCACATACAAAAAAAAAAGGCGTAAATACACTCTTGGTCCCTACATTTTGGGCCAGTTCTCGATTTGGTCCCTAGATTGATTTAGCTCCTAAGTCAGTCCCTGATTTTGGAAAATCGTTTTTATTTTAGTCCTTGCCGTCAACCTGGTAACAGAAAATGCTGAGGTGGCAAACGAAATGCACTGTGTGCATAGTAAATGCTGACGTGGCTATTATAATAATATTAAAAAATTTGATTAGGCATTTTTTAAATGCCACATAAGCATTTAAAATGCCACATCAGCATATAAATTAATAAAAAAATAAAAACAAAAAAAAATTCAATTTCTTGATTTTAATTTAAACTGAAAAAATTAAAAACGAAAAAAGCTTATTATAAAAAAAAAAAAAAAAAAAAAAAAAACCAAACACTCAAACCTAACCCAAATATCTCTCTCTGCCCCATGAATTCTCTCACTCTCCGTTTCTCTCTTTGATTTGCTCCACTCCAACCCTCTGCTCCAAACTGAGAGACCCATGCCAAAGACACCAAGCTCCAAACCAAAAACCCATGGCCAAATAAAACAACAATCTCTCTTTGATCTACCCAGAAACCCACCTTGTTCTTCCTCATCGAGTTCATGAATTCCTTGGGGACTCTCTTCATGTCGTCGTGCACGTCGTAGCACTCGAAGTAGATCGGCAAGTGCATCGCCTCCATCGCCTCCATCGCACGAGACCAGCGTCACCGCATCGGAGCTCCGTCGCCAGGTCGAGGCATGTGGGTCACAGATCGGGTCTGGTCTACCCAGAAACCCACCTTGTTCTTCCTCATCGAGTTCATGAATTCCTTGGGGACTCTCTTCATGTCGTCGTGCACGTCGTAGCACTCGAAGTAGATCGGCAAGTGCATCGCCTCCATCGCCTCCATCGCACGAGACCAGCGTCACCGCATCGGAGCTCTGTCGCCAGGTCGAGGCATGTGGGTCATAGATTGGGTCTGGTAAAGGGTTACGAAATTGAAGGAGATGATGATTTTTTTTTTTTGTGTTTGGCTGCTAAAAGAGTGGGGAAAAGAACCAATCAGATCACTCTCTCTCTGAATTGGGTTTGTTTTTCCCTGTGGGTGTTGATTTGTTTGAAATTTCTGGGTTTGGTTTTTTCATGTGGGTTTGATGATTTTCTGGGTTGGAGGTTTTGGTTTTTGGGTTGGAGGTTTCGGGGTTTGATGATTTTTCTGGGTTGGAGTTTTAATGATTTTTCTTGGTTGGAGGTTTCGGGTTTGATAATTTTTCTGGGTTGGAGGTTTGTTGATTTATCTGGGTTGGCTTTTTCATGTCGGTTTGATGATTTCTTCATGTTGGAGGTTTCGGTGGAGGATGGAAATTTTGTATGAATTTGTGCATGTTTATTTGCTAAGAAAATATAAGAAAAGAGAAGAAAATCTTAGATTATTTTAATTTCTGGGCAACCCGAAGAACATGAAGAACATCCTACCCTTGTTCTTTCGAAAATAATAAAAAGAAAATAAGAAAATAAGCTTTTTTGTTTTTAATTTTTTCAGTTTAAATTAAAATCAAGAAATTGAATTTTTTATTTATTTATTTATATGCTGATGTGGCATTTTAAATGCTGACGTGGCATTTAAAAAATGCCTAATCAAATTTTTTAATATTATTATAATAGCCACGTCAGCATTTACTGTGCACACAGTGCATTCCGTTTGCCACTTTAGCATTTTCTGTTACCAGATTGACGGCAGGGACTAAAATAAAAACGATTTTCCAAAATCAGGGACTGACTTAGGAGCTAAATTAATCTAGGGACCAAATCGAGAACTGGCCCAAAATGTAGGGACCAAAAGTGTATTTACGCCAAAAAAAAAATAATAAAATAAAATAAGAGTAGCATCCAGACCTGAAGTCACTTGAAGTTTCAATGGAATAGATATAATCTTCAATGGAATCGATATAAACATATAATAGCATCTGTGTGGACTTTGCACTCAGGATAACATGTTGAAGGGTAAAGTTTTAAGATCTTGAAACTTCTAAACTTGGGCTTCAAAGCTTCAAGATAATCTGTAACATAAAAATAATTTTAATTAAAGTGAATATCATAACATTATTAAAGGTAGAACATATAATTTTTTTATCAAAAGAAGAGGTAGAACATATAACCGATAGAAATTTAATGTGTTAAATATTCTCAATAAAAATAAATAAAAGTGCAAGAAGCCACCAAAACTGATGGAGCTAATGTGGTTTCTGAAGAAATATAAGTAGGATTTTTTCAAGTGAAACAGTAAAAGTTTTATTCGCCTGGAACCATAAAACTTAATAAATGAATAAATGAATAAAAGCGGCAGACACATAGTTTCATCACAGAGAAATAAAAGATTTTAAAATAAAGCCTAGAAAAGAAGAAACATTCATAAATCATGATGATAAAGATAAAGATGAAAACGGCTTCAATTGATGTAAGAGTCATCGAAGTCGTCTTCGAATACGTTGTAGAAATCGGCATTGGCGAGCTTGCTGTCCATGGAGATGACGCCCTCACCGAAGATCTCGAGTGGATCAACATCGTCCACGTCCATGGCCATAGTCGAAGGCTGGTCGTCCATGTCTGCAAAGAAGTCCATCGGCATTGCTCTCATCTCCCTCTAGGGCTTTGCTAATTTGGTTTTCTGATAAAATATCTCTCGCTTTTGTAGGTTCTAGAGGAATTATTGCAAAGCCTTATATAATGATTATAGAATTGCAAGCAGTTGCAGGAAGATCTTTTTTTTTTTTTTTTTTTTTTTCGTTTATGTTTTTTTATCTCTCTTTTTTATTTAAATTCTATGTAATTCTATTCCATTGATTTTAGGCTTTGTTGATAACATTTTAGATAAACACAACTGTTATAGTAAACACAACTGTTATAGTTGTAAATCAAATACTACTTTTTTTTCATTACTTAATTTGTTATATTTATCCAAAAAATATGTATATATCTATTCTTAAAATCTAAAAATTTATTAAAATTTCTGCAATTTGGTGAAGCCACTTGGCACAACCACAACGCCTAAACCCAACTTTTATTATATATAATATGATTTTATTATTTTGTGGAAGATTTGCCTTCAGTTATTTATCTACAGCCAATGTGGACGTTGGCAACAAAAGAATCGCATGTATGATGCCATGATTTGTCTTGGACAAATTGAGAACAATTTGAACATGCTCTTTTCCACGAGTATGTAAGAACTGGGCTTGTTGAAGTGGGCTTTGGTGAGCTTAAACCCATTTATAAAGAACGACGATGTTAAGCTTTTATGCACTTCCAGGTTGGCTTGGTTTATTAAATTCTAGATGACATAATGATCAATCATCAGAGGCGGTGCACTAGAATTTTCTTCTTCGCCGCGCTTTTTTTCTTTTTAGCCGACGCTTCCTTGCACACTTAGGGTTACTCGTCAGTTGTCACGACACCTATAAAAGGAGACATGATCCACGCTTTACCTTGCTGCAGCTACAGATCTTCTTTCTCTTTTTTCTTGATTTATTTATTTCTTTGGTTTTGTCTTTTCCTTCAATAAATTTACAGCTTCTGTGCTTCTTTTCTTTTCAAGCGGCCACTGTTGTTTTTTTTTTGTTCAGCTTGATTTTCTTTCACGGTTTTCTTCTCTTTCTTTGATTCATTGGAACTTCATGCTCTTTCTTGTTTTTGACAATTGTTTCTTCGGCTCTCTGGTAATTCTTCTTGCAACTTGTCTCGATTAGGTCTTCTTTCTCCAGGATGAGAACTGTCATCTTGAAGGTCCGCTTGGGTAGCAGGGTGGTGAGCTTCCCATGCTTAAGGGAACAAATTATTTTGATACCCCCTTGGGTAGCGGGGTGGTGATCTTCCCATGTTCAAGGATGAAAACTATCTTCTTGAATGTCCCCTTGGGTAGCAGGGTGGTGATCTTCCTGAAAACTTTTGCGGAAGCAATATAAAACAAAAATTTATATTTTCATTTAAAGATCGTTGTAACATACAACCATGGATTCTAAATAGAACAAAATTGCGTACCTCTCTTAGCAATCCAAGTGTGTTGCCTCCCAAGGTATTCGCGTTTCTCTCTCTGTTTCTTTTTGGATTTTCAAAAAACTGCAGTATCACTTAGTAGTTCTGATAGCCAACCACTAAATATGATATTATAAAATCTAATTTTATAGTAGACTTCTAAAACCCTAGAGAGAGATTGGACGTGGGGTCCTTAGGGATCCTAATCTTCAGCCATAGGATTTTATCAATAACTTTTTTTGAACGTTATTGACTTATCTTGAAACTCTTTCCAAAATTATTCCTTAATTTTCTCAACCATATCAAGAAAATATCTGAACTTCTACATATTGCAATAATTGTCCATCAACACATTGCAATTGACTCTTGAAGATTAGAGAATTACAAATGAGGTCCCATTACTTACAATTTTATATCTATGTCCTTCCACCATACTATATTCCCACAAGCTACTAGGACTGGATTAATATCACTGTCATGTCTTTAGCTTACGTAACCCTTAATTTCTTGATTTCATAATTTCTATTGGACTCCAAAATATTTTTGAAAAAACTCTTTAAATATATATATACAATATTATATATATATGAAAAACATTTTCGAAAAATGTCACCGGCCGATTTTGTTTTGAGTCCAACTTCAATATGAAAATCAACTGAATATACTATCTTCTTTAGAGACTGGTGGATTCATTGTTGAGCATTTATATATTTTACTCATTACACACATAACCCAGCGTGTCTGTATATAGCCTTTAAAATTGGCATCACCAGTTGACATTGTCAAAGTTATGTGCATAATAAATAAATATACACAAACCCCTCATGTTTGAGGACAATAGAAAAAATTGTGATAGGACAACCTTTTAATTAACAGTGATTGCTCCATAAGGTGTCCTTGATCGGATCCAATTCAGTGTATGTACTAGTGACATTACACCCACTTGTTTGCTTAAAGTCACTACCTCAATGATGGAGTAAATCATCCTATCATATAGTAGCACAACAAGTGTAGGCTTCAGTGGTAATATTCAATTAATATCCACAGCCTAGAACAATTTAATAATCTATGAAAAATCATTACTCCTTGTCTTTGGTTCCTTAACCATTAACATGATTTTTCTACAGATGTGACATCACATGCCACCTTTAAATAATGAAATATACCTATGAAAATTATGAATGTGAAAATAAAATTTTATTATCAAATAAAAATGCATAGTATTGCTTTTGAGGGCACATAATTCTAACAATGATGTCACATCTGTAGAAAAATCATGTTAATGGTTAAGGAACCAAAGACAGGGAGTAATGATTTTTCATAGATTATTAAATTGTTCTAAGCTGTGGATATTAATTGAATATTACCACTGAAGCCTACACTTGTTGTGCTGCTATATGATAGGATGATTTACTCCATCATTGAGGTAGTGACTTTAAGCAAACAAGTGGGTGTAATGTAACAAGTACATATACTGAATTGGATCCGATCAAGGACACCTTATGGAGTGATCACTGTTAATTAAAAGGTTGTCCTATCACAATTTTTTCTATTGTCCTCAAACATGAGGGGTTTGTGCATATTTATTTATTATGCACATAACTTTGACAATGTCAACTGGTGATGCCAATTTTAAAGGCTATATACAGACACGTTGGGTTATGTGTGTAATGAGTAAAATATATAAATGCTCAATAATGAATCCACCAGTCTCTAAAGAAGATAGTATATTCAGTTGATTTTCATATTGAAGTTGGACTCAAAACAAAACTGGCCGGTGACATTTTTCGAAAATGTTTTTCATATATATATAATATTGTATATATATATTTAAAGAGTTTTTTCAAAAATATTTTGGAGTCCAATAGAAATTATGAAATCAAGAAATTAAGGGTTACGTAAGCTAAAGACATGACAGTGATATTAATCCAGTCCTAGTAGCTTGTGGGAATATAGTATGGTGGAAGGACATAGATATAAAATTGTAAGTAATGGGACCTCATTTGTAATTCTCTAATCTTCAAGAGTCAATTGCAATGTGTTGGTGGACATTATTGCAATATGTAGAAGTTCAAATATTTTCTTGATATGGTTGAGAAAATTAAGGAATAATTTTGGAAAGAGTTTCAAGATAAGTCAATAACGTTCAAAAAAAGTTATTGATAAAATTCTACGACTGAAGATTAGGATCCCTAAGGATCCCACATCCAATCTCTCTCTAGGGTTTTAGAAGTCTACTATAAAATAAGATTTTATAATATCATATTTAGTGGTTGGCCATTAGAACTACTGAGTGATACTACAGTTTTTTGAAAACCCAAAAAGAAACAGAGAGAGAGACGTGAATACCTTGGGAGGCAACACGCTTGGGTTGCTAAGAGAGGTACGCAATTTTGTTCTATTTAAAATCCATGGTTGTGTGTTACAACGATCTTTAAATGAAAATATAAATTTTTGTTTTATATTGCTTCCGCAAAAGTTTTCAGTGGTATCAGAGCAAACCACAATTAATCATGGATTTTAAATTGTTATTTCATATCAGTATGTGTGCCGAGATTTATTTCCTATATGACGTGATTGATATATGTGATATGTTAATTGTTTTTTTTATTTATTCGGAGAGAACAACAAAAATCTGTGCCGTGATTGATATATATGATATGTTGATTATTTGGTTCCGATTTGTTTTCGTATTCTTGATTATATTTGACAAATGGATTGCTGAAGTCACACGTCTCTTGAATCTACTCATGAGTTGTGCACAATAGTGCTATTATTGCTTTATAGATTGTCTATTATGGTTTCATGTATATTTGATTCATGTCTATTGTATATTGTCTATTGTGGTTTCATTGACTCACCTTTTTTATGTTGATAAAATCTTGAGCGTTGCCGAATTGAGGTTTTGAATCCCAATTAGTGGGAGTTGTATTAGATACATAAAAGAATAATATTTAAATAGTCCCAGTAGTAATATATATTAAGTGCTAAATAGGATTATTTTATAGAATAATTCCTATGGCCATCCATTGCCGGTAAATAAAGGTTCTATTAAATTAAAATTTTGTTTAAACCAAAAGGATAGACTTGATTTTGGTTTAGTAGTTCCTCTTGTTTATTTCTTGGGAAGGTAGGTGTGTGTATGACTAGTGGGAGTGTGGCTAAAATAGCAACATGTTCATGCTAGTACATATATCACATTCAGATAATGGTTTGCACTTAACCAAATAAACATGACCGCTAAAATAGTGTAAAACATGTTTGATTTGGAGGCCAAAAGTAAATTGGGAGTCATAGATAAATTAAATAAAATTAGAAACATTAGATGAAATCGTGATGAATAGTATCTATTTGCCTTTATATGGTGTGCACAGTATATTTCAAAAGAAATTATTGGAGCATGCAAGGTAAGGGTTCCCGATGCCCACTTCGAACTATTTATGAATATAATTGTTATATTCTATTCTGGGAATCTATAATATTTTGTTCTTGCGGGAAGTACCATTAATTATTCAAAAACTTGAATATGATGGATATATGTATGTGAAAATATTATTTTATATTATTTTGCAAATTCATTATGACCAATTTTAGTCCCTTAGCTAAGATTTTGGATGAAAATCGATTGTCTGGACCAAACTATGTAGATTGGAAAAGGAACTTAATCATTGTTCTCACTGCTGATAAGATAGCTCATGTCCTTAACACTGAGGCACCAGAACTTGCTTTAGCTGATGCCATTGAGGTGCAGAGAGATGCATTTAATAAGTGGCATGAGGTTGATGAAATGGCTAAATGCTACATATTGGCCTCTATGACCAATGTGTTGCAAAAACAATGCCAAGGCCTAGTTATAGCACAAGATATGATGCTGCACCTCAAAGAGATGTTTGGAGAACAAAGCAGAAGTGCACGACAAACTGCTATGAAAAATATCATGTCCACCAAAATGGTGGAAGGAACTCCAGTTCAAGAACATGTCTTGAAGATGATTTCTTTCATCAACGAACTGGATATGCTTGGTGCAGAAATAAATAGTGAGACCCAAGTTGATGCGATCCTAGCATCTTTACCTGATTCTTTTAATCAGTTTATCATGAACTATAACATGAATAAGATGGTAGTGACATTGTCAGAGCTACTCAATATGTTGAAAGCAGCTGAGGATCTCATCAAGAAAGAAAAGCCTACTGTAATGTTGGCTGAAAAATCTGATTCTTCTCTTAAGTTGAAGCCTAAGGGTAAGAACTTTAAGAGAAAAGGGTCTCAGTCATTCAATAAGGCTCAAGGTGACAAAGTGAATAAGGACACTAAGAAAAAGAAAGCAAAAGGAAATTGTTTCCATTGCTGTAAGCTTGATCATTGGAAGAGAAACTGTCGCCATTATTTGGCTTCTCTGAAGAATGAAAAACCTGCAGAAGGTATGCCTAATTTGCTCGTTATTGAAACAAATTTAATGGATGGTCCATTTGATTCTTGGTGTGTGGATTCTGGTACAATCTCACACATTTGCAATATGTTGCAGGGGTTCAAGGAGACCCGAAGGCTAAATGAAGGGAGGTGATCCTAAAGATGGGGACTGGTGCAACTGTTGCAGCCACTGCCATTTGAACTTTTTATTTGGAATTATCTTCTAGTAGAACTCTTGTCTTAGAGGATTGCTTATATGTGCCAGAAGTGCGAAGAAATTTAATTTCAGTTTCAAAACTTGGTTGTTCAGGATATTCATTTCTTTTTACTTCTAAACTTGTTGTTAAGTTTAATAATAAATTTGTTACTTCTGGCATTTTACAAGATGGTCTTTATTTTTTGAGTTCTATTGATAATTATATTAATTGTGTTGAGAATGATATTGCTGCCAGTGTGTTATCTCTTAAAAGAAAAAGAGATGTTAATCCTACCTATTTGTGGCACTTAAGGCTTGGTCATATCAATATTGACCGAATCAATAGATTGGTAAAGGATGGGCCATTGAATCTTTTGAAGGTAGAGCCTTATCCAATTTGTGAGCCTTGCTTACAAGGGAAAATGACCAAAAGTCCCTTTATAGGAAAGGGAGCTAGAGCCACTGATGTATTAGGATTAATACACACTGATGTTTGTGGTCCTATGAATCACATGGCAAGAGGTGGTTTCTATTACTTCATTACTTTTATTGATGATTATTCTAGGTATGGTTATTTGTACCTAATGAAACATAAATCTGAATCCTTTGAAAAGTTCAAAGAATTTCGTAATGAAGTTGAGAAACAGGTTGGAAAATGCATAAAAATTCTTCGCTCTAATAGAGGAGGAGAATACCTCTTGGATCAATTTAAGGAATATCTAAAAGAAAATGGGAGAATACCTCTTACAAGGGAATACCTCTTTCAGCCACACCTCAACATAATGGTGTAGCTGAAAGAAGAAATAGAACCTTATTAGATATGGTTCGTTCTATGATGAGCATGTCAGAGTTGCCAATTTCATTTTGGGGTTATGCTTTGTAGACTGCTGTTTATTTATTAAATAGAGTCCCTACCAAATCAGTTCCTAGTACCCCATATGAGTTATGGATTGGTAAGAAACCAAGTCTAAATCACTTAAAGATATGGGGTTGTCCAGCACATGTTAGAAAGTCTAATATGGATAAGCTAGGACTAAGGAGTGATAGATTTTTATTTATTGGCTATCCCAAAATGTCTACTGGTTTCTATTTTTACAATCCTAGTGAGCAAAAGGTTTTTGTGAGTAGGAATGCTATTTTTCTTGAGGAAGATTATAGCTTAAATGAAAGTAGAGCAAAAGTTTCTCTTGATGAACAAACTGATAACCCAATGGCTGAGTTGAATGAGAATAATGAAGAGCAAGTAATAGTGCCTACTGAACCAAGCAAAAGACAAGAAACTTGACGTAGTAAAAGGACTATCAGGCCTCTAGTTAGACTCACTTTGTTAAATGAGATTTATCTAATGGAGTCAAAGGAGCATGATAATGATCCTTTTACTTATCAAGAAGCAATGACTGATAAGGACGTTGAGAATTGGAAAAGGGCCATGGAATCAGAGATGGACTCAATGTATACCAACTAGGTCTGGACCTTAGTAGACAATCCAGAAGGTATTAAGCCTATTGGTTGTAAGTGGGTCTACAAAAGGAAGATAAAACCCAGTGGTAAGGTGGAGACCTATAAAGCTAGGCTAGTGGCAAAAGGGTATAATCAAAAGGCTGGAATTGATTATGAGGAAACCTTTTCGCCAGTAGCCATGCTAAAGTCCATAAGGATTCTATTGTCAATTGCTGCACATTATGATTATGAGATATGGCAAATGGATGTTAAAATAGCTTCTTGAATGGACACATTCGAGAACAAATTTTTATGGACCAGCCAGAAGGTTTCATATCTCATGGTCAAGAATCAAAAGTGTGTAAGTTGATGAGATCTATATACGGCCTAAAGCAAGCATCACGCAGTTGGAACATCCGTTTTGATGAGGCAATCAAATCGTTCGATTTCTCACAAAATATGGATGAACCTTGTGTTTACAGAAAGGTTAGTGGGAGCACTATTACATTTTTAGTTCTTTATGTAGATGACATACTACTCATTGGCAATGATGTAGGAGCAATGCCATCTATAAAAGTATGGTTATCTAGTCACTTTGCAATGAAAGATCTTGGTGAAGCATCCTATATACTCGGAATCAAATTGTTTAGAGTCCGAAAGAAAAGGTTATTGGGACTTTCACAGGTCAATTATATTGACAAGATATTGGCTAGGTTTAGCATGCAAGATTCCAAGAAAGGGTTTTCACCTTTTAGACATGGAGTTCATCTCTCTAATCAAATGTGTCCTAAAACACAAGAAGAGAGAGAGAAAATGAGAAATTGTCCTTATGCTTCGGTTGTAGGAAGTCTCATGTACGCAATGCTTTGCACTAGGCCAGACATTTGTTATACAGTGAGCATTGTGAGTAGATATCAATCCAATCCAGGTTCTGAGCATTGGACAGCAGTGAAACATGTCCTCAAATATTTAAATAGGACCAAACATTATTTCTTGGTGTTTAGTGGTGAGGATTTGACTGTCCAAGGGTATACAGATTCTGATTTTCAATTTGATATTGATGATAGAAAATCAATTTTTGGATTTGTGTTCACTCTTGGCAAGGAAGCAATAAGTTGGAGAAGTTGCAAGCAAGATACTACTGCAGACTCTACTACAGAAGCAGAGTATATAGCTGCAAGTGAAGCTGCAAAGGAAGCTGTGTGGATTCGCAAGTTCATTCAAGAACTTGAAGTTGTTCCTTCTATTGAGTCACCCATTACTATCTATTGTGACAATAGTGGGGCTGTTGCAAATGTAGTAGAACCAAGGGCTCATCAAAGGACAAAACATATTGCACGTAAATATCACTTGATACGTGATATTATACAAAGAGGTGATGTAGCAATAACAAAGATTGCCTCTGCCAATAATGTTGCAGATCCACTCACAAAGGCATTGTCTTAAAAGGTGTTTGAGAAACATTTGGGAGCAATGGGTATTAAATACATGTATGATTGGTTTTGAGTGCAAGTGGGAGATTGTTAGAATTATGTGCCCTCAAAAGCAATGCTATGCATTTTAATTTGATAATAAAATTTTATTTTCACATTCATAATTTTTATAGGTATATTTCATTATTTAAATGTGGCATGTGATGTCACACTTCCCATGCTCAAGGATGAAAACTATCTTCTTGAATGTCTGCTTCGTCATCAAGGCTCCTTCAGAGATACAAAGTGACATGTCCCAAACTTCGAAGGCACAAGGAGATGCCAACGTGACTTTAAAGCTGAGAGATGAAATGATGAAGAATTTAAAGATGTGAGAAGAGGTCCCAAGACTTTGAAGATGAGTGATGCCATCAAGACTTCAGAGATGTGAGGCGATACAACTTAGACAAGTGGTGATGCAATCCAAGCTCTAAAGATGTGAGATGATGCGATCAAGGGTGTAGCCAGGATTTTCCACTTGGGGGGCTGAATTATATATTTATATGCTAGTCATAACTCATAATTAATGCAATAATTATACTCTATATAAAATAGTCAAATTTAACATTTTATAATATTTTAAAACTCAAATAAGATAATAAAAAATTGTTCAATTTGCTATAAACATATAAAATAAATTTTTTTTTTAAAGCCATAGCATCTCCTATTAGAATTGTGCTTGATGATGACCATTCATAAAATAAATTCTATTCATTATCATTTTCATAGTGAAATTCTTAACAATTTTTCCCTTTTTCAAATTGGGAGGGGGTTAAGACTTGAGAATGTTTCTTATCTCTAGCGCAACCTAAATTCTGTTCTAGAAACATATCAATGTTGGTACAACTTATAAGGCACCTAGATTCAAAAGGAAAAAAATAATCAACTTAAAATATATAAAAATGAGATGATGATAATGAGAGAAAAATATATGAGGAAAAAAAATTGGAAATATGAGAAAATGATCAAATTTTGTGAAAAAATGATGATGATGGGACCAGAATAAATGAATTTGAAGGCTAAGAATGAAAAGAAAAACACACTAATTTGAGCAACGCGCATTGCATTTAAAAATTGAAAACAATAGGAACAACGTCCTTTTTCTATTCTTAGAAAAAATAAAAAGAAAGACACCTAGAGATTAGGGATTTATAAGATTTTGGTAAAAGTCTAGGGATTTATAAGATTTTGGTCAAAGTGTGTGTATTGTTTAAGTGGAGTCCACTTGAGAAACTAATTAAATATTGAAATTGTAAATGGCTAAATGCAATCATTGTTATATTTTAAAGGGAAATAACATAAAAACTAACAATGAACAGATCTCTATGACATTTTTTTAAAAGGAAAGTCATTATCCAAAATCAGAGTAAAGAGAAAACTAAGCAAAACAACAGTAAAAAAAAAAAATAGCATGAACTGTGAAGATGATGAATAGTCATAGCTAATTGGAACTCTAAAACCAGAGACTATCTTCTATTCAATAATTTGGAAACTCCAGGTTCTTCGCATGTTGTGCAAGTAGGTGGGCCACTTGGTTCCTTTCTCTTTTATTATGATTTAAATTGAGTTAAGAGTGTTGGGATTTGTACCCTAAAATCCATTTTATTGGCATGTCATAAATAATTAAATAGTTTAATTATATGAGACTATCTATAAATAAACTAATGAGATATTATCTTAGTCCATGAGATGCATAGTATGTGATTTATGTGAAGAGTCACAGAAGATATAAATCACAAGTTCTTTGTAAACTCAGAATTTTAGTTCGTAGTCGGTGATGAAATTAGGCATTTCATCTGCGAAGACTATAACATATCAATTAAGATGATTTGTCTTGATCATGGAAGTAGAAACTAATCACGACTGTCAAATGAATAATAAATCTTACAACTTCTATTTACATCAACTTTAAATCCTGAGAGAATAATGGACCTAATCATGAGATGTAGGTTGTTTTGATATATTAGGAATGAGATCTATAAGACACGATCAAGACCTCAATATGTTGGGCAGCCGCATTTAGTGTTGATGAAACATATATTCTCAAGATGGAATTCATAATCTCTTAATGGAGATATAAAATATTCCTTTGAGATAAATTTAATGGGTTTGGTTATTCAGAGTGTTGGGCCCAACCACTTTAGTAAGGAGTTACTAAATTATATATTTATGAAATTGGATTTTATAAATATATGATGAATAACATAAAGGATTAAACCAGGTACTCAAGGATTAAGATGTAGTAATCTTTAAAGTGGTAGTCTATATTCATGACTTTGTATTACTACGAATATTTTAATGAAGGGGTTGTATGTATAATAAAGTCTTGGGATATAATTTATTAATAAGGCCTAGAGTGAAATTATATTCTTATACTGGTATTGAATATAATTAATGGTAACTTTGGACTTGTCAAGAGTTGACAGAAAAGTCCAAGGCCCATTGGAGCTAGAGTCTTATTTGTTCCCTTTGGTCCCATCTCAAGCCACAAACTAAAGCCCAATTGGGTAGGCCCAAAAGGCTAACCCAATTAGATCATCAGTCATTATTTAATAAGAGTTATTAAATAAAGAAACAACTAAGGTAGTTTTAACGTATGTATGATGAAAAGAAAAGAAATCAGTTTTTCTCCACAAGGAGAAGAAGAAGGATTTTTTCTTTGAGAGTCTATGTACATAAGACTGATTGAGAGACCACACATCTTGGGCACCATGTGGAACTGAGATGAAGATTAAAGGTATTCTCAAGTCATGTTTTGAAATTCACTGCATCAAGGTACGCTTTCTATTCTTTATTCTAGAATTCATGGTTACATGTTATCTTGTAGTGATTGAAGTAGATCCGTGTTTGTTGCTTCCGCTGTGTGTTTTGTACGAGATACAAAACCAGATTTTCCAACAAAGAGTAGTCTAGACTCATGTATTAGGTGGCCTATCCAACTATGCAAGACCAATTTTCTTCCATTGATAGCAAGAAGGTTCTGTGAAATTTTTTGGAGGGGCCAATCATTATAATTTGTAGGGGCTCAATTTATTTTTATACAGCACTATAAGAGGATTTCAAAAGTTTTGGGGGGCCATGGCCCCCCTAAGACTATACGTACCTCCGCCCCTGGATGCGATACAACCTAGAAGAGAGGCTATGCAATCCAAGTGCGATGTGGTGTAGACTTTAAAGATGCAATGTGATGCAACCCAAGAGAGAGGCAAAGCTGTGTAGACTTCAGGGATGCGAGGCAATGCAACTTAGAAGAGAAGCGATGCAAGTTTACACAACTCAAAGGAGAGGTGGTGTGACTATAAGCTTCACCCTTCCAATCAAAGAGCTTTTGAAAGCATATTGACAGTCAATGGTGGAAAAAAAGGATTTTTTTTTTTTTTTTTTTTGTGCTCCAACTTTTTCTTAGGTTGCCTTTTTCAAGGTTTTCAACCTAATGAGCTTATTTTTTATTTTATTATTTTTTTTTTTATGCTCTAACTTTTGCTTAGGTAGCCTTTTTTTTTCAAGGTTTTCAATCTAATGAGCTTTGTGTGTGTGTGTGTGTGTGTGTGTGTGTATGGTGAACACATTCAAAGGTAAAGGGAAGATATCATGCACCTTTGAAGTGCCAAGGTGGGGAGTTTATGCTCTTACCAAGGAGGAATCTTGAATTTCATGTGTAGGAGTGCTTAAGGATCCTCCCATCAATAGGATTGATCCTCACATCATCATCGTCAATTATCTTGTAGACTTCTTGTACTTCATCAAATGTAGTTTTCCCTATATCTTCCAATGTTGGTGGAGCTTCCTCAATTTCTCACTGATCATGAACATTTGACTAAGTATTGTATATGATTGTTTGCCTTTTAACTTTGAGTGAACCTTCTATGATAATGTCAAGAATAAACTTACGCTTCATGCGTGAGGGGATGCGACTGTGAATCTTGCTGACAATACTTTCCTCTCCTTGGTCCTTAGCCTTTATTTGAACTTGAGAAAAACCAATGATAGATGCTTTCGTCGTCCCTAACCAATCGAAGGTTGACCTACGTACAAGAGCATTTTGGTTTTGTGTTTGGTGAGCAACACTTAACCTTTTGAATCCTGAAATTCATGATGGTGAGAAGCTTGAAACCTTAATGCGATTAAACACTGAAATTCATGGTGGAAATTTTGCCC
This sequence comes from Quercus aquifolioides, assembly GCA_019022515.1. Taxonomy (NCBI): domain Eukaryota; kingdom Viridiplantae; phylum Streptophyta; class Magnoliopsida; order Fagales; family Fagaceae; genus Quercus; species Quercus aquifolioides. Next base: position 56,083,001 of record CM032333.1, read on the forward strand.
CTTCTTGATTCAAGGCATTTGCAACTTTCATTATGTCATGTCTTCTAGCCGACCTTTGTACTGGCATTTTAGGCATGTAACTGAGTGGAGTGATATGCTTGGGACTTGGCTTTGAATTGTCTTCCTCATCATGGATTTCATAATAGGAGACCATATGAACGGTTTCCATTGAATCGTTTTAAGGGAGCCTTTGTGGGAATAAGTCTAGTAGAGTGACATGATTCTTGAACTTTTGAGGCAATGAATGATCATATTGCACCTTCACCTTTGTGGTTCCAAGCTTCTTGTATTCCTTCTTTGATTGCATATGAGGCTTATATTCTGGTCCTTTTGATTTTTGAGCAACTAAATTGGGGGAAGTGCTCCTTGCTTTAAAGCTGGCAATACATCGTTCGGTGACCCACAGGCAATAGTTTCCCGATTTTCTTCAACTATCTCATCATAGTCAGATCAATCTTCTTTTCTTTGGCAAGCTTCATGATGATTTCTTTAAGCACAAAGCACTCTTGGACTGGGTGGCTGATGATGCAGTGATATTTGCAATAGTTAGGGTTATCAACTTTCTCCATCTCTTCTATTCGCTTGCATTCTGGTAATTCGATTACCTTTGTTTGGAGTAGTTGTTCTAATATGTTTGGCACATCCTCATCTGGAAATGGATAAAATTTCTGCTCTCTTTCCTTATAAGTTGAATGACGCACATCATTCTTTTGCCGCCTATCAAGGCTATTGTCCTTTTCTTTCGCACCTCCTCTTGAAATCTTGATTAAGGTAGTGTTAACAGCCACAGAATCTTTGAAGGTGTCATTCTTCTTCACTTCTTTTCCGTCTTTCCTCTCCTCAAGTGCAAGAGAATTTATGTTTCCATGATTAGAGATACTTAACTCCATGTCATGTGCATGAGTTGCTAATTCTTCGAATTTCTGGATTTTATCCCTTGAAGGATGTAGAGAAGTCTCCAATGCATACCTTGAATGCACATCACCACAGCAGATATTTCAAAAATCCTATTTGTACAATCCAAATTTAAAGAGTGCCATTGGTTAATATAACTAACAACAGGCTTATCTGTCCACTGCCTAGTAATAGTAAGCTCCAACATACCATACAGAGTGTGCTATAGAATTGATTAAGAAACTTGCTTTCAAGTTGCTCCCTACTATCAATTGACTTAGGCTCCAAGTTTGTGTACCAATCAAAGGCACTTTCTTTGAGAGAACAAACAAATTGCTTTGTGAGGAGGTCTCCTTGAGTTCTAGCATTTTCACAAGTTTCCACAAAGTGACAATGTGTTGCTTGGGATTTCCTTTGCCTTCAAACTGCATGAATTTTTAGGAGGTTGATACCCAATGGGCATTCTCATGTTGTCAATGCACTTTGTGTTGGGCTTCGAGTACATAAGAGAAATTGTAGAAGAACCTCCATATTGTGCTCGGATGGTGTTTGTTATCATATCTTGGAGTTGTTGAATAGATAAGGAAACAACTAAAGTAGATTGTTCTTGTTGAGGGGTGTCTTCAATTCCTTTCCCTTTGTCTTCCTTTGTGGGGATGAAGTCATGTGAGGACTTAGGACCATAGCTTGATTTGCCAGAGTCTTTTACTTCTAGCTTGTTCATTAAGGATGCAATTTGAAGGTCCTATCTTCGAGTGCTTTCATGAGAAGGATGATATTTTGCTCCATTCAATCATCTTTTCCTCTATAGTAGAGGTGTTGGTAATCATGATTGACATGACTTCAAAGGATGTTTTAGGAGAAAGTAAGTCCATGTGAACAAAGGGAAGCTCATCTCTTGGCTTTCCTATGACATATAAGGAATCACGTGAACAACTTCTTGTAAAGGAAGAAGGGGGTTTGCCCCCAGACTTAAGGTGCTCCAAGTTGGATAGCTCTTTGTTGAAAATCTTCTTGCTTGCAAGAAAATACAAGGAGATGACTGTCTGTACCTTGGTTTCTTCAATCGATTGAAATTGAAGTTGATTAAGAGCTTTAGGTTTGCCATGAGAAATTGTACTAGAATAGTTGTTGATGATAGAAACATCGAGTCTGGTTGAACTTGTATTTGATGAAGCTTGAATGTTCTTGCTAGAGGCTATTGAAGCTGATAGCAAGGTGATGAAGTTTTCTTTTTTCGAAGGAGAAAGAAATGAGAGGTAGAGAGGTACCACTAGGCATGCCAAATTTGTAAAAACAAAAGCTCAAGTTTGGAAATCAAACAATTGACAATGTTTCACAAGTGTAAATTTGTATTTATGAATTTGTAGGTACAATTCTCTATGTTTAGATTCTAATACAATAGAATAATTATCTGATTCGATCTTCTTAGAAATGTCTTCAATTCAAGTGTTGCATTGATGTAGTCTTGACTTGAACACAAGATGTCCTCGACTTGGATTGGAAAGTGTATTGAAAGATCTTTGGAATGAAATTGCGATGAATCTCTAGTTGTGCACTTGTTAGGGATTTCTTGTTCTTCACATTCTTCGTGGATTCTTTGAATTTTATTGATCTTCAAAGATTTGTGGCGGAAGTTCTTTAGGGCTTTAGAACTTTAATCCGACAAAACTTCGATGGATCAAAGTCTTTGAAGTTTTTGGAGGCTTCGAAGCTTGATTCCAGTAGAACTTTGAGACTTGGAAGAATGATTTGGATGAATGTTCTTCGTCTTTAAAGATTTGTAGTGAAAGTTCTTTGGGGCTTTGGAGGCTTGGATCCGTAGAGCTTCACTAATTTGTAGAAGGATGACTTGAATGCTTTTGCTTCGAATGTTCTTCGTATTCAAAGGTTGAAGTTCTTGATGTTCTTGAAGGTTTTGGAGCTTGATTCCAGTAGAGCTTTAAGACTTCTAAATCTTTCTGAATTCCCCCCCCCCCCCCCCTCCAACCAATAAGATTGAGAAGTGTCTCTATTTATAGGGGTCTTGGGGAGGAGTGATCACACATGATTGGCTATGAGCAGTGACATGTAATAAGTTAAATGGAGGAACTTTATGTCTTGTTCTCCAAGGGACACATGGCATTATTTGATTAGTTTTGTTCTAATTTAAAATAAAACATGGCAGAATTGAATTTCACAGCGTATGTCATTTAAAATTAAAATATCAACACATGTCGACTTGTGATTGGCCCTTAAGTATTCTTTGCAATTTTAATTTAGAAACACTTGGAATATTTCTGTTGGTCTCTAAATAATGTCAATGGGACCTACTAAATAGCATGTGGCGCTTTGTGATTGGTTGCAAAATTTCCACTTCTACAGTAACATCTTATTAGACCATAACATATATAAAGTTATCAAATGGGACAATTTATTCTTACATTCTCCCACTTGGCCTATAAGATAACTTACGTCAAGGCTTAATAAGATTAACTATTAGGTGCACAATGGTACATATCCACTTCCTTTAAATTAGTCATCATAATACTATAATTAAACAACCCACTAATGCGAGTCATGGCAGTTCCATATCAATTATATGACATAATTCTTTCCATGTACTACAACACTAGCAACCTGTTTAATATAGCCCATCAATGAGAAGTGACTTAAAAGGTCCAAATATAATGTCTCTTTTGTTAGAGACTATTCATGTTATTATTCATTCATTATCATTTATGTACGTACATAAAATAGAACAAGAATAATCATAAACACATTTAATGAGATCTCCAAGTGTCAAAAGTATAAAGTAACTTTAAAATAACAACCATCATGTTCTATGTTCAAGACCCATTTGATCAACATGTTCCTTAAATGTCTTAGGAGGTAACCCTTAATGGATCTGTAATCATAAGTTTTGTGCTTATGTGTTCTATTGACACTCGTTGTTTCTAAACTTCTTCCTTAATAGTATGGTATTTCAATTCCATGTGTTTCATAGCATTAGAATACTTATTGTTTTTAGAGAAAAACACAGCTGCAGAGTTATCACAAATTCAACTTCTATAGTGGATGTAGCAATGATAGTTTGTTTTGAACATTTCCATGATATTGCTCCTCCAGCTAACATGAACAAATAACCAAAAGTGGACTTTCTATTATTAACACATCCAGCAAAATCTAAATTTGAGTAACCAATGACTTCAAGATTATCAGATCTCTTAAATGTGAGCATGTAATCCTTTGTGACTCGCAAGTACCTCATCACTTTCTTTGCTGCTTTCCAATGATCCAATCCTAAATTGCTTTGGTATCTTCCTAGCATACCAGCTGCGAAGTTGATGTCCAGCCTTGTACGTGTTTAGATATACATTAAACTTCCTACTGCAGAAGCATAAGGAATTCCTTCCATTTGTTTCCATTCCCATTCATTTTGTGGACATTGTATAAGGCTGAATTTGTCTACTTTTTGAATTGGGGCAACCCTAGTAGAACATTTCTCCATATTGAATCTCTCTAGAACTCTTTCAATATGTGTTTTCTGAGACAACTCTAACAATCCATGTAATCTATCCCGGAATATTTCAATTCCTATCACATAAGTTGCCTCACCCATATCTTTCATTTCATAGTTCTTAGAGAGAAACTTCTTGGTTTCATGCAATAAGCTAAGATCACTACTAGCAAGCAAAATATCATCAACGTAAAAAATTAAAAATATAAATTTACTCCTACTAACCTTCAAATTAATAAACTGATCAATAGTGTTTTCCTCAAATCCAAAAGATGTAATGGTATCATTAAACTTAAAATACCATTGTCGGGAAGCTTGTTTAAGTCCATATATTGACTTCTTAAGTTTGCAAGTTAAAGTTCCTTACCCTTATGGAGAAACCTTTAGGTTGGTCCATATAGACATTCTCTTCTAAACTCCCATTCAGAAAAATAGTTTTCACATCCATTTGGTATAACTCTCATAATGAGCTACCAATGCGGAAATAATTCTAAGTGAGTCCTTCTTGGATACATGGGAGAAGGTCTCTTGGTAATCAATGCCTTCTTTTTGAGTGAAACTTTTGGCCACAAGTCTAGCTTTAAATCGTTTGATATTGCCCTTAGAGTCACGATTGGTCTTAAAGACCCACTTACTACCATCTTTCTTGTATCCTTCATGCAATTCAACGAGATCCTAGAATTTATTTTGGTACATTGATTTCATTTAATCTTTCATGGCATCCATCCATTTAATAGAATCAACACTTTTATGCTTGTGAAAATGAAACTTGATCCTTACTTGTTCCTATATCAAAATCATATTCATGTAGATAAACCACATAATCATCAGAAATAGCAAACATTTTTTCTCTTTGAGATCTTCTTAATGCTACTTCTTGCAGTTCTTCTACCACATGATAATTGGTGAGCATCTCATTATGGAGTAGTGGTTCATTAATTTGATGTTCAACATTGTTTGATTGTTTAAAAATTGTTGGAACAATAAATTCATTTGAAGCTATAAGTAGTGGAACTTGTACCCTAACTTCTTGAACATCCACATTTTGTAGATTATCACTCCCATTGATTTCACCATTTTAAATGAATTTGGCATTACCCATTTCCACAATTCTCGTATTATGGTTAGGACAGTAGAACCTATACCCTTTAGACTTTTCAGGGTAACCTATAAAGAAACAAATCTAGGATTTAATCATATGCATTAAATAAATACATGAACAAAACACACGCACATAAACAGACATCCATAATATATTCACTAGAAAAAAAAATTAAAACAAATAAAAGAAAAGAACATGTTAGAGAAGGCATGGAAAATTGAATTAATTTCAAGGAGATGTAAATAAAAAGATGGAAACTTACTTGTATCAATGCATCAATGAATTTTACAAGGGAATGGGGAAATCACTTTAGAGTTAGAGAGAGGGTGAGTCGCTTAAAGTCCTAAAGAGATTGTACTTAACAGAAAAGAAAGTCCTAAAGTTGAACTTCCAGAATTTCTTTTACGTTAAGAGCAGAGGGGTGCTGAATTTTGATTTTAATTTTGTATTTATAGAGGTGTTGTGCTTAAAAAACAAGCTAGGGTTGCTTAGAAAATTGGCAGGCCCAAGTTAGGTCGAATTTTATCCCTAAAAAATAGAATTTGATGTGTTTTAGCCTGATCTAAAAGTTTATGCGCCGGGCCTTGAGGTTGTGCCAATCAGCACTATGGAAGTGCCAATCGGCACTCCTAGAGTGCTAGTTGGCAATCTTGAGTGTTGGGCCCATTTTCCTCTTTTGGTTCGATTTGTACCCTTTTTCAGGGGTTTTCTGAGTCGGGAATTGCACTTGGATTTCTTTTAAACTTGTATTCCAAAATAAATTCCTTTTAATTTGATAATCATGTCCTTAAAATAATAATTATTTGAAAGACAATTATTAAAAAAAATTAATTATCAACAACTTCCTTATCATCTGATTATCCATTTTATTCCTATGCAACCAAGCCTATCTTTGATCAAATCCCACAGCCAATCACATAAATTACTTAATTGATTTTAATTGTTGACCAATCAGAATTAATTTCAATTAATCACATGTGACTAGCTTCACCCACATAAAATGCATGCAGACCTTGAAAAGTTGATCTTCTGATATCTTTCAATTCGACGGTTCGATTTTGGAATCAGGCATATCGTTGCGATCATTAGAATCTGAAGATCATTTTTATGATATGTGATGAATGATTTAATGCTTGAAATGCAATTATGATTTTTGGGTATTCAGAGTGATCATTTCAGTCATCTTCCGAGATTAAATTATGGGTGCAAAATTAAGTGTTTACACTGTCTTAATGAGAGTTTAAGATCGATGAGTAACAATCGTCATTAACTACGCTTTATTGCTTTTGTAACGTATTAGATGATTGGTCTCATCTTCTTTAATGATCAACGGTTATAGAACCTGTTGAAGGTTCTGCTCATTTATTGTTGTTTGGACGATACATTTTTTGGTTCATCAGTTGTCTTCCTCATTTTTCTCTCCTTATTATGGATGATTACAATCGATCATAGTCAAAATTCCATAATATATGGGTCATTATTTGTGGATGAGTTTTCCATAATCCATATAGCAAACAAGATCATGGAGGATTATGTAGTACATATATATTTTTTTTGGTTATGTAACATATCTACTTAATCTTAATTAATCATTATTATAAAATAATTTATTATTTAATATATATTTTATAATAATACATAAACGGTTAAAATTAGTTATATATATATATATATATATTGTGAAATGATCCACATGATCATATATGTTAAAACCTTTTGTCTAAAAACATTGACACTATATTATTAAACTAAAACCAAAACAAAAAAAACAAAAGGCATAGTGGACTGGAGTGTAATAGTACAATGTATTTATTTAGGGTTTGTTTGGTATATTGAATGAGGATTATGATAGGAATGATTTTCTTTAATATTAAGAATAAAATGTATTGTAATGGAATAACTACACTCATTAATAAGTTTGGTTGTGAATTGTAATATTAGAATAAAACTTAAGATATATTTTAGGAAATATCTTACTCAAACAATTATATTTCTTAGAAAATAATATTTTTTTAAATTTAAGTGAGATAAGTTTCATTTTTTATTTTTATAATTGTTGTGTGCATATGGGGAGTATATTTATTTGGAAATATATAGTTTCAGAAGGAAAATGCCAGAGCAACAAACAATTTTAGAAATTTTTTACAAACTATTGATGTGATGAGTGGTTATTGAAAAAATGACGTTAGTGATGGGCCTATATGAGATCCAGTATGAATTGACCATATCAACAGTTTGTAAAACTTTTATAAAATAGTTTGTGATTGTAACATTACTCTTTTAGAAATTATTATACCTACTAAAGAATAACTATTACGATTATTTTAGGGAGGAATAATTATTCTTCATTTTAAAAAATAGCTATTCATAACGAATGACTACTCCTTATACTAAAAACATTACCAAACTCAGAATAAATAACTATTACATTACAATGTCTATTATAGTCTATCAAACATATCCTAATTTTACTCTTGTACCGAGTAGGGTTATGTTACATTAACAATTTTGTAACCATAATTTATGATATTAGAGACAGAAAGCCGCTTGCTTCTGTGGATGTAGGCACACTTCCAATCCATGTGTGTTGTCTATGTTGATTTCTCTCATCCTTCTTCTTTAATCTTGCATAAACCTATTTTTCACAGCATTTCATATTAGAGCTAGGTTGGTCATTCCAATGGGGATATGCGTTTCTATTGTTAAGGCATATGTATGTAGTTAAGTTCAATGTAATTGGTAACTTCGGGTTATGGTAAAGAAGGGTGAAAGATTTGTTGATACAACAATGTTTCGTGAAGGTTTTGTTCAGCAAAAACAAGGAAACCAAATAAAATAACAGACAATGATTGAGAAAAACTTTAAATAAAAGCGGTTAATTAGTACAATTTGGATATGTCTAGCCAACAAGGCTATCTACTTTGTCATGTATGAGGAATCAACCATAAGGATATGCTTGAAATTGGAGAGCCAATTCATGTCCAAGTCCATCATGAATAAATTGAATCTTAGGTGAAAGTTGTATGAACTTAAGATGGTATAGGGTGATGATCTAACTTAGCACATTAATACGTTGAACTAGTTCATTGATTATCTATTACGAATCAACATAAATTTTGATGATGAAGATAAAGCATTGATGCTTTTGACCTACCCTTTGATTTCCTATGAGCACTTGTTTACATACTACTTTGGGGAAATGAGACTCTGGAAACAAAAGAAGTTTCAAGAGCCTTGTTAGATTACTATTTGACAGAGAGTTTTAGTGAATGGCTTGTAGTAAAGAGTAATCAGAATTAAGGGAAGAAAATAGTAACACTAGGGGACATAATAGATCTAATTCAACGAAAGGCTGTGAAGTACTACAAAAGCCAGAAGAAGTGGCATATTAAGGTCTGCTCATATTGGAAGGGGAGGGGGGGTGAAGAAAGATAAGAAGAAGGAAGGGTCCTCAAAATCCTCCATTGTAGTAGAAGCAATCTTAGATTCTGACAGAGATTTGTTTTTAGTTTCATCAAGTTCTTATCAATTCTTGGATTCTAAATTCAGCATGTTCATTCCACGTGACTGTTGAGAATAATACACAAAGTAATAAAGGAAGAACAAGGATAACACGAAAAATAAACAGAAGCAACTAAGTTGGAGGCACAAAATGTTATCCTTAGACAATATTTGCCCCCACACTCTTGTTGATAAAGGGTCATCTTAAACTTGCCCCCAGGATGCAACTAAGTTGTTGGGTTCTATAGATAACAATTCTGGAGAATAACCACAGGATTTCTTGTGTTTCTCTCTAACTTACTATTTTTTAAGTGAACATAAACCTCAATTTATACTCATAAGGTTATTTTTCATCAAAAGGCATGTATTGAGAGTCAAAATGTTTCATAAAACCGTTCACAAGGCTTGAAACCTCTTCAAACTTTCAGAACAGTCACCAGAAAATTCTACAAAAAATTCAGTTTTACGAGTTTCAATCGGTCAGGTGTTCATTTCGATCAATCGAATGCTGTTTTCTTTCGATTGAACAGGAATCGAGCATTGATCAAAATACCCAGAGACTTCAGGATAGATTTCCTTACTATTTCAATTGATCGAGAAAAAGCTTCGATTGATTGAAAATACAGAATTTCAAATTTTCACTTAGAAAATTCCAAAACTTAAATTTTCTCTTTATCGACTTTATGAAACTTTCTCCAAACTCAAATATCATTATTACAACCTATTCATGTATATACCTATATATACAACAACCCCCCACTAGGTTAGAATAATATATGTCTCACTTGATTGATATTCTATCATGCATAATGAAAGGTGTCTTCCAACTTAAACCTCCCCTTAGTGTAATTGCTCAAGAAATCAACAGATTTAATGGTGGCTTGGTGATTAAACCAAAACTCTTATGTGTTGAAATCGGAGACAACACACACATGAGAACATCCATAACACATTTAGAAATCCACTGTTGTTAGCACTATTATGGTCTTGTGCTCTTCCCAGTTAGTGAACATTTACAAGAGAAAACCCTTTACTCTTTTTAGAAGTGGCACCACTTCTATGTTTACAAAGGTGAAGTTCCTTCTTATGTCCCTGTTACACAGACATTTGTACTTTATGAACTTCATTAAGAGTATAAAACTCATCCTTTATTACATCGTAACATTCTGCACTAATCCATCCTAAATGAGACACAAAAACTAGTGCTCTTACTAACCATGTATCAATAGCTTGTTGTTACCCTTTAAACCTCTTAGATCAAATCAATTCGAGGTTGGGTTCCCACTATTGGTGATTCTCTTAAAAGAAGAAGTTTTAGCCCCATTCCAATGGATGTTACCCCAACCATATCTCGAGACACTGCTTTGGTAAAAAGATCTTCCAAATTATTATTTGACCTTACATAGACAATTGAAATGACACCAGCTTTAATTAATTATCTTATGTAATCATGTCTTAGACCTATATGTCTAGACTTACCATTATACATTTTTCAGTATGCTTTGCCCAAGGTGGCTTCACTATCACAGTCTAAAATGGCTGGTATTGGTTGTGGCTACAACTCTATGTCTAACAACATATTTCTTAGCCATTCCACTTCCTTGCCTGCTACCTCCTAGGCTATAAATTCTGATTCCATGGTGGAGTGAGAAATACACGTTTTTTTTTTTATGCCCAAGAGATGGCACCCCTACCAAGAGTGAATATACAACCAGACGTGGATTTGTTATCACTTACACTAGTTATCCAACTAGCATCTGAATAACCTTTAAACATAGCTGGAAATTCGGAATAAAAGAGTCCCAAAATTATGGTTTTCTTTAGATAACCAAGAACTCTACCAATTGCTTTCCAATGATCCATACTTACATTACTTGTAAATCTAGAAAGTTTGTCCACTGAAAATGATATGTCTGGTCTTGTACAATGCATAACATACATCATGCTACCAATAGCACTAGCATACTCGAGCTGTGCTATCACTCTTCCAGTGTTTTCATGCAATTTTATGCTCTGATCAAAAGGTGTATTATCTTCCTTTATATTAATATGTTCAAATCTTTGAAACACTTTCTCAACATAATGAGATTGGCACAATGCAAAGCCCTCACTATGTCTTTTAATTTTAATTCCCAAAATAGTAACCACTTCGTTTAAATCTTTCATTTGAAACATAGAAGAAAGATACTTTTTGGTCTCACATACACCTTTCATATTTGTACCAAATATGAGCATATCATCCATATAAAGGCATACTATGACTCTATATTCCTTTGTAAATTTGGAATACATACATTTGTCAGAACTATTGTGCACAAAGCCATCCGACAAAATCACTGAGTCAAATTTCTCATGCCATTATTTTGGAGCTTGTTTCAAGCCATACAATGACTTGACTAATTTGCAAACTTTCTTTTCATTTCTAGAAAGTACAAAACCCTCAGTTGTTCCATGTAAACTTCCTCATGAAGATTACCATTTAGGAAAGCTATCTTAACATCCATTTGATGTACAATTAACTTGTATATGGACGCAAGTGCTAACAACACATGAATAGACGTGATCCTAGCTACCAGTGCATAGGTATCAAAGTAGTCTATTCCTTCCCTTTGTTTAAAGCCTTTTGCCACTAACCTTGCTTTATAGGTTTGTATTGATCCATTAGTATTATATTTTCTTCTAAATACCCATTTACAATCAATTGGTTTTGAACCAGTAGGTAGATCCACTAAGACCCAAGTATTATTGGATAATATTGAGTCCATCTCATCATTCACAGTTTCTTTCCAGAAAGCTAAATCTCTAGAAGTCATAGCTTCCTCAAATGTTTTAGGATCATCCTCTGTGTTAAACACAATGAGTATTTTATTTAGGACCATTTGTCTATTACCTTCAACAAGGAACAATTGAGCTTGATAAGAAATGAAATTTGGACCAAAATGCTTTACTTTTCTTATCCTTTGCTTCTTTCTTTGTTCACTCAGTGAACCACTTTCTATCCTTTTAGTATCATCCAAAGTAGTATTAGGATTTGAGTCACCTTGTTGTGTTTGACTAGATATCAAAGCATCCATGGAATCTTTACTGAATTTGTTATCAATAAACTCAACATCTCTTTATTCCACCACTATATTAGAGCTTAAGTCTAATAACCTATATGTTTTTGAATTTTCAGCATAACCTACAAACACACTTTTCATAGCTCTTGGTCCTACTTTTTTCTTTTTGGATCAATCACTTTATAAAAGGCTAAACACCCCCCTACACTTTAATGTAATCAAGGTTTGGTTTCCTTCCATTCCATTACTCATATGGAGATACTTTAATTTTCTTGGAAGGTATTCTATTGTGCACATTACATGTTGTAAGCAATGCCTCTCCCCATAAATTAAAAGGAAGCTCTGCACTCAAGATCATGACATTTACCATGTTTACAAGAGTCCTATTTTTTCTTTCAGCCAAACCATTTTATTAGGGTGTATAAGGGGCTGAATTTTGGTGTATTATGTCATGTTCCTCACAAAATGTAGAAAATTCATTAGGAAAATATTCACCACTTCTATCACTTTGTAGGATCTTTATTCTCCTAAACTTTTGACATTCCACTTCATTTTTATAATGTTTGAACATGTCAAAGGATTCATTTTTATTTCTCATTAAATACACATAAATAAATCTAGAGAAATCATCAATGAATGTAATGAAGTATTTTTTTACCTCCTTTAGTTAATACACCATTCAATTCACATACATTTGAATGTACAAGTTCAAGCATAATAAAATTTCTATCTAACTTAGAAAAAGGTTTCTTTGTCATCTTTGCTTGAATACAAATCTCACATTTTTTTTCATCATCATGCTTATATGAAATCATACCATACTTTGACATAAACTTCAAATATTTGAAATTTAAATATCATAATCTAGCATGCCATAAATATGAAGGATCAACAATATAAGCACAACTAGAAACTTTCTTTATTAATAATACTTATTTTGTACATGCCATCAGTAGCATATCCCTTTCCTACAAATTTCCCATTCTTGGACAAGATTAACTTGTTCGATTCAAGTACAGTTTTTACAGCACTCTTACACAACAAATTGGCAGAAACAAGATTCTTCTTGATAAATGAAAAACATTGGTCAAGATTAGCATCTTGCCAAAACTCATTTTCACTTCAACGGTGCCCTTTCCAAGAACCTTTGCTTTATTATGGTTGCCCATCAACACTTGTTGTTCTATGGAAGACTCATCATAAGTCTTGAATTGCTCTTTGTTGCACACATGCACCGTTGCACCGGAATCGAATCACCAATCAAAAGGATTTGCAATCACAATCATATGAACTTCAGTGATCATATCAATATGTATGTCACTTACCATAGCAACAATGTCCTCAATGAAATTTGTTTCATTGGCATTGCCTTCTTCATCATTTTTCTTATTCTTTAAGAGTTTACATTTGCGAATGTAGTGGCCTTTCTGTCCACAATAGAAACAAGCCTGAGTCTTCTTGTCCTTGTTGGGATTCTTGGAGTTGTTCTTCTTAAAACCACTCCCACTTTTGTTCACTTTCAAGTGTTTATTGGTCTTACTCGAACTCCCACTTTGAACATTGCTCACATTGTTCACATTCACTTTAGAGTTGGTGTTAATTCCATCTCTAACCCAACTTTCCTCTTCAATTCGAAGATGTTTTCCGAATTGTTTTGAAGTGAGATCTTCTAACATATGCAAAAGCTTCTTCCTAAAATTATTCCAACTTGGTGGGAGTTTTGCAATGATTGCACCCACTTGGAATGATTCAGGAATATTGATTGACAAATCAAGGAGTTTATTGACTAATATCTGTAACTCATGCACTTGATCCAAAAATGAGATATTGTCAAGCATTTTATAATCAAAGTACTTTTGAATAATAAACTTATTCGTATCTACTTTCTCAATTTTGTACTTTGCCTCCAAAGCATTCCAATTCTTTTTCGGTGACTTCATTGATGTGTAGAAATCATAGAGATGATCCGAAAGAGTATTGAGAATGTGCCCTCTACAAATCAGTTCGTCTTGCTCTCGTTTCTTTCTTTGTGCCTTTATCTCATCTGTGTCTTCATCACTTGCAGTAGGAAAAGGCAACAAATTTAGGTCCAAGACATAGAAAAGTTTTAGTGCAGTAAGTAGGAATTTCATCTTATCTTTCTATCGAGAAAAATTGGTTCCATCAAAGCGATCCAATTTCACTAATTCATGATTCAACATCTTCAACATTGAAACATCACTTGTTTCTTCCATTGTTGGAAATATTGTCTAAGATTGTTGGAAATAATACACAAAGTAATAAAGGAAGAACAAGGATAACATGAAAGACAAACAAAAATAGATAACTTAGAGGCACAAAATTGTTATTCTTAGACAATATTTGCCCCCACACTCTTGTTGCTAAAGGGTTATCACAAACTTGTCCCTAAGATACAACCAAGTTGTTAGGTTCTATAGATGGCAATTCTGGAGAATAACCACAAGATTTCTTGTGTTTCTCTCTAACTTACCATTTTTTAAGTGAACATAAGCCTCTATTTATACCTATAGGGTTATATTTCATCAAAAGGTACGTATGGAGAGTCGAAATGTTTCATAAAACCATTCACAAGGCTTGAAACCTCTTCAAACTTTCAGAACAATCACCAAAAAATTCTGTAGAAAATTCAGTTTTATGAATTTCGATTAGTCGAGAGTTCCTTTCGATCGATTGAATGCTCTTTTCGATTGATCAAACAGGAATTGAGCATCGATCGAAATAGACAGAGACTCCAGGATAGATTACCTTACCATTTCGATCGATCGAGCAAAAGTTTCGACCGATCAAAAATACTGAATTTCAAATTTTCACTTAGAAAATTCCAGAACTTAAATTTTCTCTTTATTGACTTCATGAAACATTCTCCAAACTTAAATATTTTTTATTAAAACCTATTCATGTATATACCTATATATACAACAGTGATCCCTCAAACTAGTTTGACACTTACAAGTCAATTAATTGTGGTTTTGTTCTAATGGGTAATGATGCTTTTGAAAAATCATTGGAATAAGAAAAGTTAAGATGTTTAATACTTTGGTGAGAACATTAGGAGAGGTAAGACGTGTTTCATATGTGAAGAAGAATTTAATCATTGGGAAACCAAGACAGCTATAACTATATGTCTGAGATTGAGATATGAAGACAACAAAAGGTGCTATGGTTGTAATGAGGGGTCAAAAAGTATGTGGGAATATTTATAAGTTGTTCAGCATTACCATTGTAGGTAGAGTTGCTATCATTACAAAGTCTAAGCATGATAATACACTATTATGGCATATGTGAATTTGTTGGCTATAGTTAAGTCATGTAAATTGGATTTTTGCAATATTGTATCATGGAAAAGCAGCGTACGGTGCAATTTAAAATTGCCACTTATAAGACACAAGCATATTGATTATGTGCATTTTGATAGATGACACTCTCCAACCTATTAGTTGAAGCTTGAGGCAAAGCAATGAGAAATCTTATACAGGAGCTAAATATTCATCAAGAGTTTTCTCATATTTGATTCTAGGCTACTGGTCAAAGGGCCTTGTTATGGGCATATTGTAGTCGAGTGAAGCATAATGAGTGGAATAAAGCGGGTAGGGTAATGCTATATAAAGTATAAACACTGTCGCAAACCTAATTTCTCATATAGTGAGTTCATCCACACAACAACAACAACAACAAAAAAAAATTCTCATATAGGGGATTGATAGCCACTCACCCTTATTGATCTAGACACAGTACTACTTACACCCCCCCCCCCAAACACACGCGCACACACACACACACACACATATATATATAAAGATAATTCAGTACTTACAATAGATGAACCTTAGATGTCTCATTGTTCTTCACTCTCTCTTCTCTCTCTCTCTCTCTCTTTCTCTTTTTGTATGAGTCTCCTTTGTTTTTTAATCATGCATAAAGTGATTTTCACAAACAATTATATAGAATCCTATAAAAACAAATCACCATTATGCTTTGTGGATATAGTGAATGTAGACGATTGTGAGGCCCTTTTTAGGGTGGTTCCTTGGGCCCAAAACCACTATGATATCATGGTTTGTTGAAAGGGGCCTAAAGTAAAATAGGAAAGTTGAATGGGTGAACTAGGCTTGGTTCGCCACGACTTATTTGGGCCCTTATGTCGAACTGATCTATGCACAAGTCACAAAAACTTCCCAAAGGCAAACACAATAACACAACATTTTCAGACTTGTAATGTGGAGATTTTAGTATGGTTATATATTCTTATCCTATGGAAAAGAAGGGAAAAGAAAGATCTCCTATAGTTTGATTTGCCAAAAAGGAAAAATCTATAAGTACCCTTAGGATGTATTTCTCATGCCTTGGACCCTTTTGGGTTCGGGGCATGACACCTGTACAAAAGGAACTAGGATACAACCTTGCTTTGATGCATAGATGTAACACCCGCCTCACTTTAATTGAATTTAATTGATTTTAGAGTGGAATTGATGAATTATTTAATTTATTCTGAAGGTGATATTATTTTATATTATGGTTACTACAAAAAAAATAAATAAAAGAAGATGTAACGTGAGAGTTAATTTTGTAGATTATTCATATTTAACTTTTAGTCTCCTTATCTTTTAAGGAAAATGATAAGAGGTTTCCTATTTGAATTAGGAGTTTAAGTGATATTGGAATTCTTTAGAGTTTTAGCCTATCTAAACAACCTTAATATGAGTTTTAGTGGGAATTAAAGTCTTGAAAGCTTATTTAAGTCTAGTAGGTTTTAATTTCAGCCCTAGTGGAAACAGTTTTAACGTGTAAAGCTGAAAAATAAGCTAGGGCTTCCAGCGTGAAAGTTTAAGAGTGGAGAATTAGGGTTTCTGAAAATTGAAGGGATAGAAGACCGTGGAACTGCTAAGGGCAGCCAGCAAATTCATTATTTTGAGGTAAACATCAATATATGCACGCCTTAGTGATAACATATTTGATTAAGGAACCTTCGTCTCTAGGCTGCTTATATTAGATTTTCATTATTTTATTTGATTGTGAAACCTGTACGTAGAGTAGCAGCACATCTTATATAGATTAATCACTTGTAGATGTCCTAGGGTGGTGTTTGAATGGTCTATGTGCACTTAGATATAGGTATCACAGATTTTAGCTTTTAAAGGGATTTGTTATTTGGGATTCATGCAGCTTAATTACTAGTGGTGTTGACATATTGAACCTGATAATCTATAACATGGTTTTAAGTTCCCAAAGTTTTGTGAATACATGCTATAGAATACTAAGTCCTACGGTTAGAGATTTTATGGATGCTATATATTTATTTTGGGTTAATATGATCCACAAGCATGAGATTATTTGGAAGGCAACTTGTACTGGAAGAATTAAATAATATAGAGATCTACATATTCGGCTCATTAGAAATTGTTTACTAGGCATTGATTTTGGAGTACTTGATAAAGCAATTGAGTACTAGATTAGCTATAGTTTCATAATAAGTAGTGAGATACGAAATTTTAAGAGTGAAATTTATATTTTGTTGCTGCCTTAGTGTACCCATTCTTATTGAGTCATCTTGTGTTTATTTAGGTTCTAGTTGATATTGTTTCAGACAGTTGAGGTGAAGCTTGGTTTAACAACTAGAGGTAAGTGGACTTCAGAACATGACGTTTCTCAAGACGTGTATATTTATATATATTTTTGGTAAATATATATATATATATATACGTATAATTGCAAAAGTGAAGTTTCCAAAAACTTATACCATTGTCAATGCTATTACATGCCTAAATTTTATTATTTCTTGTATATTACTTTGAAACTGTATAAGTTAAGAATGACTCAAAACTATATTTTTGAGAAAGTATTTGTTATATGATATATGATTGGTATTGACAATGATGTGTTAAAGAAAGAATGTTTTCAAATGGTTAGATAGACAGTCTGCAACCTTTGCCAACACAGGGTTAAGTGTTGGCCTTCGGCCGATGTAGTGTTATTGTGGTGTGGTGCAGTGTTATCGTTTGCTCTTTAGAGCCAGTGTTGCCTCTTTGAGGTTAGTGTTATTGTTCCCCATGGGAATCACCCACCGAGTGTTTAGCAGCTTATGTCTTTGTCTGGCTAATGTTTAATGTTTTCCATATCAAACTACTGTTATATTGTTATTGATCTTTATAAGTGGAAAAACTGTTTATCATTATGATATATTGCTTCTACCTATTTAGTGTAATTTTTACTAACTAAAGTGATTATTATTTTATTTAATGATTTCAGCGTTATAGTTAAATGTTTTATTCTTGACAGTTTTACAAAGTATATTATATTACTATTAAAACTATTTGTAAATGTTTTGTAAAGCTTATATTTTATCAATGATACTAATGTTTTGTTTTGGAAGACATCCTCATGTTATGTAGTCTCTTATTGGGCTTCTAGCTCACTCCCCCTTTCTCTACCCTTTCAGATTAGAGCAATGGAATATCTTTTGGTGGTAGATCTTTGGAGACATAGATTGAAAACTTCTTTTGGAGCTATGTTAGTTGATAGACTGTTTTAGTATATTTTCTTAGGACAGTGAGTTTGGCTTTTGTGGAACTATTTGAGATTTGTATTTGGAGACTTTATTGTTAAAGTTTTTTTTTTATGGATTTCATAGGAAATATTTTGATGGGTTGAAGTTTATTCGTGGATATTTAATTACACTCTCTTCTATTACATTAGTGTTGATTATTCTTTTAGACAGCTTATGCATCTAAATCCTTGGTATGGGTTTGGGATGTTACAATAGATGCCCCTGAGGCTAACCATTTGATGGAAGAGATGCATGAAGGCTTGCTTGGAGCCTATGCCAATGGACCTCTATTGGCCCGAAAGATCATGAGAGCCGGCTACTATTGGCTCACCATGGAAAGTGACTGCATCAAGTATGTTAGGACGTGCCACCATTGCCAAGTCTATCAAAATAGAAAGAATGATCCTTCTCAGCCTCTGCACTCTCTAGCTGGGCCATGGCCTTTTTCAGACTGGGGAATGGACAACATTGGACCTGTGATTTTGAAAGCCTCCAATTGGCATGACTATATCTTCGTCGCCATCGATTACTTCACCAAGTGGGTGGAAGCCGCCTTCTACAAAAGTGTCACCCAAGCTGTGGGGTCCCAATTCTTGAAACATAACATCATTTGCCACTACGGCATACCAAGAGAGCCCATTACCAATAATGGGAAAAACCTAAATGGAAGATGATTGAGCAACTTAGCCAATAGTTCAAGATCAAACATCAGAATTCAGTTCCTTACCGTCCTCAGATGAATGGCACAGTAGAAGCCACCAACAAAAACATAAAGAAGATTTTGGTGAAGATGAAAGACACCTATAAGGATTGGCACAAGTTCTTGCCATTCGCCTTGTGCGCCTACTGCACTTTTGTTTGTACTTCCACGGGTGCATCCCCGTATTCCTTGGTCTATGGCGTGGAAGCCATCCTCCACGTAGAGGTAGAGATCCCATCTTTTAGAATCTTATCACAAACAGAGCTGTTAGAAGCTGAATGGGTCTGTTCCCGATATAAATAGTTGAACATGATAGACGAGAAGCGCATGACCACAATGTGCCATAAACAGTTATACCAATGCCGCATCGAACGAGCATTCAACAAGAAAGTTAGACCCGAAATCTTTGAAGAAGGTGACCTAATCTTGAAAACGCACAACCAGGCCATGCCTGATCACAGAGGAAAGTTTTCCTCGACCTACGAGGGCCCATATGTGGTGAAGAAGGCCTTCTCCAAAGGAGCCTTGATTCTAGCTGACATGGATGGGCACAACTTCAATATGCCCACCAATTCTGATGTTGTCATACACTACTTCGCATAAGGAAGCCTCCAAGTACAACCTCTTTTTCTACATTCCTATGTAAGCAAAAAAACAAAGCAAAAAAAAAAAAAATTAAAAAAAAAAGTAAAAATACAAAAAATATGAAAAGGTAGGGTAGTATATGCAAAAGGAGAGCAAAAGAAAGAGCGTGAGAGAGCTTGCTAGATTGAAAAACCGAAAGGGTGGTCTAGGCAAAAATTAAGGCAATAAAAAATGTTAGTTGAACTACATGATAACCTGATCCTTCCTAGTGGAGTTACGTAGGCAACCACCTTGGCCCGGTCACATTTTAAAAGAAAATTCACTCAATTGAATCCGCTTGGGTTTATGATCAAGATCAATAGAAGAAGCATGCACCCTCCTGGGTTACTCTATGTTTGCAATACACATGGCCCACTGTGGTTTTATTCAAAGATGTTATGGCCAATGCCAATGGAAGATGTACCTTAATGGGAAAGGAAAAGATCCATCTAGAACAAGATGTATCCTTTAGAACCTGAGATAATGATATGCATAGACTTATATTTACCATTTTATTTGTATGATCTTGCATTTTCAAAGCATTTGCGCACATATTCATTAAACATGCCTGTTTTGTGCCTTTCTAATCCTTTCATGCATTCATCATTATGCATCCAAAACACAAATCTCATAGATATAAACATCTCCTGATAATCATACACAAAAACATCTTTGTTTCCACCTGTTTTCCATTTTTAAGCATGCCTTACAAACTAGACTATGCTTTAAAAACCCAAAAGTGGAAGGCCGTATGCAATTGCCTGGCAATTTATAACGAACCTTTCCATACATGGTGGAATACTAACTACATAGCTCATCTGTAGAAAAGAAAAGAAACAGAAAAGACTCCAGCAAGTCAAACATGACCCAAATGGTTTGACACCGCCTTGTATAGCACCCCAAAGTTGGTGAGAAGAATCAGGTGATCCAAGGAATGAGTACGAAGTAACTCTGCTACATTAAAGCCTAAATCTCTGGCAATCTCTCTAAGTCGGCTACATGAATGTTGACGACGAACCAACTCCCTCTCCATACTGGGACTCGAGGTGCAACCTTACCATTCTGTATCAAGCAAAGCCTGCAAGGTGCCAAACTCTGCAGTAGCAACTCTCAATGCCTCCTCCTTCTTGGCTACCTTTGCCTAAAGGTGGCAAAAAGCCAATTGTGGCTCACTAGGCTCATCAGCTAGCCCATACTCCAAGCTCAAAGTGGAATGAATGAAGGACCTAGCCTTTAGTAGCCTCAGTGCTAAATCATCAACCTTGCTGCTCGCCTCAGTGCGACTGGCCTCCACTATGGCTCTCTCTTCATCCCTCATCTAGCCTTAATAGTGGTGTGCGGCAGGTTCAGCAGCAAACTTGCCCTTCAAAATATTTTTTCACACAACCGAGATCGTACAAAGCCTACATTGGGGTAGTTTATCTTTGTGCGTCTTGTGCGGCATCCCGGAATATTTGGAACCGTCATTTTCAAAACTCGGTTCACCCAGTTTAGGGGTCGATTTAACCCCCGTTGTCAAGACGTGTAATGGGATAGTGGCAGGGCCATTCTCGATCACTAATAGCAGTCCATCCAGCATGGTATGAAGATCACAAAAATCAATTCCTTAAGGGAACTTTTCTTGTCGCATCAGTCGATTCAGTTGATAACCGAGACAATAAGTGCGTTTCGCTGCACGACGAGTCCAAAATCCCATTGGGGAGATCTATGATCATCATTAGGGTTGTCGAAGAAACCTATATCACCCAGTGCAATTCTAATCCCGCTTCAAGATGGTTGATCATTTTAGGACCATGCAAAATCCTACACTAGGCAGTTTATTTTGAGCGGTTCAGTACGCTTTCTGCTAGTCAATATGTACAAGAATGGGTCCATCCTGCCAGGAACCTTTCCTCTCATGATAAGAACCGTATAAAACCTACACTGGGGCAGTTTTATTATATGTAGTCCTTCTTTTCTCTATGTCCCTCAACAAGGTGGCCGGCGGCCCTACAAGGTGCTTTGGCAACTGAAGGGTCACTTTTTCACTATAAATGCCCATAGACCCCTCATTTTGTAGAAAAAAATGATTTCCTAGCTTGTTCTTGCTTCCTAGCATGTCATTATAGCTTTTATAGCATGTTTCCTTGTTTATGCCATGATTTATCGCTTTTATGTCTACTTTTCAGGCTAGGATATGTCTACTTTTCATGTTTGTGCTTAGATCCACATGATTTTAGGCTCCTTTTCATGTTTGTTCTTAGATCCACATGATTTTAGGCTCCTTGCCATGTTTATGCTTAGATCTACATGCCTATGTGTTCTTTGCCATGTTTTTTTTCTTAGACCTATATGTTAGTGCTTAGATCTATGTCCCTATATTTAGATCTATGTGTTTATGTGCTCCGTGTCGTGCTTGTGTGCTCAGATCTATGTTGGTTGCTATGCCTTGTGCTACTTTAGCCCTTTTTGTCCCTTCATATCTCTCTTTCTTGCTTTTTGGCCCTTCCAGTGGGCTATCGATCCAGATTTTGGGGTCTAGGCCTACATCCGCACACCTAGGCCTATATTAAAGGGTTTGGATCATTTCCTTTGCATGTCGATGTTTTCTTGCTTGTTTGCTTCTATGCTTTATCTCTATGTTAGCCTCTTTAGATCTAGGCTTTGCCATGCTTTGTGCCCTCCGTGGGCTTGTGCTTGTGTGGTTACATCTGTCCCTCCTAGGGTCCATATGTTTGTTTGCCCTCGTTTGGTATCTTTTTCTAGCTTGTCTTTAGCATGCTTTTCCTTTCATTTGTTTCTTTTCTTGTTTGCTGACTTGTTTCTTTTGTCTTTGCATGTACACACATGGAGCAAGGATGCTTGGAGTAGGGGTGCAAGCTCCTAGGCACAAGCAAAAAGGGCAAGGACGCAAGCAAGAAGATGCAAGCCCACAAAGGGCAATGATAAGTAGATTAAAGGGCCTAGCCCCTCCAAAGCGGTCTTCTCTTTCCCTCTCTCTAAGCCTTTTCTCTAGAGCATGTATTAGGGCCTTCATCCATGTACCCCTTCTTATTTTCCTGCTCCTTGCTTGGGCCGCATTCCTTGAGTATGGCAATGTCTGTTTTACATTTCTTGTACCTTGCTGGGCCATACCCTTGGAACGTTGGCAATGTCTGGTTTACTTTCTCGTTTTGTGTGATAGCATTGTGCATGATGCATGAATATATATATATCTACCTGTGTGTGTGGGGGTGATTGTGCACATTGTATGATGGACTCTCTCGTGGCTACATGAGCGACCCTCTCTAATCATGAGTGCTCTTGACCTTGTAGTATGGGTATGTGCTCAAGGCGATTGCCGTAGGTGCATATTCATTCTATACTATGTGCACGATCATTGCAGTGTGATTATCTCGATCCATGTCACCAAGTGACATTGATTTCCTTGTGTATGCGACACACATCAACATGTTTAACACTTTGAATGGCTTCGGCTCATCAAAGTGCTTGTTGATACACGCCATATACACAGACGCGAAACCCTGCCAGTGCGCCGTAGCGCACTAAATGCGAACCTCTGTCGGATTTTTGCTGTGAAAATGGGGCATCCCCATTGCCATATTCTCACGTCAAAAGCTTGGTGAGAATAGCGTTTGGCGTGCTATGACGCATTTAAGGCAAAGCGCTGTCGGATTTTTGCCACGGAAGTAAGGCAAAATGCTCTCGAATTTTCTCCATGGAAATTTGGCAATAACTTCAAACACACTTGGAAAGCATTGATCAGACCACACCCATTCCGAAACCAAACCTCAAAGCCCAACACATTTAAAGCCCCAAAAGCTAATGCCAATAGCTTGTTTTCAACTGCCAATGTCCTTAAATTATGATTTTACCAAAACAAAGGATTGTCTTCGGATAGGCATTGTGGGGTGCATAACACCTTCCCCACACGTAACTAGGCTTATGAACTCAAGAATCAAGATTTTTTGCCCATCCATATTAGATTAGGAAAAATGACTTTTTTCTTAACCTAGGATTGGTAATAAAATCAAATAGAGTCAGGTGACCAATCACACCTTAGAGAAAACCCAATGATTGGTGGCGACTTCACTTACCCTTGGTAATATCCTTAAAATCGAGTCATATTCTAGTCACACACCCAAGGTACGACATAGCTCCAACACACAAGAAATGCGCAAGCGTCTCTATAATGACCTCGCCCCAACTGTGTAGATATTGTCCGCTTTGGGACCCATACCCCTCACGGTTTTGTTCTTCCCAGGTTGCGCTGGGGAAAAGACCTCTACACATTGAAGGGAAGTCATTCCTTATAAACACATTCCCATGTGCTTCCCTAGGCGATGTGGGATTCCATTGAATGCAAGACCCCTCATTTTTGAGTCACTACAATCCACCCCCCTTACGAGCACACGCGTCCTCGCGTGTGGGATCCACACTTCCGGCTAGGGCATGGCTCTGATACCATCTGTAATGACCCCACCCCAACTGTGTAGATATTGTCCGCTTTGGGACCCATACCCTTCACGGTTTTGTTCTTCCCCAGGTTGCGCTGGGAAAAAGGCCTCTACACATTGAAGGGAAGTCATTCCTTATAAACACATTCCCATGTGCTTCCCTAGGCGATGTGGGATTCCATAGAATGCAAGACCCCTCCTTTTTGAGTCACTACAGTTGCCGCGATGGGTGGTCGACATAGAAAGCCGCGAGGCATCGACATATCTTTTTTACATTCGTTTATTTGCTTTGCATGTTGTCCTTGTCATGTAGTCACAAATACTCTTGAGGAGCCTAAGAATGCAACAGTTTCTACAGAGCCCACAACCCCCATTCCTGCCTATCCTTGTAATTCCCTTTCTTTCCCCTCCCTTTGTGTTCCTTCTCTCCTTCTTTTGTGTCCACCTTTCCTCTTTATTTCCTCACCCAAAGCTCATATGATGCTTGTTCTTATGTTCCTTGCCTGTTGAGGGAACTTCGAGTGCTATGTTTAAGGCTAGAAGCAGTTCTACCACTGTTCCTAACCCCATGAGCGAGGCCACTTCCTTTTTTATTCGCTTCGAGCAGGTGGAAATGAACGATCTTGATCTAGCAGACTTTTGGGCCACTGGCCCTCCCTATATGGACTTCCATGGATACTGGGTACCTGATGACTGTGTAGGGTATCTGGAGGCCATTTACCGTAGCCATGGGGACTTCATGCAGAGGTCCCACTTGGCCGTTCTGTTAGGGAGCATTTCCTTAAGTTGCTAGGGTGCGTGATGAATGACATTAAGCATAACTTCGTGGACACTGTTTCTGCCGAGAGGATTTTGTAGTGGAGGGTTACAGTTCAGGAGCTGATCCATGTTGACTTTGATGTGGGATTCCTGCTAGAGCATTTACGGGAGATTGCCTGAGTCTTCTTCAAACGGAGGGTTCAACCTGCTGTTGATATCATTGACACCCGCATCGAGAGCTTGAAGAAGGAGATTGCAGACTTCGAGGCTCATCATCAGCGTCTTCTTCTTGGTGTGACTGCCCCTAACCATTTCCAAGGCAAAACCCTTATTACTGGCCTTTGATTATGTACTCAGCCACTTATTATTATGCAGTTTTTCATCTTTCTCTTTTCTTTCTTCCTTTTTACAATACACTTATTTTCTTAGCACTTATAACTATTTGATAAGTCCAATATGACTTATACTTTTTGGTCTTTAATCTATTGCTAAATCTGCTACAACACTTATTATGCTTTATGATATTGCATACTTCTGCTAATACCTCACGTATGACTTTCATTACTTTCTGCTCCTTTCCATAGTTATAAAGAAAAACAAACTACTTTACTTTCTTGTGACATAACATCCCTTGCAAGGGTGGTCACTTGGAGGAAATAAAAAATAGAAAAGGAAAACTACATGACACTCCTTATGTGTAATAACGCTTGAGCCATTTACCATTGATGGGATCCATAAGATCTTTTCTATCCATTTGGGCCAAGTGATAATATCCACTTACATTAGCCTCCCTTATCTCAAAGGGTCCTTCCTACTTTGGCGAGAACTTAGACGGTCCTGCCAATCCTCTTCTGACATGGTCTACTATCCTTAGCACCAGTTGACCTTTTGTAAATACGCTTTCCTTTATGGTTTTTCCATAAGCCTTAGTCATCTTCTACTTGTATCTGCAGCTGCATTCTTAGGTTTTTTCCCTTCTTTCATCTAGCCCCTCTAAATCCTCGCACCTTTCTACCATGAAGACCTTCTTCTCCCTTTCCTTTCTTCTGCATGACCCTTAAGGAGGGTATCATCGATTCTGCTAGGCTGATGGCTTCCGTCCCGTATACTAATGAGAAAGGAGAAAATCCTGTGGTAGATTTCGATGAACTTCAATAAGCCCACACCCTGCTACCAGGTGTGTTACCCAGCCTCTGTTGTATTTTTGGCTCATCTTGCTGATAATTTTAATGAGGCTCTTGTTCGTTGCTTCTGCTTGCTCATTTCCCTGTGGGTAATATGGTGATGACCAGTGATGCTTTACCTGATAAAACTCTAACATTTTTCTAACTTCCTTGTTCATGAACGGCGTGCCATTGTCACTTATAATTTTGTGGGGTACTTCAAAACACACGATTATATTCTCCTTGATGAAGTTTGCTACAGGTCCTCCGGTGGCCTTGCAAAGTGGTACGACCTCTACCCTCTTGGTGAAATACTTTTTAGCCCCCAGGATCCAGATATACCCGTTGGAAGGTAGGTTAACTGGTCGCACCAAATTGAGCCCCCACTTGTGGAAGGGCCATGGGGTAACCATGCTTTGCAAGTTCTACGGTGGGTGTGGATCAAATTGGCTTGTACTTGGCAGCCATGACACTTTTTCACAAATTATGCTGCGTCCTTCTTCATAGTGGTCCAGTAGTAGCCCATCTGCAAGATGCACCGGTACAACTTTTTCCTCCCTTGGTGTTCTCCGCACTTACCTAAATGTACTTCCTTTGGCATTTCCCTGGCCTCTTCTGGCCCTAGACATCGTAGTGGGTCTCCGTCATACCATTTCTTGAACAAGATTCCTTTGTGTAATAAGTAACGGGTCACCAATTTTCTAAGCTTGTACCTCTCTTCATGCTTTTGTGGTAAGATTCCTTCTGCCAAGTATCCCACAAACAGACTCCTCCAATCTTCCACGGTTTGTTTAAAATATGTACCTATTTACTCAATTAATAAAATCTTTTATCTTAAAATAAGAAATAAATTGGTATCCTATACCTATACTTTTTGTTTTTGAGAAAGAACCTATACCTATACTTTAAAAAATAAATTAAAAAAATCCATTTCTTAGCCTATGTCATATGTTTTAAATATCTTTTTTTAAAAATATAAATAAAGAAATAGGCATTATTACCCAAAAAAAAATAGTAAAATAATTTATTTATAAAATTAATTATTTGAATTGGTATCTAGTAAATTTTTTTTAAAATTGTATTTTGAGACCACAATTTCAAAATTTAAAACAAAATGAACTCAGTGATGAAAATTGAAAAAAATCTATTTTAACAAAATTTTAAGCGAAATCATGCTTTCAAAACAAGATTTCAACATTTAATATCATGTATTTTAAACGCACTAAAAAACACATATACAAAGGAGAAAAATATTTATGAGTTTCACTAAATTTAGTCGAATAAAAGATATGGAGATCAAACTCAGCTTATTTCAAAGACTTGTTAGCTATTTAAGTGGAAAAAAAAAAATAATACTAATTTGCCAATTTTGTCCCCTCCATGTAAACCGAGGAAGAAGTTTCATTTTTAAAAAATAAATAAATAAAAATAAAAAAAACAAACATACAAAAACGAGAGTATCAGAGAGACTATCGACTGCACCGATTTACTTCCCAACGACTCTATTCGTTTCTCCCAAATTGATATCCAAAAAATTGGATTTCAAAATGGCTAATAGTAATAGTAATAGTAATAGTAAGAAGAAGAACAATCCTCTCAGATTTTCTTCTCTGTTGGTTTTGATAATTTCAATTCTATTATTATCTTCTTCTACAGCCTTTGCCAAATCTCGTCGCCCTATCTCAGTAAGCAATTCTCAAATCCAATCCTCTTTATTTTCTCTTTATTTTATTTTATATTTTATTTAAAATTGCAAACACAACAGGATGCTGAGACGAGGCAAAAGAAGAACGAGTGCTATGCCGATATTGAGAGGTAACAATTGATCACTTTCAAAAAAATACTGTGTAATTAATTAATTGAGACTTTTTTTATTAGTTACTGTGTTTTTGCGTTTTTAATTTTAAAAAAACTAGCGGAATGTGGGGTTGGCAATGCAAGTCTTCAGTGGTTGATAAGGAGAATTGTGCTTTGAAATGCCTTTCTCCATCTTGTTATGAGCTCGTCTACGGCAGCGATCCGGTGAGATAAAACTCTTCTTTTAATTGGAAATTGAATTACGGGGGTTTTTTTTTTTTTTTTTTTGGGTATTTGGGGTTGAAAATGATTGTGTTTAATTGTAGCTTGAGGAAGGAGAGAAAGATCTCATTAGGAGCCAAGAATTCAAGTACTGTATGCACAAGTAAGTTTAATGTTTTTTATTTTTTTGGGTGTTATTGTTATAAGAGTATATAAGGCTTATTAGTTGAGTTGAGATATGTTTAATTATATATAGCTGAATTGGATGCTAAATGTTTCAATCATGCAACTTTTTGATGGATAATCATGCAATGTTATAAAACAATTTTGTCATGGTCTAATGATGAAAAGCAATCATCAGAAGTGGACACTATAGGTTGAAACTCAACAAAAAAAAATAAAAAACACCACATATCCGATTATCTATGAATAAAAATCTAGTCATCTGTTGGTGCGATCCAAAAGATTATAGTGTTCTGCTGTCTTATAAGGAGATCCATTGATCTCAGCAGCTATAATGAAAGGAAGATAATAATTAATTGTTGATAGAATTGCTTTCTGGCCTAAGATACAGCCACACTACTACTGAATGATACGATTACTCAGCTTTCATGACAGAAGACGAGACCAGGCAATCCTTGAAAATTTAGGATACAACACGATGGGGATTCAGCAATTAATTATTATATAACTTTGGGTTTTTATGTTTATTATAAATAACAACTATCAAAATATTTAAGAACATATAAAAAAAATTGCAGGAAAATTTAAAATAAAAATCCTCCCAACACTCCTAATTTCTAAGAACACAGAAAATAAACGACATTAATACTCTTTCAGAAATAAAAGAGATATTAGATTTCCTAGACTTGAAGTCTTTGACTCATTTATTACTTAGATTTGAGACATTGATTTTATTTAGTTCTTTTCTGATTGATGCTTGACTGCTATCTCAATTCAACCAACAATTGCAGTGCTAGCTGCATCATCTGTACATTCTTGCATTCAAATTTTTGTTTGTAGGTTGGTTGAAGGTTGGTTCCTAGATCAGAAACTCCCCTACCCTCTCCGTCTATTGGGTTATCTTTTTAGTTTCTCTTCCGCTCTCCCTCCTTAAGCTGTCACCTGATATGTAGCTTCATTTCTGCAGGTGAAATAAACTAATTAAGTTATGATAGTGTTTCGGTGAGAATTTATCCAAGAAATAAAGAAGTATATCATCCTAGCAAAATTTTCAAATTTACAAAATGTAGTTAAATAAATACATGAGTGGATATGACGAAATAGGGTTACGTTAAAAACTATTAATATTTTGGAATTGTTGACTCATGAAGGACACTTTGATTTGGGCTGAAACAAAACATGGTTTGAGGACTTACCCAGATGGTTGGTTCAGGATTGGACAGTGGTTCATTGAGAAATTTGAAGGGAAGTGTTTAGTGACTCCTTTGAGAGAGGTAAACCCATATCTACCATAGGAGGAAAAAATGATTTTTGGAACTTCTTTGTTGAAAAAGGGGAAAGTGGTATGAGATTTGTGGGTGTTAAGTGTTAACTCAGCCAATGGTGGTTTGTGACTCTAACTTGGGGTTTTGTGGGGATTTAACTGTAAAGATTTTCTTTGGTGCTGGACTGTACTTGAGTGGCCTTTCAACTTATCTGTCTGGGAGCTTAGGCATGTATTTAGTTATAAAAAAATTAATTACCAAAAGAAGATGGTTTCAGTTAAATGTAGTAAATTGACAGGGGAAGGTTAATAACTTGAGGCACTCAGAGAATCAATAGGCCTTGATTTAACATTTCATGTGATCTTGGTTTGAATAATGTAATATCATAGCCTTTTGTTTGTTGGTCTAGGATGGTGCCGGAGGTGTCACCGGTCACAATTGGAACTGGGTTTGACCCTTTCTGAACCGAGAGTGTCGGAGCTGGTGTCTTTGTCTTCTCCAGTGGCATTGGAGGAGGGGGAAGATGATTTTGTGGGTTCGGAAGGACTGGTTACATCTGAATTTGAGGGAGCTCAATTACCAAGCCCAACTATAAAGGAATTGGTCGGAGATTTGGATTTTACAATGACTGGGGTAATTCCAATGACTGGATTTTACAATTGCGTGATGGCAGGAAAGTAGTGCTACCATTGTCACTGTATCGTTCTCCAGATTGTGTGTCAGTCTGTTCAAGTTTGGAGGGAGAGTGTGTACTAGGTAATGCTTCTAGTACTAATGAAGGGCAGAGGGTTAGTTGGGTAGATGAGGGTGAGGGGCTAGTAGAGTCTTTGTCTGTGGTTCCCGGGTTAGAGAGTGAGATGTGGGAATTTGAAGAAAGGTTGAGGTCTTGTGAGGGAAGTGATGAGCCATTAGTTGTGGTACCTTTGGCCACTGAAGGTCCAGTGGAGTTGGAGTCTAGTCATGTGAAGGAGATTGGGTGTAAGGAGAGTGTCAACTATCACAATGGGTAACTAATAGGATAAAGGCTTTCAAGAAATCTGTGGGCACTTCACTGGAAGGTTTTGAGGAGCAGATTACAGGATTGTTATTAGCTATAGAGGCTAGAAAGAAAGATAAACATAAACTTGTGGTGGGCGATCAGATGAAGTTGGTCAAGTCAGGCCATAAAGGTCAGCGGGAGTTGAAGAATTTGTTGTCATCTTTGAATATTGAGTGTGATCCAAAAAAAGCAAGGAGTGCAAGTTCTGAGCAGGCTGTTGTGCCTTATCAATGAATGTGAAGATTATTTCTTGGAATGTTAGAGGGTTGAATGAGCAAGACAAAAGGCTCAGGGTTAGAAATTTGATTAGGAATTGGGGGCCAAATGTGGTTTGTCTTCAAGAAACCAAATTAGGGCTGATTAATAGAGCGGTGATTCGTAGCTTGTGGGGTGGCCAATATGTTGACTGGTCTTTTTTAGGTTCTTGTGGGACTTCTGGTGGGGTGTTAGTGATGTGGGACACTCGAGTAGTGAATAAAATGGAGGAAGCAGTGGGGAGATTTTCGGTTTCTTGTAAGTTCACAAGTGTGTCAGATCAATTTGTTTGGGCGTTTACTGGTGTTTATGGTCCTAATTTACACCGAGATAGGAGGTTTCTATGGGAGGAACTCTGTGGCTTGAATAGTTGGTGGGGTGTCCCTTGGTGTGTGGGTGGTGACTTTAATGTGGTTAGGTTCCCTTCCGAATGATTAGGGTCTAATTCCTTCACTTCTACTATGAGGGAGTATTCCAATTTCATTTCGGAACAAGGTCTAATTGATCTGCCATTGCAAGGGGGTACTTTTACTTGGTCAAATTCTAGAGAAGCTGTTTCGAAGGCTAGGCTAGACAGATTCCTGTTTTCTGCAGGTTGGGAGGATAAGTTTCCAAACGTTCCTCAAAGACGGATGTCTAGGTTGTGTTTAGACCATTTTCCAATTGTCCTTGAGGGAGGATCTTTTCAGGGAGGGTGTATGCCGTTTAGATTTGAGAATATGTGGCTGAAGGATTAAGGTTTTGTGGATAGGGTTCGGTCTTGGTGGGACTCCTATCAGGTTCTTGGTGCACCGAGTTTTATTCTGGCCAATAAATTAAAACTTTTAAAAAATGATTTGAAAAGATGGAATGTGGAGGTGTTTGGTCATGTTGAAGTTCGGATTAAAAAATTGTGGAAGGACTTAAGTGTTCTAGAGAATATGGAGGAGAGTAGGGGGTTATTAGCGGAGGAAAGGGTAGTAATGGGAAGAATTCGTGAGTTAGAAAAAGTTACTCTGTTGGACGAAATATGTTGGAGGCAAAAATCTAGAGTTCTCTGTGTTAGGGAAGGAGACAGGAGTACTAAAATTTTCCACCGTATAGCTAATTCTCATAGGAGGGTTAATTCTATTGATAGGCTTATGGTGGATGGGGTGTTGTCTTCGGACCCGGCAGCCATTGCAGATTGTATCTCTCAGTTTTATAGACAGCTTTATTTTGAGGATGTGGCTCATAGACTTGTCTTAGATGATGTGGATTTTTTTAGTATCTCGGTGGAAAATGCAAGTTGGCTAGATAGGCATTTTGAGGAAGAAGAGGTGTTTGGGGTGATTAATGACTTTAATGGTGATAAGGTACCTGGCCCGGATGGTTTTTCCATGGCTTTTTTCCAGTCTTGTTGGGGTGTTTTGAAAAAAGAAATTATGGCTGTTTTCCAAAATTTCCATACTAAGGCGGTGTTTGAGAAGAGTCTCAATGCTTCGTTCCTTGCCCTTATTCCCAAGAAAATGGATGCTGTGGAGGTTAAGGACTTTCGGCCTATTAGCCTAGTTGGTGGGATGTATAAGATTATTTCTAAGGTGTTGGCTAATCGGCTTTGTAGGGTGGCGCATGGGCTTATTTCGGATTCACAAAATGCTTTTTTGAAGGGCAGACAGATCTTGGATTCCGTCTAGATTGCTTCTGAAGGTATTAATAGTACATTGAAGTCAGGAGTTCCAGGTGTGTTGTGTAAATTGGATGTGGAGAAGGCATATGATCATGTGAGTTGGGATTTTTTAATGTATATGCTTCAGCGATGTGGTTTCTCAGAGAAATGGAGAAAATGGGTAAGGTATTGCATTTCAACTGTAAAGTTTTCTATTCTGATCAATGGTAGCCCATCTGATTTCTTTAGAAGTTCTAGGGGGCTTCGGCAAGGGGATCCTTTATCTCCTTTGTTGTTTGATATTGTGATGGAGGCATTAAGTCGTATGTTGGATGTGGCTGCCTCTGCCGGGCAATTTTTAGGCTTTTCTGTGGGTAGTACGGTTGGTCCATCAGTGATGGTGTCTCACCTTTTATTTGCAGATGACACTCTGATTTTTCGTGATACTGAACCTTCTCAGATTGCTAATTTGAGGGTGATTCTTGCTAGATTTGAGGTGTCAGGGCTTCATATTAATTTAGGGAAATCTGAGTTGGTACCTGTTGGTGGGGTACAAAATTTGGAGGCTTTGGTGGGTCTGTTGGGGTGTGCCGTCTTCTTTGCCCTTGAAATATTTGGGCCTTCCATTAGGTGCTAAATTTACGGATTTATCTGTTTGGAATCCTATCCTAGAGAGAATGGAGAGGAGATTAGCAGGTTGGAAGAAAATGTATTTATCTAAAGGGGGTAAGGTGACACTCATTAAAAGCTCACTCTCGTCTTTACCTACATACTTTCTTTCCCTTCTTCCTTTACTGGGTAAGGTGGCAAAGCGTATGGAGAAATTACAGAGAGATTTTCTGTGGAATGGGATTGGTGGTGAACCTAAAATGCATTTAGTTAATTGGGCCAAGGTTTGTAGGCCTTTGCAGGATGGGGGGTTGGGTATAAGAAGGCTAGGAAACTTTAATTCTACCTTGCTAGGAAAATGGTTGTGGAGGTATGGCATGGAGACTGATGCTTTATGGAGGAAGGTTATAGAGGCAAAATATGGGAATATTTGGGGTGGTTGGTGTACGAAAAAGGTGACAAGTCCTTATGGGATCTGCCTGTGGAGATACATTAGAAGTGGCTGGTTGAACTTCTCTAAATTCTTTGTTTATGATGTGGGGGATGGGACTCGAGTGAAATTTTGGAAGCATGTGTGGTGTGGGGATTCTACTCTCTAAGAGGCCTTTCCGGAGCTTCATTGCCTTAGTAGGTCTAAGGAATCCTCGATGGCTGAAGTTATGGGGTGGTTTGCAGGGAGGTTTCACTGGAATGTGCAATTTCGTCGTCCACCACAAGATTGGGAAGAAGAAGCCTTTGACCGGTTTATGGGGTTGGTCTATTCTTCGACAGTGAAGGGGTTTGGCCCAGATAAGGTTTGTTGGAATCTTGCAAGGAATAGAGGTTTTGAAGTTAGAGGTTATTATAGATCCTTCTACCCTCCTACTCTTGTTTCCTTTCCATGGTGAATGATATGGCAATCGAAGGTTCCTCCAAGGGTGGCTTTCTTTTCTTGGTCTTCTTCTTTAGGTAAGATCTTAACAACAGAAAACCTTCGTAAAAGACGAGTGATAGTGCTTGACTGGTGCTATATGTGTAAGAGGTGTGGGGAGTTGGTGGATCATCTTCTGCTTCATTGCTCCATAGCTTAGGAGTTGTGGTCTTTTGGTTTTCTGCTTGTTTGGTATTAAATGGGTCATGCCTAATACTGTTCTTGAGTTGTTTGAGGCTTGGCAAGGAAAGTTTGCACGACATCGTCACATTGATGTTTGGAGATTAGTGTCTCATTGCTTGATTTGGTGCATTTGGTGTGAAAGGAATGCTAGAATTTTTGAGGGTTGTGAACGTTCTTTGTTGGAGATTAAGTCTTTTTTCTTAAACACTCTCTTTGAGTGGAGTGTGGTCTTTTCTCACTTTTCTTGTTCTTCTTTTTCTATTTTTCTTGATCGTTGTTCTTTTGATTCCTGATTTGTGCCCCCATAGTACATCCCCAATGTACTCGGTTTGGCAATCTTTCTATTATTAATAATATTCTTACGTTATTTATCAAAAAAAAAAAGATATAAGAGGGGTAAACCATGGCTTTAATTAGGGGAGTGCTGAATTAGAAAAAAAGGCACACTTATTGAGGTGTTAGAAGGTCACCAACCTAGCTGAGCAATGCAGAACAGAAACTGCAGTGGCTTCTGAACCAACTTGTGCAGTTTGTTTTATAAAAAAATTAGTACTAATTAGGCTTCTGGATAAATTCTTGAAGGTTTCTTAGATCGGATTTA
Source organism: Quercus aquifolioides (assembly GCA_019022515.1). Taxonomy (NCBI): domain Eukaryota; kingdom Viridiplantae; phylum Streptophyta; class Magnoliopsida; order Fagales; family Fagaceae; genus Quercus; species Quercus aquifolioides. Next base: position 56,117,994 of record CM032333.1, read on the forward strand.
ATGTTTAATGACTTAGGGATAGTTGAGTTGTTTATTTATTTATTTTATTATCTTACAGATTGAATCTTGAAAGTATTTAATGGTTGATTTCTGTTAAAATAATGAATTTGTTGGGAAATAATAAAAGATGAACCTTATATAGTCATGGCTAGGTTTCCTAAACAATCACACTAACAAAGGAGAAACCAATCACACCTTTAAAGATTGAGAAAAGCTGTTTTAAGTTAATTTAATTTTACTCTGAATCACCAACCATTACCTGTGTATCCATCCCCAGGGCAACAAGAACGCTAGATTTCCCCTTTCGAAGCATTGTTTTCCTCAATTAAACCTATTTTATGATACACCAATTTTGGTCAGAAGCACTAACCACCTGTAGCATTTCAAGCAAACTAGAATTTCTTTATGATTCTTGATCCTTCCTTTTACTAGTCTTCTCAGCTGGGATCATAAATGGGTTGTCTCTTCTCTAATAATCTCTTCTATTAGCAGAACTACAGTGAGTAGTCTAAATTTCGACTCTTTTTCCTTCCAATTGTGTTCATGTACCGAAGCCCTAAAAAAAATATCAAAAGTCTTGTACTTAAATCACTATATCGGTGAGAAAGTTCTCCACAATGGGTTGCAGTCTCAAAATGGAGCTTTTTTTGTCTTTCTGCTTTAAGATATTGGAGAAGGTCTTTTAGGACTACTCCCCTATGTTTGCACCACTGGACTCATACTCAAAGAGATCTCATGCATCTCATTTGCGGCCATCATTAAGTTGGGTCTGAACTCCCTGGGATTATAGAATTGCCTGCAGAAGCCTCCTTCTTTTGACTATCTCTTTCTGCAACAAGACGGCTTTCTGCATCATCAGTGGCTGATTAGACAGTCATAAGACACATTGACATAAAGGAAGAGTTAGTTATAAGCCTTTGTTAAAGCCTTCCTTTCATCCGTCTTTTCAATAATGAATGAAAGGAATTTCTAATTCACTTTATTGACACATTCGCTCGTTTGAATCAATGTAAATTCTCACCGCTTGTCTTAGTATTGAATTAATAATGATAATCTTTTTACATTAATCACTGTTGATCCAAATGGATAGTTAAAATATACAAGGCATCGGATAGACATAGGACTTAAAGCTTAGCAAAATTTATACAAATCAGAGTCTGAAATTAAAGACCTTTGGAGTGTGACTCTTGACCTTTCAAAATTCAAGGCATAGACCTCCGCATTCGTAACATCTGCGATGACTATATCATCACTGAGTACTGCATATTAATTAAAGTGCTCATCAGGATCTATTTGTTCAGCTGCATATCACACCAAAATTTGGTGTGATCAAAAGAAGAGTATGTAGTTTTGCTGCTGAAGACAACGCTACAATGGGGTTACACTAAAGGCATGATAAGGGTATATATGGACAAACATGTAGAAGAAATTAACCACCAGTAAATAGCTCTAACAAGTCAAGAGGAAATTTATAACATGCTGTATGGAACTTTGGAGAAAATGATGTGTGATCTTGCCAAATTCAAGAATTCTGAGATCCAAGGTTTTTGGTCTGGGTGTGAGCTTTCAACGGATCTTGTACATGAGCATGAATATGTGATTGGTATCAGTGTATTAAAATTACTATATACAAGAAAAGTATAAGTTGCAATATCAACTTGTTAGATTGGTGTTTGAGGCTAATGGCAAATTGGTGAACATATCGTAAGCAGATTGTATACACAGGATTTCCTAAAAAGTTGTTTAAAGTATCTACAAACATCTAATGCCTTCTAATGGCAATATCTAGAATTATCATAGTCAAGCACAAAGTGCAAGGACCCTTTGCTTGAAGGAACCAAAGGCATGACAGGAAATATACAGCAAACACAGCATGGGGCAGCATTGAAGTTTTATAGGTCAAACCACATACTGAGTAACCCCTTCCTGAATTTGATATGTATTTGACCACACGCAAAGCCAAACTACAGAATCTTTTCTATAAATCCCATAATCTGAATTTGATATATTTCATTATGGATTTTGAAGTAATAAATCAGAATTACTGATTACACAATTTGACTAAAAGATCTGACAAAGAAACCAAGAATTCAAATAAAAAATTAAAAGAAAAAAAAAAAAAAAACTTTTCACATAGATTGAAAGTGAAACCAATGTAGGAGCACCCTCAAAAAGAATAAAATTAGAGGTTATAAACATTTGGGACCTTTGCTCTATGGCTTCTCTTTATTTGGTGTCTCTCAAGATATGCCTTACTCAGTGAAAGAACTCCTAGCTTGCTGGAAGAGTGGCTTCAAGGACCATCAAAGTGTGGATGTATGGAATGCTATTCCTCTTTGTCTTATGTGGTGCATTTGAAAGGAATGTTATTTTAAGGATTTTGAAGGGATTGAATCCTCTGTGCTTCAATTGAAGTTCTATTTTCTTAGATTGCTTTTTGATTGGTTGAAGAGCATTGGGGTTGTTAATTGTTCCACCTTTTTTGGAGTTCCTTGATCTTTGTAGTTTTGGGTGTTAATTTTTGTGGTGCTCTTGTATACTTCCCTTGTACTGGAGCTTTGCCCTCTTTCTATTTTGATAAAAGGTCGAACCTAGTGCATAAAACTTTTACTTGTGTGGGGTCTGGATAGGTGATTGGTAGACTAACTTGCCCTCATTTAAAAATAAAAACAAAAACTTGGAGAGGTTATTTTTGAACTCGAACCCACGATGTGTTTTAATTGTTGATTTGCAGTGGTAAAGATAGTCGTGCTGGATGGCACCAACCTTGAAAGCTGGAGCATTGGATCCATCCCTACATTAATACAGTCGGTTTAGGAAAAAGAACCCAAAAAAGCCATTCTGTTGTTGCAAGGATGAATAAGTGAGGTTCCCTAACATGCCCTGATTCTGCCCAGTTATACTTGGATTAGCTTTTTAGCTTATTTGCTTATACATAACTTTTTGAAACCTCATTTTTTCCAAGTACAATTGTATTTTTGCCTATTTTCAACAAATAAGCTTTCAGTAAAAACCTAATTCAAACGCACATCTTGTTTTCTATTTTCTTGTGTCAGTCTTCTGAAATCTCATTCTCACAGAATGCTGGATCTTGTTTGTCTGAGAGGTACATCTGGTAATTTGGATAACATGAACATAGAGCTGAGTTAGATCTGGTTTTGAGGGAAGGGTGCTTTGTGATTGGGCTGATGGGTATTGATTTTTGGTTTTGAGGCAAGGGTAGTGATTTTGTTGGTTTATTTGGCTGAATGGTTGAGTTGGTTTGAAGATTAGTTGATTATTGTGGTGCAATAGCTGATTCTGGCCATTTCCTGGGCACTGGGGTGGGGTGGCACAGGGAAAGGAGTTGACGGAGATGGGCGCATATGGGAATTGAGCAAAAGGGGGTAGTGGGTGAGGGTAGAGGTATGGATAAGGAAGGGGGATTCGTGTTGGAAATTGTTGACATGGTATCTGGTGAAATGGTATCAATGCTAATGGCGGTGGTGATAGGAGTGGTGGTAAGGCGTTGATAGTGGGGTTAGAGGGTGGGGATTAGACATCCTTCCTACAAAGAGACCTCTCCTGCAAATCTAATGTTCAGTCACCATAGAGCCTTTTTTTAATCAGTAAATTATTTGGTTTAAGGATTTTTGGATTTTTCTTAGCCATTGGAAATTTGGAATTCGCTATTAGATGTAAAAAATAAAAATAAAAATAAAAGAAGAAAACTTATGTAGGTCATATCTTTCTGGTTGGTTTGTCTTGCTTTTCCATTACTTCTTAGAAGTCAGTTTAGTAACAACATACACAATCTCCTACTTATTAGTTACCAATTGATCTCATGCATGTTCATATTATTGCAGGCTATCAATGGGAGAGAGTCTTGAGGGCATCAAGGGTTCCTTTGACTATTAAAGTTACCTTAATTGGCGGCATTCTGACATGGTGCATATTCTCTGCCCCTGCCCCTACCATTGCTCCCCCTTCCCTTCAAAGGATCCCCAAGAAAAAGAAAAAGAAAAATTGTAACAAAATATTTAAGCATTTAAGTTTATTTTGGTCACTCTATCTTTGACATTTATGGCGTTTTATGGTGATTTTTAACATAGTGATTACATGCTTTAAAACAAAGTTGGGGAAAGCAAAAAAAAAAAAAAAAAAAAAGGCTTTAAGAATTTGGTTTTGTAAATGGGCCACAAGCATACCATGTGTCAGGTGTGCTTTGTCTCCTTTGACAGTATAGAGGAGCAAACTTTGTGTCATATCATATGTGAGACGTGAGATGTGCTGAGATTAAAGTGAGTTTTGTCTTTAGAATGAAGGGATAAAGTTGGGTTTTACATTAAAATTTTGGGGTAATTTAGGAGAAGTGAACACTTTTCCTATGGTAATATTTAGTTTCAGCTAAAGCAATTGTTGCTTTTTGCAATTGTATCTCAGCAGGTGCAATGCAAAAACGTGAGAAACCACCTTTTAGGGACTAAATTATGCATTCGAGAACTGGGGCAAAGCAAAGATCAAAGAGGCTAAAATGTGCATTTAAAATTTTTCAGCAAACACAATTTTGCTTTTTGGGTTGGCTAACGGGCTTTTTTGGGCCCAAAAAGCTAAGCCAGGAGCTTAGTAATAATTAGGGTAAATTACGTATTTAATCTTTATCCTATACACTATATTTTAATTTGGTCCTTAATTTTTTAATTGTGTCAATTTGGACTTTATTTTTTCAGTATCGTGTCAATTTAGTTCTTGCTATTATTATTTTTTTTTTTATTATTTATGAAAATTGATGATGCATCTAATGATCAAAATAAAAAATTAATTTTCGTTGATGTGACAATACACAAATTTTATTTTGGCCATCTATCATGCTATCAATTTTCATCTAAGATATTACAATAATGATTAAATTGATAGGACACTGAAAGGTTAGGGACCAAACTGACACAATTGAAATGTTATGGACCAAATTGAAATATGGTGTATAAGATAGGAACCACATACGTAATTTTCCCAATTTAAAGACAAAATTTATTGTATTAATAATAATACTTATAATAATATTTATTATTATTAATAAGAAGGTGAAACCAAAAGTATAAAATTTCCTTACATATCAAACACCCAAACACCCACTTTTATAAGTGCTAATTATTCATCAAGTACTTTTTGACAGTTTTTATTAAACTCTCTGTTTTTTAAAATGTTAAACCAAAATCACCCTACATTCAAATGTGTAAAACAGAGGAAATTATGATCAGTATTGTCTATCAAAGAACACCTATTTAATTTCTGTTGTGCATCCAAAGGAAAAAAAAAAATATATATATATATATATATATAAAATCCAATTTTAAGTTTTTAACCCCTAAACAGTGAAACAAATTAAAAGATACAACTGAATTTGGAACACAGACCAAATATAACTTCCCAAAAACGTTTTAGACCTCTCACAGTTTCTTTTTCCTTGCCCACAGAAATTGCTTTCGGCCCAAAATTTAAAAAAACGTTTTCAAGAAAATGTTTTTTGTCAAAAGAAATGCGGCTTAGTGCTGCCTTTGTTGTAGAGTGGAGATAGTGACCCTAGAGCACTTTTTTTTTCCTTTGTCATATGTCAATCATTGTATTGTATGTCTAACTCTATTTAGAGCCTCTAAAATTTCGATACAGGATTTCTGAATCAATTCCTGGTTGGGTTACAATAATTGTTTTCCCTGCTCTTAGGATTTGATAAAAAAACAGGATTTCATAATACTCGCCACTACCACTCTTGAGACTTGACAATCTATGGATTGAGTTATTGGTTTTTAAACTTTTTATTCACGATAATGATAATGTGATTTCTACGTTACAAATAGTTGAAAACGTGGAACAAAAAAAAAAGAGATTCTTTGTAAATATTTTTAAGATCTGATTAACAGTGATCTTAGGGCATTTATTAATAGACTTGTGGGGGAAGAAAGTCCAACCTAGCGCATTGGGCCCAAGGCCCTATCCGAGGACCACTGTTTTCCGAAGAGATGAAGAAGCTCATTTGGAGGCACTGAGAAAGGAACATGTCAGAAGAGGAGCATGGCCGTGATCCGAGGAGATGTTCGATGGGCCGAGGAGTCCAATACCCTCCGATCCGAAGAGTCTTGGTCTGACATTCAACCCTTTGCAGCCCAAGTGTCCCCCTGACAGATGTAATGACTGAGATGAACCTCGGACACGAATGAAGATAACTGGAGCGAAGAAATATCTAAGAGAGACCTCAACCACCGCATTAAATGCACTGCACCAACTTCTCTGGCCGCATTAATGTGGAGAAGACCCCTGAACAGTATCAGCCCAGCTACCACCACTCACACGGCTAAAGAACACCTCTGATGGGACGTGCACTCAAGTGGGCGCCCAGATGATCAACAAGTGGACGGTGAAGATGTGGAAAGGCAGTACTATATAAGAGAGATGTGTCTCTGATAGTGGGGGAGGGAAAAATCAGAAAGAAAAAAGAGTATTATTCTACTGTAGCTCTAAAGAATTGTAACCCAAAGTTCATCAATGGAAAACACCTCTTCGGACGTGGCATTTACATCCGTCCGAGCACGTATTAATACAAATTCTCCCATTAGTACTGTTGTTTAAGACCGTTGTTTCATTTTTAGCCTAGCTCTTTCACCCATTCTCTACAAATTTATTGTTTTGGGTTCACTGGGCTCAAAATCCATACCTCCTTGGGCTTGGGCTTGGGCTGCAGAATCTGACCCTACAAGACTATTTAATAAAAACTTTGATATCACATTTATTATTTTATAAGAAATATAAAACACAGTTAACAATTTGAGTACTTTTTTCTTTTCTCTTAAAAAGTATTTAAAAATATTTTTTAAACTAATGTTCTTAAGCATAGTTAACAATAACATTTTCCCATATTTTTATCTTTACAAACACAAGATAAGGGCATTTTCGTAACACATCAGTAAACTGTCTTTGCAGGATAATTCTGTCACTACATTGAATATTTAAAAAAAAAAAAAAAAAAAAACTAAACTCACCGCACTGGTTTGAATGATAGAAAACATTTGTTATTTTATCATGTATACTTTTTTATTTTTTATTTTTTCTTGAGAAATGTGTAAGAAGAAGTTGTGTGGTCCATATTTGAAAACTTTGTCATTAATTACCATTACAATTTTTTTTTCGCTAAGCAAAAATGGGGGTTGGTAACCGAAAGTTACCAACAATCATTTAAGGGGATAATTTACAGCAAGGGGTAGTGCTTCATTATGGACAATGAGTCAGCGCATCAAGAGAGTTGATCAAGACAGTTTTTTTTTTTTTTTTTTTGGGTAGAAAACCCAATTCCACATATAATATTTTACATCTCTCTATAGAAAATCTTGTTTTAAATAATTAAATCTTCAAACGATTTGATTAAGGTATCATCAACCTGCATAGAGGACGATGTCTCGGGTTAATTCGTGTATAGTGATTGAATGAATGACTGTTGCAAGTGGCTGAAAGTATGATGGCAGCAACCATAGAGAAAATTCTGTGTTTCTCAATTTTAAAGCTATGAATAAATATATTGCTGAATAGTATCTTTTATTTATTTTTATTTTTTTAAAGAAAGTTTCAATCTATGTCGTCCGCTCTTCAGAGCCGGCTGAATGCTAGAGCAAGAAATGCGGTTGCTTAAGACCCCAAGTCTCCAAATTTTAATCAATAGGGTTATTTATAATCAATAAATAAAATAATATTTTTTAACTAAATGAAAAACAAATAAAAAAAAGAGAAAAATGCAACGTCCACAATATTTTTCACAACACTTTTACAACTAATATTAAGTAGTAGATTGTTATTGATGGCAAAAAAATAATAATTATAGTGATATTTTCAAATAGAAAACAAATAGCAACTTAAAACCTAGGATTTATTGTAAAAAATATTGTGAATATTGCACTTCTAAAAATAATAATAATAATAAAAGTTGAGTTAGCAAACTTTTACTAGTTCTCATCTAACTCTACCACTAACACCGCTTTTTTACTTACTACTATCAATCTGTCATATCAACAAGTATGAAAAATTTTGTCAAACTTTTTCTGTCTATAAAATTTCTAAAAAAATGAAAAAAATTCTACGTAGTTCATATTAATTAGTAGTAATTTTTCATCTAATACAAGATAATCAATTTTTGCCTTAGGCCCCCAAATGCATCAAGCCGCCCCTGCTGCTCTTAGTAATAGTTCTTTATCATCAGACTAAAACACCAATAAATTTTTAGTGTAGGTGGGGATTGAACCCCAGATACATTGTTCAACCATCAAAGCATATACCTGTTGAGTTAACTGAAACCCACCAGGCATATCAAACACAATTGAAGAACAACTAATATGAAGTAGAATTCAATTAATGGCTTGGCATTAGTAGACTTTCATAAATAATAATAATAATAAGAAGGAGGAGGAGGCTTGTAGCTTTCTTTTGAGTGAATAGATCAAAAGCGTCTGATTAAAAGCTAAATAAAATAAGTTGATTATTATTATTATTTTTTTGAAAGTACTGTAAAAAAAAAAAAAAAAATACTATTGTTACCATTGCGAGAGACTATAATGTTATCGTTACCTATCATGACTTTTGAATAGAGTTGTGTTGTGCCTTTATGTTAGATAGTGTCGGAGCCAAGAATTTATTTTTAGGAGGCCATATATAAATTTCTTTTTCTGTGTATTAAATTAGTCTAAAATAGTAATGTACAATCAAGGAAGTTAATTTCGTATTGGAGGCTGTTTTGGTTTAGGTAAAGGAACGATATGTTTCGGTATCAGTCAATACTGATATACCGTTTCAGAATTACCACTATATAGCATATATATATATATATATTGTAGGGACTGGATCTGAGCGCTCCTTCTGTTGGACGAGTGGACTCAAACCCAACTAGCCCAATACAATAAATTTGTAGAGAGTGGGCCAAAGAACTAGACTTTAGTGTATGGATAACGGTCAATATGATGTTCATAACAATCAAACATAGATGAACTGAGATTATCTAAGAAAGTTGGTCCTCGGCACAATCCGAGGAGTTTTGTAGTAATAATTATTGAATGAGAATGGTTACATGAATTCTTCCGATCCCCCCAGAAGGATTTCTTACATTATATACCCCCTTTCAGTTGATCTTAGCCCTACATTTGTTAATTAAGCAGGTCACTACTTGAGTGCCTATCAGCCGCCTTCCCATTCTTTCTGTAGGTTGCAGCAACCAAGGCTGCACTGTTCAGGGGTCATTTCCTCATTAATGCGACCAGAGCGTTAGTTGTCCGCATTTAATGTGGAGGTGACAGTTTCTCCTTGAATTGCTCCTCCACCATGCTTCCATGGATGACCCATCATACTTGTCTTTTTCTTGGGGTGCTTAGGGAGGCCGCCTTTGGTGGCGTGCTGCTCTTCCTTTCTGTGGTCTCGGATGGCCGAGGACAGGATCGTCCTCGGCGATATTTCTTGGCAACTTAGGCTTTCTACGCTCATCCTCGGACGATTCTTCATCCTAGGCGTGGGCCTTGGGCTTAATATAAAGTGGGCTGGGGTCGCCAGATTCTTAGGCTCCACACACACACACACACACACACACACATATATATATATATTCAATTTGAAAATCATAATAAATTATTAAGAGTTTTTAAAAATATAAACCCTTCATTACTTTTTTTTTAATGTGAATAAAACCTTAATTACTTCTTCATACTATCTTAATCATATATATATATATATATATATTTAAATTGTAAACATTGACCCATTAATCTAACAAATAAAAATAATAATGGATATAACTTAAAAACATCATAAAATAAACATGAATTAAAGAATAAAATATTACACGTAAGGGTGTAAACTCTAGAACCATAAAAAGATGAGTTAAAAAGTAAAAATTGTACTAAAAAAGCTCTTTACACCTAGTAATTACTTAGAGCATTCTTATCAAACATGTCAAAAAATATAGCATTTAGCATCTCAAAACCTAATTTTATAACATATAACACACCACTTTTCAATACAACCTATATCAAAACTTCTATTTTTTTTACCATTTCATTTAAATAATGTTTCTTCATTATTTTTCAAAATTTTTTTAATTTTTCCTCTCTCTTCGCTGTCTCTCTCTTTCTCACAGCACCGTTGGCACCACACTACCAACCACCCACCAAAAACCCACCACCCATACCACAACCACCACTAACAAAAAAAGAAAAAAAAAATCACAGCACCTCCACATCCACATCCACATCCGCATCCACCCACAACCACCAACCACAGCAAAAAAAAAAAAATCGGAACCCACAACTTGCAAATCGGAACCCAAGGCGTGAGAGAGAGATAATCATAGATCTGAACCGGTGAGGGCAAGTGGGAGGGAGAATCGGAGGTAGCGGCGACCCGGCGACATTGCGTCCAAAAAGTAGAGAGATCGGCGACGTTGCAAACGAAGAGTAGAGAGATCGAGTGACTAAGAGCAGAGAGATCGGCGACGAGCAAGGCAGACCATGTACCACAGAGAGAGAAGAGAGAACAGAGAACAGAGAACAAAGATGAAAGAAGTGAGAGAGAGGAAAGAGAATGAGAAATCAGAAAGTGACATTGGGAATAAAAAACTATTTTTTATTTTACAATACAGCTACAGTGTCGTCTCAAAAATGAGATTGCACTGTAGCAAGATTGTAAATTTTATAACATATACTTGTTTTGATGGAGATGATTTTTTGGGGTTTAGATGCTAAAAAATAGCATTTATAGCATATGAGAGGCTTGATAAGAATGCTCTTACACCTATGACCTACCCATCTTATCTGGTTGCAAACAAAAGAAGCGAAGTGACATAAAAAAGTAACAAATGTCATTCAAAAGTACTGGAACCAAGACAAGGTTTGGAAACAAAAGTTTAAAAGTTAAAGCTTGATAAAAGAAAAAGAAGAAGAAGAAGTAGCAGTACTAGTAGATCACGAAGAAGACGATCTGCAGTTAACGAAGAAACAGCAATAGTGGTCGACCAAGAAGACACAATAAAGGCTGACCAAGAAGAAACAACCATGGTCGACGAACAAAACACAACAATGACAAATGAAACACGCTGTTTTTTCAAAAAAATTAAGGGGGGGATGGGGGCCAAGGCCCCCTTCGGTCCTCGTATGGCTCATCATTGGTGTTGGAACTTTTTTCGCTCTCTCCCGTATGTTTATTTTTTCAAAAAAAAAAAAAAAAGTTGGCATTGCCCTGACTTAATGCACGTCGAACCCAATAACTAAACCCAAGCTACAAAACAATAAGCTAAATACGTGCACGAAAGCCAAAAAAAACTGTCGTGGGATCCGCAAACAATAGAAGAAAAAGAATATATATATAACCTAAATAAGTTCAAAAGATTGATATTAGTAAGTGTTTTGATTTGTTCATGTACATTTTTAATGAGTAAAGTGGATTTAAACTCTAAATGTCTTAAAAATATCAAGAAATAACATTTGACTTAAAAAGGTATTAACTAAAAGTTGAAATGTGTTAGTATATGTGTCAATATATCTCATATTTTGTGTTAAAGAGGTTTAAAACTTGTGCTGTGTATCTCAAAGTTAGGTCTTTTTGGATTGTTTCCTTAAGACATTCTTCCCTCTCATGTGTGTGAGTTAAAACATTTAGTATTTTCAAAAAAAAAAAAAATCTCATATTTTGCATATTGTCTAGGAGTATAATATTTTGCCCATGTTTCACAGTGTCCTTAATTGTGTGTAAATCCACTTCTGTAATTTAGGGGGTGTTTGGTAGAGTAGTTTAAGAATTGTTGTTTGTAGTTTTTTTGAAATACATGTAGGTGAAAAAGCGTGTGAAAATATGTGTAATGTTGTTTAAAATGTGAGTTTAAGCTCACTCACCAAAGGCCCTTATGTTTTTTCATAGGGTTGATATTGTGATGGATTAGTATGTTGTTGTTGTAATTCACCCTTCAGAGATTATGGTTATCTCCCAGCATAAATATTCCTTGAAATTTTTTTTAACAAAAATTTATGGTGATTGCAGTCAAAGAAAAAAAACAGACTTGCAATACATTTTTTCTCAATTAAAATTTAATCAAGAACTCGACAAGTCAACTATTTTCTTATATTTTTTCAAAAAAAAAAAAAAACTATTTTCTTAAATTCATGTTGTACATATAATATATTATGCAGAAATATCAGGGATTATTCACACAACGTTCTTTTTAGAAGATTATTCACACAACTTTTTGCCGTGTTATTTTCTATATTCTTTTATTTAACTTGGTAATAAGTAGTTTTACGTTCAAAACATATCTATGTTATTTTATTTTAATGATTTTGCAAAGATAACATTGACAAGATACTGGGGGCAAAAGCTTCAACAACAAAATCAGATACAGAGTTCTTTTTTTTTTTTTTTTTTGAGAATCTGGACCCTTCAAAACAGAGGAGGCCCAAAATATATTGAAACAACACAAGGGAAATTACACACTTTCACAGGTTACAAGAGGAGCTATTCTTTCAGGGATGGACTCCATCCACACCTGAAGCTCATTACCAGACTTGGCACTTCTGGCAAGATAATGGGCAACTGAGTTGCCTATTCTTTTTACATGGGAAAATAGTACATTTCGTAAATCAGACACTAGTAACAGAGTATCTCTTAAGATCAGTCCGAAATCTGGGTTGCTAGTCCTTCGCGCTTGGAGTGCCTTTACCACTACTTTAGAGTCCCCTTCAAAGATTGCATTGAAGACACTAATCTCCTTAGCCAATTGGACAGCTTGCTTGCAGGCCAGGGCTTCAACAGTATCCATCGAGGAAGGCAAAGGGATACGTTGGGTAAGGGAGCAAATCACACCACCTGAGGAATTCCTTATCACCACGCCTATACCCGCTGCACCGTCCTCGCAAAAGACTGCACCATCGAAATTGATCTTGTAAAAGGGATCATGAGGGGGGGACCAACGGGTATGTCTTGGGGCTGTGGGAAGGGGACGGATGCTTGAAGTTTGGGCCGTGAGAAATTCCTGAAGGAGAGCACAAGCCCGTTGACTGAGTGAATGAAGCTCAAAGGCATTTCCTGTTGCCGAGCTAGATTCCTTCTATTCCAAATTAACCAAAAAACCATAGCAAGCCAATTAACGTCTATGCTATGACCAAGTGAGAAAATCAAATCAAGCAGGTCCGCAAAGGTTGAAAGGTGTCTGCTTCACAGTTTCATGAGCTCCTTATCCCCTTCCCAGATAGATAGAAGACAGTTACAGCCCTAGAGAGCATGGATGACATCCTCAACACCACATCTATAACCTGGGCACGTCACATTACTGACTACCTTTCGTCGCCACAGATTATGGAGAGTTGGGAGGGCATTGTTTGTTGCTCTCCAGAGAAAGTGGCGGACTTTGTGTGGGACTCCAAGGGACCAAATTCCTTTCCAGAGGGAGTGGTTCATCACTTGGATTGAGCAGGTTGGCTTTTGAGCATGCTTGGTTTTTACTAGTAAGTGGTAGGCGCTTTTGGTTAAAAAACTCCCATTTTTTGAGGCTGGCCAAAGTTGGATGTCAGGGGTGGGAAAGATACTGAGAGGCATAGCCAGGATGTCTTTCGCATTGTGGGGCAGGAATTCTTGAACAACCACTTCTTTCTTCCAACAGTGAAGATCTTCATCAATCAAATCACTCACCCGGGCTTCAGTGGGAAGAGAGGCAGGGGGGGAAATAATTTTCTTTGAAGGGTTACTGGGAATCCATTTATCTCCCCTAATCCGAATAGACTTTCCGTCTCCAACCCGCCATGCTGAGCCCAAATCAACAACTTTCCTTGCTTGGAAGATACTTTTCCAAGCAAACGAACCTTTGTTTGAGGGAGGGACATTAAACAAAGAGCAATTCGGGTAAAACTTCGCCTTAAAGACTCTTGCAAACAAGGACTCCTTGTGATGGATAAGCCGCCAGACTTGTTTGGCCAGTAAAGAGTCATTAAACTTGGATAATTCTCGAAAACCCATACCACCCTCACATTTTGGAAGACAGCTTCTCCCAACTCACCCAATGGATCTTTTTTGCTTCCTCCCGGTAGCCCCACCAGAATTTTCTGATTAAGACTTCTATATCCTTTATGAGACTTTTTGGGAGTTTGAAACACAACATTGTGTAGGTCGGAATATCTTGGACAACCACCTTAATAAGAATTTCACGTCCGGCTTGGGAGAGGAGTTTTTCCTTCCAGCCTTTTAGCTTTCTCCATATCCTCTCTTTTATAATGCTAAAGGATTTTTTCTTTGCACGCCCCACTAGAGATGGGAGACCAAGGTACTGCTCATATCTTTGGATTATTAGCACATGTAAAAATTCCTTTATCTTTTCTTGGGCTTGCTAAGAAGTGTTAGAGCTGAAAAAAAGACAAGTCTTCCCCCTATTGATATTTTGCCTAGTTTTGAAGCATCTCCTGAATTTTTTGACAGTCCAAGATGGATGCCCTACAGAAGATGAGGCTATCGTTTGCGAATAGTAAATGAGATATTCGAGGACCAGCTGCACAGATTGAAACACCCCTTAGCTCACTTGCATTTTCGGCCTTAGCAAGGAGAGCCTGTAAGCCCTCTGTAACTAGCAAGAACAAGTAGGGGGACAACGGGTCGCCCTGCCTCAAGCCTCTCTCCGGTGTAATCAGACCATGGGGTTGACCATTAAGTAGAATGGAGTAAGATATTGACCTGATACACATAGAGATCAGCGAGACCCACCTTTGACTAAACCCCATTTTCCCCATGATTTTTTCCAAGTACTCCTATTCAACCCGGTCGTAAGCCTTACTCATGTCTAGTTTGAGTGCCATAAGCCCCATCTTACCTTGTCTCTTCGCCTTCAAGTAGTGAAGCACTTCATGAGCTATTAGTAATTACTCTATTGCTCTTCATCAAATTGAAACTCTTTTGATGAGTTCACTAGAGCCTCAATTAATTGGGTTGGGGTTTGCAAATGGATGATATCTGACTTGATGCCCCGTCGGCTTGCCAACCCGATAGATCTCGGAAGATGGAAGTGGGTAAATAGATGTGTGGTTGTTTCCAAATCTACATTACACAGTGATAGGAACATACATGCTTATCATTTCTCTAGAAGGCAGTGAGTGTATGTAGCGATCTCCACAAGAGAATTTTGAGTCTCATGTAACTTAGATTTTGTTCATTAGCTAGTCTTCATTCTCCCTACTTGCCTTTTATGGCAACCTTGTATGCTAGGCACACATCATTTTCTATTTTGACCCAAACTCATATATCTGCTTGATCAGATATATGAGTTTAGGTAGCTTAAAGGTTGTCATAGTATAAGGTGGCGTGTGGCAAATGCTACCAACTTTATTAGCGTCACTCTACCCATCCATGAGAGATTTTTGCTTTTCTATTTGGCTACTCTTGCTTCTAACCTTTCCTTGACAAATTCAAAATCTTTGAATTTATTAGTTGTGAGGAACAATGGAACTCCCAAGTATTTCACTCCTTGTTGGAGCTTTTTGAATCCAAAATTATCTCCCTTGCCTTGCCTAAAGAATTGGACATGAACTCCTTTTGAACCGAATACTCCAATTTTTTCCACAATAAAGCACTGCCTGGACCACTCACAATATGTATTAATACAATTCATCAGTGCCCGTACCTGAGTCATTCTAGCATTACAAAATAACATCACATCATCCACATAGAAAAGCTTAGAAATTGTTGGAGCACAATTAGTCACTTTCACGTCCCTTACCACTTACCATGCCTCTTTTAACCTCTTTGTATATCAACCTAGCCAATATCTTACTGCCAATGATGAATGAGTAGGGGGATAACGGGTCCTCCTACCTTACTTCCACTCAACAATAAAGTGTATTTAACAGTTGTGACGCACTGTTGATTTCAATCTTTTGAATTTCTGGCTGAATTAAAATGATGCTAGAACCACCACAAAGAAATTCCACTCAAGCCTATCGTAGGCTTTTTGGAAGTAGAACTTAAACCCGATCCATCGCTTATTCCTCTTTGAAGTCTTGAAACTGTAAATGATTTCTTGTGCCAGCACTGTGTTTTCTGTTATACTTTTATTTGGAATGAATGCCACTTGTGCCTTAGCCTAATCACCAGAATATTGAAGATCACTTTGTAGTAGACGTTTCATAGACTAAGGGGGCACTTGGTTCGTCGTGATATTATATTATTCCATAATATCACATTATTGTAGTCTTACATTAATGCAATCTCAATACAAGAATACAACATTACATTATTTAAGAAGGTGATGAGATTAAGGTAATGTGATTATGAATGACAATTGTTACCCAACACGACCCAACCCGATAAATAGTAGGGTCAGGTTTGGATTTTTAAAATAAAACCCGAAGCGGGTCCAGGTCAGGTACGGGTTTTGGTAATACCAGGCCTGAACCCGTACCTGTACCTGACCCGCTTAAACCCTACCCTCACCCTCTCATTTCACTCAGTCGCCCCCATCCCATTTTCCTCACTCTCCTCTCCCACTCTCACTCACCCTCAAGCTCTGTCACCGTCGGCCATCACTCGATCTCACTGCCGGCCATCACACGATCTCACCGCCGGCCTCAAGCTCTCACTGGCGACCCTCAAGCTCTGTCACCGCCGGTCTCAAGCTTTGTCATTGCCGACCCTGAAGTTCATCACAAGTTTGTTTCTCACAGCCCTCAATCTAATCCCTCACAGCCACTATTTCTTTCTTTCTCTGATTTTTTATTTTTTTAATAATTTATAAAATGTTATTTTTAGTAAAATAACTTACGATTGAATAGGATTCATTTCAATCTTTTCCAGTTAAAAACTGAGGAATTAGGTCACCAATCATATTGTTTTAGTCATTTTTTTGTTTTTGTTTTTGTTTTTTTTTTTTAATAACTTTGGGTTTGTTATGAAATCGTTGGGTATTGTTTTTTGATGAACATTTTATTGTTTTAAATTGCATTTGGATTGTTGATGGGTTAGGTTTAAATAGGTCGGTCTTTGGAATTTTTTTTTGTTGCTCTTAATTAGTCGGCCTTTGGTTTAAATTAGGTGTAAATTTTTTTGTTGCTCTTTATTTATTTATTATTTATTTATTTTTAAAATTTTTGAGAAACACAGATTCTGTCTTAATGGGTAATCTTGTTGCTTGTGTTTTTTAATTTGTGTTTGTAGTTGGTTTGTAATTCATTGTAATGTTTAGGGCTGTTAATGTCTCAGTCATTCTCAAGTCAATGTTTGAGTAATGTTTAGGGCTAGTTCATTGTAGTTGATTTGTTTTTTGATTTTTTTTTTTTTTTTTTTTTTTTGGTTAATGCAGTGCCTAAGAGGGAAATGGGAGACATTGCTGGATGAGGATTGGCATTTTTGGACTGTTTTTTGATTGGGCCACTATTTGGGCCGTAGATTCAACCTAAATCTGACTTTGCTGGACAGGGCCCGTAGAGTCCGACGGAGCAAGTTTGGGGTAAAAAAAACCCATTTATTAAAAGGGTCGGGTTTGGGTAACAGGTACGGGCTCGCGGGTCGGGTTCGAGCATAAAGAAGCCCGCCTTGAACTTGACCCGTTGCCATTCCTAAATGTGATATATATTGTAATTTTACATTATGGTAATGTTAGAAAAAATAAAATAAACCAAAAATCATAATGTCACATCATTGTAATGTGCATCGCATTAGGGACACATTACAGTGAATCAAACGCCGACTAAAACTGGTTGAAGTTATGAGCACCTTGGACCTTTTGGAATTAGAGTGATAAAGGTATTGTTAAACTCCTTTAGGAGCCACCCATTCCTAAAGAAACTCTGAATACAAGTCTCTATATATATATATAAATAAGTAGAGATCTCGTGCGGGAGTGCATGATCTCCTGCCATATGGCACTATAATTTTGCACTTAGCCATTTTTTACCTCTTCTCATTAAGGTTTTTTTTTTTTAATTTTAATTTTTATCGTTACCCAAAAAAATCATATTAACTTATTTTTACTATTATCTCATTAATCTCTCATTAATTACCTAAACTTACACTACACGTTTATTTCTTCTTCATATTTTTTAGCATACCCACATCTATATCTATATATATCTAAAAGTTGAAGCATAACATTTATTGTTGCTACGTTCCTATTAAGCTACCTCATCCGCCACGTCATCGACCACACCATTAGTCTTTTTAATATTTATTTTTACCTCTAATTTTTTTTACAATATTAAATATAAAATAATATTGACTTTACAAATTCATTTTAAGTGGTTTTAACTTTACATCATCTACTTTAATTTTGATGTTATAACTAAATAATAAATCAACGGAAAATCAAAGGAAAAATGTTGCCTATATATATTCTCTTGGGCAGTTTTAGCTTGAAATATTATTTTGCCAATTTATCTTCCTTTATTTTGACTCTTCTTATTTCCTACCTTTTACTATAAATTTGCCACTCTCTCCTATTCTTTGCATATTTTTCCAATAAAAAAAAGGTTCTCTCTCTCTCTCTCTCTCTCTCTCTCTCTCAATTTTTTTTTTTTCATTTTTTTGTTGAAATTTTTTATTTTTCTTGCATCTCTACCTTAGATTGATGAATATTATTGACTAATTCATATGTGTTCCTTGATGCAAGTATTTTTTTTATCATTTTCTTTACAACACTAAATACTTTTAATGAATGGTGTTTGTTGTTGATCTTATTTAAGGAATATCATATTATAATATGTCAAATTATGTGTTGTTTTCAGGTTTTAATTTATTTGAAAAACACAAAATAGTTTGGACAAGCTAATGAGGAATAGTTAGTGCAGTTGAAGACAATGGTCTTTGTGCAGTTTATTTTCATTGTTTGTAAGTATTTTGTTTAACAAATTAGTAGTGAATTGTTATGTCTTTGTTATATGATGTTCTTAGATGCTTGAGTAATTGTTTTAAGTGTTTATGAATATTTTGTATTGTTCTTCATCTTCCTTATCTTATTAGTGTATTCTTTGAGACTCTTAAGAAAACATATTCAATTTTGTGCTTAAAATTATTTATTTATCTATTCATTTTCACATGTTGAATTAGATGTAACATTAGATTATGACAGCATTAACACAATACTTCTTCTTTTTTTAAAAAAAATTCTCTACTTTTTTCCCCTTTGGAATTTGTGCGCACCCAAAACTGAAACCCGTTGGGCTGGGCCTCACTTGGGCTCACAACTTACTTGTATAGTGGGTTTGGATTTCCTACACTGGGTCGTTCTAAACACCAAGGCTCAACTGAATCACTTTCCTCTCCTCGGGGGTCTGAACCACTTCCTTACTCTGTTTTCTCTCTGTTTACACTCTTCCTTCCCTCAATTCTCCAACCCTTGTCTTCTCAAAACTTCTTGTATTTATAGTTCACAAAATAGTGGAGAGGTCATAATTATTTGCCAGTAAGTGCAACCGGCGGTCCAGTATTATCGATCGTAAGTGGGTGGTTAGGTGGGCATGGGGAGCGGTGAGGGTGGCGTTGGAACTTGGTTCCCACCTCCACGACAGTTCCCGGCAGCGGTGCCTCTCCGAGGCACGGCCGGGTAGGTACAGGGCGGGGTGTTCCGCGAGCCGTATGTTCATCACTGCTCGGGAAGGGGTTCGCCGAGAAACGATGTAAAGGCAAAGCTTGGGCCTGCAGCCCGCGTGGCTCGGGGTGGGCCGCTAGGTAGAGGGAGACCGGCCTCATGGGCCATATACCCAGGCCAGGGCCCAAGGCCCTCTATGGGTCATGGTGCGGGGGCCGTACAATAGCCCCCCCTTGATTCGCTCCCCATTCCCGGGGGTGAATCAAGGATCCTGAGGGGTAAATGCCCGTTTGGGAAGTCGAAGGGTCAGTGCCCGGCCACTGATGGGCGCATTAATGTGCGTCTCAAAAGACGCGTTTGGAATTGATTGACGGCCTACCCGCCATCATTGTCTGACGGTTCGTGAACCGAGGCACCGCGCATGTGGCAGTTGAAGCGGCGATCCGCGTGGTTTCCTTCCAGTGGATCATTAACTGCCTCTCATTTTACTCCCCATGCCTATAAATAGTCCCTCTAGTCACTGACTCTCACTTTCGCATTCCTCACCTTTCAGTATCCTACTCTGCCGAGCATCCTCCTTTCGTGGTTCATCTACTGGCCCAGAACACACTTCCTCCTTAGAGCCCACAGTAAGTTCCTTTCCCTCTTCTTGCTTTTTCAGTTTAGCCATTTCAGTCTATTCTTTGATATTCGTAGCATTTCTTTTCCCTTTTATTAAAAACACTCGTTTTGGAAAAAACATGAGTTACTCTTACCTCCTTTCTTCCGAGCATGCTTTGGCTAGATTTAGGGAAGTATATAATGTTCCTAGTGACGTAGATATCGCCTACTGCAATATGGGCGATATCGACATTCAGAGGCGCCGTGGTGAGAACACGGTGTTCTTTCCCTTGACGGCCATTCTAGAGGGCGGGCTTAGGTTCTCGGTTGACCCTCTAATTCTTAGTACCCTTAGATTTTATGGCCTTTGTCCCGACCAACTCCCTCCCAACTTTTACCGGGTAGTGAGTTGCGTGAGTAGGCTGAACCGGTTGTACGGGTTGCAACTAAATCACTATGACATTAATCAGATGTATAGTTTGTGCGGCAAGATTGAGTCTGACTATTATCTAAAGACTAGGGACGCGAGGGTACGGCTTATTTCATGCCTGCCGGATTCAAATCATAACTCGGCTAAAGATTTCGTTCGGGTGAGCGGCAATTGGCTTGCTGAGGGGATCCCCTGTGCATTTTCGCTGCGCGACGTTGGTCGATGACTAGCCATTATTTACTTTGGTGTTTTTCGATTTCAGTCCGGTTATGTAATCGCTAACCCTTATTTCCTTTGTGCAGAGACCAAAAGATTCAAGCCGGACATCAGAGTGGTACATGTTCAGGACCTAAACTTCGTACTCAGGTCGGAAATCTTCGTGCACACGGACGGACAACTCCGAGCGTCCCACCTCATCCCCGGTGTCAGTCCCGTCTACTCAACTTGGCAGCCGTTCGGCCAAGCTTTGCTAGTTGACAGTCCTCTCATCTCCTATATCGACGTCCGGCACGCCAACTTCCTCCCCCCAAGGCTAACTGTAGGCGAGGCACGTGATCTCGGTCCCCGGTACATTTGTTCAGACGAGCGACAGCCCATCCATGACGAATCAGCCGAGCGCGTATCTGCCGAGCGTAGGAGACGCGCCCACGAGCAAATCCAGCAAGAAGCTCCTACTCAGCCCGAGAGAACCGTAGAGCCTAAGGCTCCTGTTCGGGAGGGGGAGGGCGCAGCCGCAGAACCGACTGACTCTTCGGAAACAGGATCCGATCAGGGCAACGCCATGGTGGCTAGGAGGAAGATGACGATAGACCGCTTTGTCCCGAGTGCTCGGCCTACTGTGCAGCAACAACAAACCCCCGCCCGAGATGCTTCGCCTCCCGCTGCCCCACCGACCCGAGTTCGAAAGAGGGCACACACAACCGATCAGACTCAACCGGGCTCGGGCAATGTGCCCACTCGACCCTCGGCCGGTATCGTCATCCGGGAACCGGTAGCGCAAACCGGGATAGACCTGGCGTCTACATCCCGGGCTCCGGCAGCATGGCGACCCTCCTTCCAACTTGGCGGCGAGCCTCTTCCATCGACGGCCAGTGCCCGAGTATGGGACAAAGGTCATGGTGGCTGCGTGGCGCAGAGTCTGGCGCACGACATCCTCTTGCCCGAGGACTTGCACGCCTTCACGGAATCGACGGATGAGTCTCTGGGGAGGCGTTTGCAGTGGCACACCATAGCGGTAACTGTTTCACTTTTCTTTACGATTCTCGGTTTCCCATTTGCTTATGTACGTGTACTTTCCATTTTACCTTACAAAGTGAATATTGTGTGGTCAGGCTGCGCAAATGTCGTACGTTATGGACGGGAGGATGAAGGAGCTGGCCGAGGACGTTGAGCGGGAAAAGGCTTTGAAGGACGTCGCCGAGGCCACGGCGAAGGAGCATTCGAAAATTGCCGAGGAGGCAAAGGACAAAATCGCTACAGCCGTAAAGGCCCAGGCTCTCGCCGAAACGAAGTGTGAGGAACTGGAACTCCAATTGGGAGGCACCGAGCTCAAATTGGCGGAGGCTCAGAGCTTGAACACCATGCTGGAAGGGCAGCTGGCCGAATCAAAGGCGGCGTTGGAGGCCTGCGAGAACAAGTGGTATGAAGAGGGATTCGCGGATGCCGAGAATTCGGCGGAGCCGGTCATTCGCCAGGCCCATAGGCTCGGATATGAGGAGGGTTGGTTCGCCGCCCTTCAAGCCCTGGGGATTCCCGAGGATTCTCCGTTGAGGGATCGCAGCAAGATCCCTTTCCCGAGCATCCCCCACACCGAGAATCCTGCGCCCCTTGTCATTGACGAGGAAGAGACCTCCAGCATGAGGGAATTGGTGAACGTCATTGACTCCCATGCAGTGCCGACCGATATGGAGGGGACCAGCCATCCTCATGCCAGGGACATCCAGCAGCCAACTCCTCACGCCGACCAGCACACCCAAGAGGACGCATCCTCCGCCCATGCGGCGGACATCTAAAGTTGAAAACCAGCCCTTCTTTATTTTTCCTTTGTTTGAGAATTTTAGATGAGCGGAATTGCCTATGTCACCGGGATGTGGTGACGGGATAACTTGTTTATGTTGTCTTTTCTTTATTTCGAGTTGCCGGGTTTCGGCCACAAAACGTTAATTTAAGTTTCACGTTTTAATATGAATGCTTTACCGTGTTGCTCTTTCGTATTGACCGAGTAATGAATTCTTGTTGGTTGCCTTTTTATTGTGATGTGTCCGACCATGGTAAGGCCTCCACATGCTCGGCGATAGTGATCTAACCGAGGGTCGGGTTTTTCTCTTAGGATGAAATGACTAAGGTTTTCACGTGCTCGGTGATAGGATCGAACCGAGGGTCAGGCTTCTGTCCTTAAGAGTTAATCGTTCAGGTTTCCACCTGCTCGGTGATAGGATCGAACCGAGGGTCAGGTTTCCGTCCTTAGAACAAAAGGGGCTAAGATTTCCACCTGCTCGGTGATTAGGGTCGAACCGAGAGTCAGGTTTCTGTCCTTAGAACTAATCGTTCAGGTTTCCACCTGCTCGGTGATAGGATCGAACCAAGGGTCAGGCTTCTGTCCTTAGAGTGAATCGTTCAGGTTTCCACCTGCTCGGCGATTGGATCGAACCGAGGGTCAGGCTTCTGTTCTTGAAACGAAAAGGCTAAGGTTTCCACCTGCTCGGTGATAGGGATCGAACCGAGAGTCAAGTTTCTGTCCTTAGAGTGAATCGTTCAGGTTTCCACCTGCTCGGTGATAGGATCAAACCGAGGGTTAGGCTTCTGTCCTTGAAACGAAAAGGCTAAGGTTTCCACCTGCTCGGTGATAGGATCGAACCGAGAGTCAGGTTTCTGTCCTTAGAGTGAATCGTTCAGGTTTCTACCTGCTCGGTGATAGGATCGAACCGAGGGTCAGGCTTCTGTCCTTGAAACGAAAAGGCTAAGGTTTCCACTTGCTCGGCGATAAGGATCGAACCGAGAGTCAGGTTTCTGTCCTTAGAGTGAATTGTTCAGGTTTCCACCTGCTCGGTGATAGGATCGAATCGAGGGTCAGGCTTCTATCCTTGAAACGAAAAGGCTAAGGTTTCCACCTGCTCGGCGATAGGGGTCGAACCGAGAGTCAGGTTTCTGTCCTTAGAGTGAATCGTTCAGGTTTCCACCTGCTCGGTGATAGGATCGAACTGAGGGTCAGGCTTCTGTCCTTAGAACAAAAAGACGAAGGTTTCCACCTGCTCGGTGACTGGGATCGAACCGAGAGTCAGGTTTCTGTCCTTAGAACGGGCCGTTAAGGTTTCCGCATGCTCGGCGATAAATCGAACCGAGGATCAGGCTTCTGTCTTTAGAATGCATCGGCTAAGAATAAACATTGCTCGGTGAATGGGATCGAACCAAGAATTTTGGTTAGAACAGTGCGGATCTGCAAGAAAAACATCATTAGTACAACTAACAAAACATATACAACATGTCGCGGTTAACTCTATGCTCGGAGAATCGCCCATCAATGATAGTACTTCTTCAGATTATGGACGTTCCATGGTCGGGGAAGTTGTCTCTCGTCCAGGTCTTCCAAGAAATAAGCACCGGTGCCGGCCACAGCCGTGACCCTATAGGGTCCCTCCCATGTCTGTGCCAATTTCCCGGCACCAGTGTCTCGCATGTTGCCCACGGCTCTTCTGAGAACCAAATCCCCGGAGACAAACTCCCTCGTTCTCACGCCTCGGTTGTATCTCTGGGCGAGCTTCTGCTGATATTCCGCGAGCCGTATTGTCACCATCTCGCGGTACTCTTCCACCTTGTCCAAATATCCCACCATCATTTCGTCGTTCTGGGCGTGATCGAAACCCGCTACTCGCGCACTGCATAGGTTCACCTCGGTAGGGATCACGGCTTCCGCTCCGTACGTGAGAGAGAAAGGGGTCTCCCCGGTGGACCGTCTAGGAGTGGTGCGGTATGCCCACAAGACTTTGGGAAGTTCCTCGGCCCAGTTTCCCTTCGCTCCCTCCAGCCTTTTCTTCAGCCCACTCACAATCACCTTATTCACGGCCTCGGCCTGACCGTTGCCCTGTGGGTAAGCAGGAGTTGAGTACCTGTTCTTGATGCCGAGACCACTGCAAAATTCTCGAAACGCCCGGCTGTCAAACTGTAGCCCGTTGTCAGATATGATAGTGTTCGGCACCCCGAACCTGGTGACGACATTTTTCCATATGAATTTCTTCACTTCCACATCCCGTATGTTGGCCAACGCTTCCGCCTCCGCCCACTTGGTAAAATAGTCGACGGCCACCAAAACGAACTTTCGGCCGCCTGTCGCCCTAGGGAACGGGCCGATGATGTCCAGCCCCCATTGCGCAAAAGGCCAAGGACTGCTGATCGGGTTCAGGTGGCCCGCGGGCTGATGGATCAGAGGGGCGTGCTTTTGACACTGCTCACACTTAAGCACGTACTCGGCGGCGTCTTTCTGCATCTGAGGCCACCAAAACCCCTGAGTCATTGCTCGGTGCGCCAATGAACGTCCCCCGACATGGCCGCCGCACACCCCAGAGTGGAGCTTCGCCAAGAGCTCGCCCACCTTCTCCGAGCGTAAGCACAAGAGGTACGGCCCTCCGAAGGACCTTCGATACAAAGTCCGGTCTTCTGCCAACCAATACCGAGGAGCCATCCTACGGATCCTGATGCCCTCCTTTTCGTCGCTCGGCAGTCGGTCGTCGGCCAGAAAGTCGATAATGGGGTCGATCCAGCACGTGGCAGGGGCTGCGATTGCCGTGACACTGATCCCTGTAGTTCCCGAGTTGCTCATTACACTGACGCTCGGCTCCGAAATAAGCTCGACTTTGATCTGCCGTGGTATCTCCTCGGCTACTGAGGACGCCAGCGTGGCTAGGGAGTCAGCGTGTCTGTTCTGGGTTCGGGCTATGTGGAAAACTTTCACCGTGTTGAAGCTGGTCATAACTATCCTTGCTTGTTCTAGGTACGCTTTCATCCGGGGATCTCGGGCTTCAAAACTGCCATGCACCTGATTAACCACCAGACGCGAATCCGAGTGTAGCTCAATATCCCAAGCCCCTACGTTCGAAGCTACCCTCAGTCCGGCCAGAAAAGCCTCGTATTCTGCCTCGTTGTTGGATGCCCTGAAACCCAATCTAAACGAGTGTTCTAGCCGTATTCCTTCGGGGGTAATCATAACAACTCCTGAACCGGCCCCCGTGGAGCTCGACGCGCCGTCCACGAATATCTTCCACGGTCGAGCCTCCAGTCGGCAAACCATCTCCCCCTTCTCTCTGGGCGAAAACTCAGCGATAAAATCCGCAAGGACCTGGCCTTTCACTGAGCTTCGAGGTCTGTACCGTATGTCGAAAGAACCGAGTCGAGTCCCCCATTTGGCTATACGGCCCGTGAAATCAGACCTCTTCAATAACGACTGTAATGGGTACTCGGTCAGGACGTGTACGGTGTGAGCTTGGGAATAGTGCGGCAACTTCCTGGTGGCATGTATCAGGGCTAATACGAGCTTCTCCAAGGGCAAGTATCTCGTCTCGACGTCAACAAGAGTTTGCTGATGTAGTACACGGGTTGTTGAATCCCTTGGTCCCTCAGTAGCACAGCACTCACGGCGTGCTCGGATACCGCCAGATACATGAATAAATCCTCACCTGCCTCCGGTGCCGCAAGCATGGGCGCTCGCGCTAAATAAATCTTCAGATCCACAAAGGCCTCTTCGCACTCCTCGCTCCACCGAAATCCCATCCATTTCTTCAGCAGTTGGTAGAATGGTCGGCAGCGATCTGCGAATTTTGAGATGAACCGGTTAAGGGCGGCCAGCATCCCGGTTAGTACTTGCACTTCCTTCGGGTTGCTCGGTGGCTTCAGTCTTCTTACAGCTTCTATCTGGTCGGGGTTGACTTCAATTCCCCGTGTACTGATCAGGTATCCCAAGAACTTCCCGGCCCCGACGCCAAACGCGCACTTCTCCGCATTAAGGCGCAACTTGTGCCGTCGGAGAACCTCGAAAACCTCCTGGAGGTCCCCCATATGCAGGGCCTCCTGTTTGCTCTTAACCACCATGTCGTCGATGTACACCTCGACCGTGCGCCCTATCTTGTCTCGAAACATTCTTGTCATCATTCGTTGGTAAGTGGCCCCGGCGTTCTTCAGCCCGAAGGGCATCCTTGTGTAGTGGTAATTTGCCTCCGGGGATATGAACGCCGTTTTCTCTTGATCCTCGGGCGCTAGGGCGATCTGGTGATACCCTTGGAAAGCGTCCAGAAAGCTCATCCTCGGGTGCCCACACGTGGCGTCCACCAGCTGATCAATCTTCGGCACGGGAAAAGGGTCTTTCGGGCAGGCTCTGTTCAGATCGGTGAAATCGACGCAGACCCTCCACTTGCCGTTCTTCTTCTTCACTACCACGGTGTTCGCCAACCAATCCGGGAAGATGATCTCCCGAATCACCCCTGCCTCCTTCAATCTCTGAACTTCCACTTTTACTGCCTCGGAGTGCTCCCAGGCTGATCTCCTCGGCCTCTGCCTTTTAGGGGCGAATGAGGGGTCAACTCCAAGTCTATGCACGATGAATTCGGGATCCACCCCGGGCACCTCGTACGGACTCCAAGCAAATACGTCCACATTCTGTATTAGGAGTAGCAACATCTCTACTTTTTCTCGGTCCTCCATGCTCTCCCCTATTTGGAAGTACTTGTCCATATCCGGCAACACCTTTACCTTGAGCATGTTCTCGGCGCGCGCGACCTCCTCTGGCGGGCCCTGTAATTGCTATAAAGGCGTCCCCGATGACGAACATTTGGGATCGGCCTGACCCTTCCGGTCGGTTTGCTCCTTCTTCCAATCGACCATGGCGATCAAACATTACCTGGCCGCCTGCTGACTTCCTTGTATCACCGCGACACCATAATCAGTATGAAACTTGACCCTCATGTGCAGAGTGAACGAGACAGCCCCCATTGCATGTATCCATGGCCTCCCTAGAATCGCCGTGTAGGGGGAGTATGAGGTAACTACGAAGAAGCTTACCATCACCTCCTTGCCCTCCATGTTCACGGGCAGAGAGATTTGCCCCTCGGGCGCCACCATCTTCCCATCGAACCCAACCAGGGGAGTGTTGTACTTCGACAGGTCCTCATTCCTCAACCCGAGCTCCCTGAATAGGTCCGGGTACATAACATCCGCTCCGCTCCCCTGGTCTATCATTATCCTCTTCACAACGAAGCCGCCAACCCTAGCTGTGACTATCAATGCGTCGTCGTGCGGCTGAATGGTTCCTTCTAAATCACTGTCGTCGAAAGAGATCGGCTCTCGGGTAGGTCTGATCTTCTTCGCGGGAGGCGGCACGCCCGTACTCCCCTCTACCGATATCATCGCCAGCACCTCCTTCCCTCTTGCCGTCGAAATGCCCCTCGGGGCGACGTGGATAACATCAATTATCCCAAGAGGGGGCGGAAGGGGATTCCCTCTGTGTGGGGCGCCATGCCCTGTTCCTCTATCCCCGCCATCCGTCACAAAATCCTTGAGGTGTCCTGCCTTAGCCAACTGCCCGAGATGGTCCCTTAACACTTGGCACTGCTCGGTAGTATGCCCCCGGTCTTTGTGGTAGGTGCAGTATAGGTTCTGATTCCTCCTAGAGGGGTCGCCAGCCATCCGGTTCGGCCATCTGAAGTACGGCTCGTGCTTGATCTTATCCACGATTTTATGCACGGGCTCCTTGAACGTCACGTTCACCTCCCCTGCTGGTGCTACTGGCTTTTGAATCCTCAAATTTCCCCGGGCCCTCTGTTGAAAACCGCTCAGCCGAGGACGATCTGTCACCTGTGCTTTGCCTTTGCTTTGTATCTTATCATCTTCCAACCGCTTGTACTCCTCGCTGCGCCTCATCAGCTGCCTCATGTCCTCGGGAGGCTTCTTAGTTAATGATTCTCTCAACCCCGAGACGTCAGGCAATCCTATTCTGAAAGTGCTCGCTGCAATCTTCTCGTTCCCTCCGCCAATCTTGTTGTAGAGCTCCCAGTATCGGCTAGCGTAATCACAGAGGGTTTCCCCTGCCCTCATCTTCATAGACAGCAGCGCATCCACCGGTTGCTGCTCCCGGCTGCACGTCACGAAACGGGAACCGAACTCCTGTATTAGCTCGGCGAAACTGTGAATGGAGCCCTTGCGCAACCCGTTGAACCACCTTAAGGCCGTGGGACCAAGGCTGGAGGGAAAAACCTTGCACATCAGAGCGTCATTGCGGGTATGCAAAGACATCATCTGGATATAGTGGCTGACGTGCTCTATGGGGTTCGTTTTCCCACCATACGAATTGAACGGCGGGCGCGTAAATCTGTCCGGCATCGGTGCTCGCTCAATATCTGCTGAGAATGGTGACCGAGCCGCCCTGCGCAATGCACGGCTCATAGCATCCATGGCCGCATTCCTCGGCCGTCCCTCTGGAGACTCCGAGCCCCGATTCCCGTATTCTCGCGACCGAGAGCGATTTCGCCACCGGTGAGATTCTGCTGAATGGGAGCGGTCTCAGCGGCGACGGGACTCCCTCGAGTGCGAGCGCTCCCTGTGGTGGCGGGATCCTGATTGATTCGATCCCATCCCGCGTCTCTCTTCCTCGGCGCCTGGCCTTCTCTCTCGGTCGTCTTGACCGGCTCGGCGGCGCTCGTTTCGTGCTTCCAACTCCAGGTCTTATACTAACCTCCACAGCCGCTCAAGCTCTTCATCCCTACGTCGGGCTGCCTTTGCCGGGAAGCATGGGATACCGTTCTCCCCGTTTGATACGACCTTTCTCCAAGGCCGGACCGCTCTTCCAGTTGCTCGTAAAACGGATCCTCGCGTCTCTTCTGCCTCTGTTCCCGCCAGGTGGAGCCCCTGGAAGACCCTGCCGAGCCACTCTCGGCGTTACCTCCAGACATCTTTACTGTATACGAGTCTCGGCGGAACCACTGCTTAGTAGGATTTCCCACAGACGGCGCCAATTGTGCGCACCCAAAATTGAAACCCTTTGGGCTGGGCCTCACTTGGGCTCATAATTTACTTGTATAGTGGGTTTGGATTTCCTACGCTGGGTCGTTCTAAACACCAAGGCTCAACTGAATCACTTTCCTCTCCTCGGGGGTCTGAACCACTTCCTTACTCTGTTTTCCCTCTGTTTACACTCGTCCTTTCCTCAATTCTCCAACCCTTGTCTTCTCAAAACTTCTTGTATTTATAGTTCACAAAATAGTGGAGAGGTCATAATTATTTGCCAGTAAGTGCAACCGGCGGTCCAGTATTATCGATCGTAAGTGGGTGGTTAGGTGGGCATGGGGAGCGGTGAGGGTGGCGTTGGAACTTGGTTCCCACCTCCACGACAGTTCCCGGCAGCGGTGCCTCTCCGAGGCACGGCCGGGTAGGTACAGGGCGGGGTGTTCCGCGAGCCGTATGTTCATCACTGCTCGGGAAGGGGTTCGCCGAGAAACGATGTAAAGGCAAAGCTTGGGCCTGCAGCCCGCGTGGCTCGGGGTGGGCCGCTAGGTAGAGGGAGACCGGCCTCATGGGCCATATACCCAGGCCAGGGCCCAAGGCCCTCTATGGGTCATAGTGCGGGGGCCGTACAGAATTGTACCCTTGGTTTTTTTAAAAGGAAAAAGTGTTACAATCTTTTTTTTTTCCCTTTTTTTTTTATATTATTAATTGTAATTTTGTTGAGTTTTATTAATTTTTTTAGATATATTTCTTGGTGTTTTTGATTGTATTGTAGAAAAAATTAGGTTTGAAAAAGTTGTTTAAAACTAAAAGAATAATTTCCAAATTATATATACTTTTTAATGATATACAAAATATTATAAATTAATTGTATTAAAAAATTAATATTTTCACTAACTTACCTTTGAATTCTTGAGAAAAAAATGTATTGTTTTGATTTTAGTACAATAGATATTCTATACATTACATTTTTTTTTTATTGTTACTATAATAAATGAAAATATTAATATGAATTACAATACTATTTATTAAATTAGTACAAATTGAAAAGAAAAACAATTAATGAGACTATCCTAAAAATATTATCATGCGCGAGATCCGCGACTAGTTTTAGTATTAAAAACTAAAGAAAAAAAAAATCAAGGACTAATATAACTAACCAGATAAGGCCCTGGGGAGAGATAGAGAGACATGAAAATGTTATGGATTGTTAAATGAAATGCACTGTTTCACTATTACCAAAAGAAAAGACTTGAGATTGAAAAAACATTTGTAAGAGAAGGAAAAAAGAAGAATCTAAGGGGTTGCAACCATCGTTTGGCAATCTAGTCTCATTTCCTTCTCTCTAATTTATGTTAGGTTGTTCCTTCTCTTTTGGATTAGGGTAAAAAGATGGAAGAACTTGGAATTTCAATCCTTTTCTTGTAACCATAATTCTCTTGACTTCTGCTTCCAGCACAACAGGGGGGTCAATATCGTACCGGAGGCTGTACCGGTTTAGCCACCGGTACGATATATTTCGGATACCGGTCAATACCGGTGTACCATTTCGGATTTACAGCTATTTTATATTTTATATATATATATATATACACACACAAAATAAAAAAAGAAAAAAAAGAAAAAAGAAAAAACAATTAATAATATTGTCAGTACAACAAGAATCATGTCTACCAAACTAACATTTAGAGCCACATTGTTATTCCAGATATTAAGTACGTGTAAAAAATAGAGAAAAAAGTCCAACACTTCTCTTATTCTAGTTTTTCTCTTCCCTTGTCCCACGTTTATTTTATTCTTTCATTTATTTTTTTTTACTGTTGCAGCCTGAAGCCTTCTTTCTTTTCTTTTCTTTTCATTAAATATCAACTTTGCTATTACCAAAAAAAACTACATCTATTATCCATTGGCTAATGCTCCATATCTTCCAAAAAGAACCATATCTTCCAAAAGAACTACATCTATTATCCATTGGCTAATGCCACATCTATTATCTATTGTCTAATGCATATCTTCCGTAGATTGGCAGGCACGCCTGAAGCTAGTTGCCTGCTAACATCATTCCTATTTTCAAAACCTATCCTATTTTCAAGTTCCAACACATCAGCTTCACACGCTATCTCATTACAACCACCCATATCCTCTTCCTCTTTCAAATTAATTTTGTCATCACCCTTCACTTTTTATTTCATTTCTTCCCCCCATTAGTTACAGATCTCTCAATCTCTCTCTCTCTCTCTCTCTTTCAGTATCAGACGATTCACATCAGGTCTTACTCTTTTAGCGCATCAGTCCAGTCTATTTTTTTTCTTCACTTCAAACCGATTTCCAGTGCATGAATCACCGACGCCTCTCCTCACCACCAATCGGTATTTCATCGTCACCGGTGTGATAAAGAGGAGGCAAAGAGAGACAGAAGTTTAGTGTGGCGTAAGAAGAAAAGGTACCGGTCCGGTATCCACTAACCGGCCGAAACAGCCGGATTTCGCCGGTACAGCCGGTACGAGGCCGGTACAACCGGTATTTTTTTGGGTACGAAACAAGGGAGTATTTGTACCGGTGCACTGGTCGGTACGGTATATACCGGCCGTACCGGCCGGTACGGTACGAAATTAACTTCCTTGGCACAACTCCTCTTTTTCCAGCCAATTATCTAATTCTAGGCTGTGCTACTTAATTTTCTCCATCTCTTGAGTGGGATCCTTGCTTTGCAAAACTTCAATATCATTCTCAAAGCTCCATGATTCTTGTTCTGGTGTACCCAAAATTGTTTTATTCCACATCTTTAGGTTGAGAAGGTATCTTGTGAGACTGGCGCATGCACCTATTGTCTCATTGACATGTGGGACTCACATTTTTTTCCTTTAGGTTATACTTAGCTTGCTGAATTTCTCTAGCCAGCTTAAAACAATGAGACCCATTCACTACGGGCTTGATCTTTGGTCCATATGGCCTCAAACCAAGAGGCATGTTCCTACTACGTACCTTGCTCTAAATGAGTTTCCAAGAGATTGGGGCTGTGACTTGACATAGAAACCACCATGTGCTTATGGAGGGACATATGTGTGAATGTCCCTCCATAAGACTACTGAACTTCAGCCAACTGGTTGATTTTAATTATAATAAAAAATTTTGGAGTATTAAAACCCTTAGAATATATATTAGTTATCTATTTTTAAAAAAAAATTATGAAAAATCTTTCAAAAAAATTAGTCACTTTTTCTTTTTCTTTTTTTAAATAATTTTACTAAGAGTATAAGTTACTAAAACTCTTAAAATTATAATCAAAGATTGACGTGTGCTAAATATAATATAATATATGGATATACAAAAAAATATGTTAGTGTGACTGCCACCCCTATTTTATTTATTTATTTTTTTATGGGGACTGCCACCCCTGTTAATTACATAAGAATCCATCATCGTCATTATTGTTAATTATCTCGCTTTACTTTATCCTCGATTGATTTTTCTTTCACCATTAATATATCTCCTTAGAGCACTAAGATAATTTACCAAAAGTATTGATCAAAAAGCAAAGCACGTGGGAATTGAGTATTGACATTGGTGAAGTATCTGGAAAACATAAAAGCTTAAAAAGGACAAAATATCGGCTCCACCTTTTACGTTTCGTTTGTCCTTTTAATAATTTTCCTTCCTTACTATAAAAAAAAGGAGCAAACCCTCATTCACAAACATCACTCTCGCTCACTCTATCGGAGGAGAGAGTACTTACTCAGTCATGGAGGTCCAAAAAAGCAACACAGACCATGTAGTCCTCAATATAGAACACCCAGATCCCAAGCTCAAACAATCACCCCAGAAAGGCTCCAATGATGATCCGCCATCCCAACCCATAACAAGAACCAAAACCGTTAAGCGCTTAAACTTTTCCAAACCAAGATCACGTTTTGAAGAGATCAACTATCCTCTTCCACCAAGAACAATCCAAGAATCCGAAGAACTCCAATACTTAAACCCCCACGACGACACGTCGTCCACAGATGACGATGATGAAGAGTGGTATGAAAACGAAGAAGAAAACGAAGAAGGAGATGAAGCACAAGGCCAGTACAGAAAGAAAAGGAAAAGAAAGATGAATAAGAGAGCTGTGATTGAATGGACATTGTTTCTCACTATAATGACTTGTTTGGTATGTTCTCTCACACAACCTTCTCTTAAATATGAGAAAAAATGGGGTTTAGAGGTGTGGAAATGGTGCTTAATGGTCATGGTGGTATTCTGTGGTCGCCTTTTCTCTGGTTGGGTAGTGGGGTTTCTTGTATTTCTCATTGAAAGAAACTTCATGCTTAGGGAAAAAGTACTATACTTTGTCTATGGTTTGCGTAAGAGTTTCCAAAACTGTGTTTGGCTTGGCCTTGTCTTAGTAGCATGGATGATCATGCTCCCTAATTTTCACAAACAAAACAAGTTCCTCATGAAGGTGTTTCGAGCTCTTATAGCGGTTCTCATTGCGGCAACAATATGGTTGTTAAAGATAGTGTTTGTGAAAGTCCTTGCTTCATCTTTTCATGTTGCTACATTCTTTGATCGAATGAAAGAGAGTGTGTTTAATCACTATATATTGGAAACTCTATCTGGGCCTCCATTGGATGAGGAAGAGAGGGACTTGCCTCGTCGAAGATTACAGGCGTCGAAGACATTGCCGGCGAGGCTGAGGGATAACACGTATCCATTCACAAGGTCGAAGAAGTATGGGTCGAGGAGGATTGATATGGAGAGACTGAGGAAGCTTAGCTCGGAGGCTAGGCCATCGGCTTGGAGTGTGAAGAGGTTGGTGAGTTATGTGAGGTCCTCGGGTTTGTCTACTATTTCAAGGACTGTTGATGATTTTGGCAAGGCTGAGTCTGAGATTAATAGTGAATGGGAGGCTAGGAATTGTGCACAGAGAGTATTCAAGAACGTTGCAAAGTCTGATGCCAAGTGAGTTTTCTCACTCTAGTTATAAATTTTTTTGATCTTCTAATATTGGTGTTCCAATCTCGAGTATACTTTTTATCGCCTAAAAAATAAAATCCAAACCATAAAACAATTTTCCAAATATCATATTTTGGGTAGTTTTTCATTATTGATATTAATCTGAATCATGAAATGGACTCTCTTGTCTTCAAGTGAAATTGAGTATCATAATTTGGGTAGAAATTCCTTAATTTATTGATGTTGTGAGGCCTAAGAAATCACTGGATCCAACCTTTCTCTAGCCATCATTCTTCTTTTTCTTCTCTCTTATTATTATTATTTTTTTTTTATAGCTATCATTCATTACACGCTGGTGGTTGATCGTGCTATTGCATACACATCATATTACCTGTCCATACCCCACTTGTGGTTCACAGGATTCTCATCTGACAAATATGCAAAGTTGGTGATTGCTCATTGACACATTAATGACACATTGCTCGTATTACTATGGAAAATTCTTAGGACCTTCCTCTCACATTTATGGTGGATTTCACCAAAAATTTAATGATCAAATTCGGTCATGACCGTTATGAATATGAGAGGAGGAGGCAACATTCTGAGAGTACCTAAGGGCTAAGATGACCCTCCGAGAAAGAAGAAAATGATTGCTATAGGACATTTTTATTTATTTAAATAATGTTATTCCTTGACTAGGTAAGATTCAAATCTAGCTCCACTCCAACCACATAGTCCCCACACCTCTTTTAAATTCTTTGCCAGAGTACTCTGTAGGGGCTTCTTGTACACTCAACCTGCTCTAGTACTGGTTTTCATTAAGATAATAAAATTGAAAATGCTATTTTGGGCTTTCTCAACAAGAATTTTATAGGATATTTCATTGGTGGTGGCCACTGGTCATGGACTCATGTCAGTAAGGGGTGTGAATCCGGTGTCAGCATGTGAGCCTCGCCCCCCTCCCCCCCCCCCCCCCATGGCCACATGGATTTATTTTTTGGTCTTGAGGAAAACGATTGTTTTATTTATTCAATGCGCTAGCTGGAAGAGTTGAGATCTTTGTTGTTCCCAATTGATGGCACCTATATCTACATGTTCTCCAGTGTCTCCATCGGCTACATGGTACTTAGGTGTAATACATTACAGTTTTTCAGTTAATATTACTGCATTAAATTTAACTGTTCTGGTAAAAGCTAATACTGTTTATCCTCAACAAATTTAATTGAAAAAACCTTAATAAATGCTCAATTGCACAACATTATGCTCTTCCCAGCCTATCCAAAGAGTTGAACCAGAATTCATCTTCCAACTGATCCTCATTATAATTTTGAAATATATATTTCCAAAAACAATGATGTAAATCTATACCATACACTAACATGTTGGTGGCCAAGTGGCAAGGGCTTGGGCCAACATGCCTTCGGGCATGGGTTCAAGTTCCCCACTAGCAGCATATTGTGGCTTTTTATATTTCACTTGAAAAGTTGTTCACTTAACTCATTAGCAACTGTGGTGTGAAGTGTTAGCCCGAGAACAATTAGAGTGGTACTATGGTTACGTTCAGGTAGGAAAGCCACACTGGTGGGCCCTCCTAACAATTATAAAAAAAAAAAAAAATACAAGGTTGAAAAATAAATGAATTGTCTTTTGTGCTTTAGTACCACTGTCATTCTGTCAACATTGTGCTTACTAGCAATACTTTTCACGTGCTTGAGTAAAAGAGATTGTCCTTTGCAATACAACGGACCAAATGGTCCACTTAAGCATGCATTCAGTATTCACAGCTACCCTTTAACAATTTAACGGTATCTTTTGTACCCAGCGTGTAGATCTTCCTCCACTGACTAGTGACCACTGGTCCTCTTCCATTATGGTTTGCGTACTTTTTACAAGTGAGAGCCAAGTCACTTTTGTTGAGCCAAAGAAACACAAATAAAGGGAGCCAGCCCACTATGAATGGCTGAGCAGTCTTCAATCAATATATTCACACAACATATAGGGTTTTAATTCACTCCATGGAACATGTACAATCATTGTATGATTGAAATGCAATATGGCTAATTTTGTGAAACTATGTTGATTATTCTGTTCTTTATTTTTAATTTCTTCATTCATTGTTAAATAGTTCCTCTCTATTTTTTTTTTTTAAATGAGTTAAGATGTTAGATGTTTAAAAAAGAAAAAGAAAAAAAATCTTCAAATTGAGTACACTGTCATTCTGGATGTCTTAATATCTGTATGACATAATCTTATTGCTAAAATTGGTTTAGGCAGCCTTTATTAAGAGAAACTTAAAGTCAACAATTTAGTTGACGGCCCTTTTCTAGCTAAACTTTGAAACTACTCGAATTAGTTTGCACCACCAGCAACAATTAAAAATTTAACTGGACCCCTGAAATTTTTCAGCAGGAAGAAAAGATGCACACCATATAATGTAGTACTTTTTTATTAGTTCAAATGATAAATGATAAGCCTGAATAACATGTTGTGCACTTCTCTGATTGTATAATCTAATGCTTAATTAAACCCACAAAAGCCACAGAGAAAAGAAAATTGTGTTCTTACAGTTGGGTGGTTTTGTAAGTTAACAGTAGCTTTTCAAAAATTTTGAGACTGTGGTTGTGATTTGATTGAGAGCAATAGAGAGAGAGAGAGATTCGTGGCATAATCTAACAGTACTCCATTCCTCTCCAAAAAATATTGCTGGTCATTTCGAAACCTTAGAATGTCTTGGCTTTTGGAATCTTTATATTGAGTTTCAATTTTCAGAAAGGGACTCATGTTGAAACTTATATGCCTTTTGATTAAAAAACTGCCTAATGTTCGAAGCTTGTGTAATTCTTTCCATGTGACCTCATGTTGAAGATATGAACGTCTACCTTGATCTTTTCTATTCTTTCCTTTGATAATAACTTGTATAGCTCTGTATAGGGACGGTTGAATGCTGATCTGGAGAGGCAGAGAAATGTTCCAAGTTAATATTATTGTTTGTGAAAAAAAAAAAAAAAAATCCCTTCCCTTGTGTTACGTTCTACAATTTTTATGCTACAATTCAGTAATTCTCCTTTTTGCATGTTTATTCATCAGTTTTTCTTTTCTATTACAGATATATAGACGAGGAAGATTTACTTAAGTTTTTGAAGAGTGAGGAGGTTCACACTATATTTCCTCTCTTTGAAGGAGCATTGGAAACTGGAAGAATCACAAAATCTTCATTCAGAAACTGGGTGGTAAACTTCAAAATAATAATCCTGACATATATCAAGTTAACACTTTTTCCAATATATAATATCTATCAACATGTGTTTGCTTGCCTTGCTGGCTCCTTTGTTTACCTACTGAAGACAACCATATATCGCTTCGAATTACGATCTGCTCCTATTTTAGATTAGACATTAGGGAATATGGATGGACCAATTCAATTTAAACTTGGTTGTACTACAGAAGTATCCACAATATTTTGTGGTTTATTGTTCAAGTGTTATACCCGCGATTTTAATGTTTCAATCTAGTATTTGCTCTAAAGCCACTACAATGCAAATTTAGCTTTATTTATTAACTATGGCTTTTTAAGAAAATGAATGAATTCTAATTGCTTTTTTTACTATACATTTGTTTTTCTAGCTAGGAAGAAGAAATTACTCTTGAAATATTTTGCTAAGCATTTGACATTGTCAGGTCCATGCCTATGTTGAGCGTAAAGCTTTAGCTCATTCCCTGAATGATACCAAGACGGCTGTCCAGCAACTTCACAAGTTGGCAAGCGCGATTGTGACTGTGATTATAACTGTGGTGTCCCTTCTGGTAATGGGTTTGGCCACAACTAAGGTGATCTTTGTAGTTACATCTCAGCTACTGCTTGTGGGGTTCATGTTCCAAAACATGTGCAAAACTATGTTTGAGTCCATCATTTTTGTGTTTGTGATGCACCCTTTTGACGTTGGTGATCGATGTGTGGTTGATGGCATACAGGTAAAAAAATGATTAGAAAGTATACTTTATTGTGAAAATGGAATGCGACTAATACTATTTATTATCATTATTATCACTATGATTAATTATTTTCTATGCAGATGATTGTTGAAGAGATGAATATATTGACAACAGTCTTCCTACGGTATGATAATGAGAAAATATATTACCCAAACTCTGTTCTTCTTACGAAGCCAATCAGCAATTTCAGAAGAAGTCCGGACATGGCCGATGTTATTGACTTCACCATTGATGTGTCTACTCATATAGATGATATTAATGCCCTGAAGAAGGCTATACAAGTGTAAGTGATTTATTGCATCTACCTTCACCAAATTGTTTTCTGCAATCACAAGTGCCTTGATAAGTAAGGGGAAAAAATCACAAAAGTTACAAACTAGGCTAAAGGATATCAAAATATGTTACAAATGAACAAAAAATAAAATAAAGTAAAATAAAAACCCAAAATTCTATAAAAAATTTAGAGAAGTGAAAAATTCTGAAGCTTGAACTATGACAACAACCTATTTTTACATGTGCTGATATTCAAGTTCATTGAGTTTATTTGGCCCTTGAGAATGCTGAGTGCTTAATCTTTTCAATATATATTTATTGTTCATAATCATAGTTTTTACAAGTGATTTATCTGTGTGAAAAATGTTATTATTGGATGCAGATACCTTGAAAGTAAGCCAAAGCATTGGAGCCCGAAACATGCTGTGATAGTGAGGGAGATTGAGAATGTAGACAAGATGAAGATGGCTCTTTGTGTTCAACACACCATGAACCATCAAAATTATGGGGAAAAGAACAGTCGAAGATCAGATCTAGTCTTGGAATTAAAAAAGATTTTTGAAAACCTTAGCATAAAGTACAACTTTCTTCCTCAAGAGGTACATGTCACACGATTCAACGTGACCAATGGGGGAATGGCAATTCCATCTTAAACATATGCTCAAGTCAGTGTTCTCTTGTATCTCTCTCCCTCTCTCTCTCTGCTGAGAATCATAGATGGGTTTGTATTTTGACACCAACTTGCTAAAAGAAGATATAAAGGTATTTGTGCAGTGTTGTCGTGTGGATTTTCGATGAGAAATGATTCATTATAAATGTGACATTGTTCTCTAATTGCAAGGGTTAGGCTTAGGTTCAGTATCCAATTGCGCTGGGCCTGTTGAGATGATGACATGTGTCCACTTTTAAACATATGTCACCATCTGACTGGGAGTGCACTGGACCTAAACCAAGTCCTAATTGCAATATTTTGAAAATTCCACACTTTGACTGACATATGTGTGATATGTATGTAAGAATGTATCATGTTTTGTCTTGGAATGAAAACTTTAATGCAGCCTTTAACTTGTTGGTTGTTAATAATTTAGTCAATCTTTTGAGCAACAACTTGCTTGTAAATTTCTAAATTACATAGAAAGTTAAGCCACTCTAATTGTTCCTGCGATTAGTCTCCATTAACAATTCAAGGCTAATATGATATTTTACACATTGTATCTTGACTGAATTTGAAGTGCCCAATTGTTTTGTATGGAAGCGAGTGGAGGACTTGAGGGGCTATTAGTGAAAGTAATTTGAGCAATTATCTTCCCATGTAAATCCATTTTTTAATTCCTCCAAAATTTGGAGGAATCAAAGGAAATGAAATATTTTTTTTTAAATTACATTTTAAGCCCTATAATTTAGGAGTGTAACAAACTAAACCTTGGTAGTTTCAAAATTAACAAATTAAACCATTGAAGTTTCAAAAATTAATAAATTAAATTTTAAAGTAACAAATTAAACTATGAGGTTTTAAAAAGTAACAAATTAAACTCCAAATAAAACATCCTTCCATTCAATTGGACTGAGGTTCAATTTTTTAATTTTATATACTTTAAGGTTTAATTTGTTATTTTTGAAAATATAGGGTTTAATTTGTTACTTTTTAAAATCTTAGAGATTTACTTGTTACTGTTACTTTTAAAATTAATGGGTTTAATTTGTAATACCATTAAACAATAGGCTTTACAATGAAATTTTCCAATATATTTTAATAATTTCTTTTTCCCTAAACTGCCTATACCCCATTTTTATTAAAAAAAATGGCATATTAGTAATGTTGTTATAAACTTATTCATTTTAATTAAATTCCCAAACAAATTTACATTTTCATTCCATTCTTTTTGTTTCTAACTCCAAATAAGAGAGGTAATTAGTTAATTCATTTCCTTTCCATTTTCCTATCTTCTCTCACAAGAATGGTAGGTTTAATTAATTAAATTTATGAGGAATCTACAATTCATGTAGAATGAGTAAGTATCGCGTACACTTCAAATTTATCCCAATAGTTTCAATTTATAAATGATGGTATGTTTATTATATTAAGATTCTTAAGAAAAGAAATATGAAAGGGACTTGTTAACAGGTACGCTTAAGGTATTTTTGAATGGTCTATTTTAGCAAAATTTTAATCTTTCCTATGTAAAAAAGATATTATACAACAAGAGGATGTCTTATAATAGTTTATACCTATTTCAAATCCAAGACAAACCAACGCAGAAGATTTCCCTTAAAGTTGTGTGAACTTTTTTCCCGTGCTCTCCAGTAGCACCCTTTCCCTGAGCAAGCCTCCAATTCCCCTTATACTACCTTAACCCATCAGCCTCCACCATCCATGCCATTTCCTTCCCATGGCCCATTCCCACCACCTTCCTCCCTAATCCAACAAAATCATAAGCACCTCTCAATCCCCCAATACCATTGTAGACACTCAATTTTGCACCCATGATTTAATCAAGAAGAATAACTTGAATGACCATCTATCTACCCCAAAAATCATGATTGCATTACATGCATCAATTTGTTATTGTATTACATGCATGAATTTGTCTTTGCATTACATGCATTAATTCATTCATTGCATATCATAAAAATGATTTTAAGATTCTAACGGTCATAATGGTGTATCCAGTTTCCAAATCGGACCATCAGATCGAAAGATATCGCATGATTAAGTTGCATGGTCAACATGCATTGTGTCTAGGTAGAGTCAACCACATATGATCAATTTAAATTAATTCTAATTGGTTAAGCAATTAAAATTAATTAAATAATTTTGTGATTGGTTGATAATTAGTGTTTAAAATAGGGATGCATGCATAGGAATAAAAGGGATAATTGGATAACAATAAAATTGTGGATAATTTGAACTTTATCAAGATTTATTTTAGGGTACTTATCTACAAGATAATTGTTCCTAAAAAAGCTTGAATTATCCAGAAAAGAGATAAAAAAAATCATAGACTAAGGATGAAAACACGTTTAGGTGTGGGGACTGTATCAAAAACCCTAGAAGAAGAGTCCAAAACGCACCCGAACACGGAAGAATGTTTTGTGTCCAAGAGCCCATTTAGCACTTTTGGAGTGCCGAACGGCACTTTAAAAGGGCCGAATTTCCCCCTTTTGGGCTTTGGCCCAACGCCCTTCAGGTGACGATAAGACACACCATTTTTTA
The DNA here is from genome assembly GCA_019022515.1 of Quercus aquifolioides. Classification (NCBI taxonomy): domain Eukaryota; kingdom Viridiplantae; phylum Streptophyta; class Magnoliopsida; order Fagales; family Fagaceae; genus Quercus; species Quercus aquifolioides. The sequence continues at coordinate 56,159,982 of CM032333.1, forward strand.
TCTTTTCACAAAAGGATGAGTCCCGATTCGTGTTCTACACATCAGAGCTATTTTTTAGTCTTCTGGCCTCTATAAATAGAGGTTGGGTCTCATAATTCAGCACCTTTTTTTTACGCTTTGAGTGGCATACTTTTTGAGGCTCTCAAATTGCTGATATTTGCTGATCCTCTCTGAGATTTGCTCTTAAATTAGGGTTTTTAGGTTTCAAAGATAATTGAATAAATTTCTTTGAACCCTAAAACATTCTCTCAAGAACAAGGAGTGCTCATGCAAGAGGTTGTTTTTAATCACCCTATTCTTTTTATGATTCTTGTTTATGATGATGAATGTTTTCCTTTATCCATAACATGAATTGTTAATCATTGTCTGGTTAAAGCATGATCTAGATTTTGTTTATGTAATCGTCATGATCTCTTTCTTAATTCCAATAATTTGCATACGATCAACGTTGTTTCTTGAAATTAAAAACAGATTTACATCTTTCTTAAATGTAGATCTGAATTTTTCTCAATCAAAATCAGATTTGCATCTTTCTTAGATGTAGATTTGAATTTTTAACATATGTAGATTTTGAAATAAAGAAAAAGATTAAACATGATTGTGTTTGTGTTTGTTTTAGTTAATTCATGTTGTATAAATTTATGTTATGAGTGAGACTCTCTTCTTAAACAATCTTTTCCATATTTTTAAAAAATATATTATAAAAAAAAAAAACAAATCTGATTTTTCTGTTATAAAAATACCATCTTTTTTATTATCACAAAACAGATTTGATCTTTTACAAACCAATTTTTTTTTTAGTTCTTAAAAATAGATTTGATATTTTTCTAATCAAAAGACTTTATTTTTATGTAATAAATATAGATCTAAATTTTTTATCTTCGAAAACCATTTTTTTTCTATATACTACAAAACAGATCTGGTATTTTGACAAATCAAATTTTTTTACCAACCAAAACAGATCTAATTCTTTTTCAAAAGAAGGAACTTAATTCATAAATAAACTTATGTGATTTAGTTTTTGTCTCACATGTTCAACATATTATTCATAGCATGCATAAAAAGGGTACATAGGGCAGAATGGGTGCCTAACACCTTCCCATTCCGTAACCTAGCCTTCGACTTTAGGTCTTTGGATAAGTAGATCTAGCCTTGTCTTTATTTTATTTTGGGTAGAATGTAACTAGGACAAAAAGCATGTAATTATTGGGTAGTTTGTAACTAAGACCCAAAGCCATGTAATTTTTCAATTTTTCAAATATGTAATTTTTTATTCAATCAATGAAGAGAACAATTCTGTCATGTATTTATTTATTTATTTTTATTTTTGTATAAAAAAAATAAGTGGCGACTCCACACCACTTACCCAAAAAGAGACGTTCCCTAAATAGCACTCCAAAAATCTCTCTTTTTTGAGAGGCAATTTTCCCGGTCTCTCACAACCATCAACACTCCACCTTATCTCCAAAGCCCAAACCTTTGCTTTAGCCCCCAACACCCGTTTTGTTTCTTTGTCCCCGATACCTAGCTGCCGCGATGGAGGTCTCAAATACGAAAAGCTCTCAGATTTCTGCTGTACTTGTGGAATCATTGGCCATGATGAGAAAGAATGCACCAAGGAGTTTTATTAGCTACAAAACCCATTTGGATCAATGTTCTATACTGCAAGATCTTGGTTGAGGTTGGAAAATGACCATATTCCAATAGGTGTGTACAACAAGCCGGATAGACCCACCATATTCCATCTCTTTTCTACAGGCTAACATCTCAGTCTCGTCACTACTGCTTACTGGTGGACCCTTGGCAGACATGGCTACCATCACCTCTCCCTTATGATTTCGAACAGTTGCACCAAATCCAAAAGTTCCAGTCTTCATGAAGATGGCCGCATCAAAATTCAACTTGAAAACTTATTGGGGAGGTGGTTTCCATACATCCCTACTTGATTGCAAAACTTAAATAATAGCCAACTGCTCCTGTGTTTGCTGATACTCCTCTAAATATTTTGTAGCTCTTTTATTCAGCCAACCTGGATGTTGAAGCTTCCCCCCATGCAACATTTTGTTCCGTTGATTCTAGATGATCCAAGATTGGACCAAAAAAAATTCCATATCTCTAACGAAAGTCTATCTAGTAAGTATTCAACAAGCTGGATCATGTCTGATTGTCCATGCGAGCACTTTTGCAGTTTTATGAGGCTTCTGGCCTACACGTCTTGAGTAGCATCACAATCCCACAAGGCATGTATCACCGATTCTGGAAATCTAGTGCAATTCGGGCAAACATTTTCTTCAATAATTCATCTCTTAGCTAGGTTCATCCGTGTTGGCAAAATTTCATGGCATGCTCTCCATTCAAAGACCTTAATCTTATTTGGAACTCGAAGTTTCCACAAAGCTGCCCATACCTATTTTCTTGCACACTTGCTGGAATTTTCAGTCCAGTCCTCACCCCTCAAAACCTGTCTGGATACCTTGTATGCCAATTTGACAAAGAACAACCCATTCCTATTATATAGCCAAACAATTGAGTCAAGGTAAAAGGATTGGATAGATGGCTTTAGCATTCTCTCCATGGAACATGGACATGATAAAATCTTATCTCCACCAATTTAAATCTGGATCAATAAGGTATGAAACCCACCAATCCTCTATATCTTCATTGGCCGGGTAGAAGATTCTATTTGTTGGATGGTTAGGAATCCATCTATCCCAACAAACTCTAATGGAAGAGCCATTCCCAACTCTCCAACAACATCCAAATTTCTGAATGGGCAGTGCTGCCATTATGCTTCTCCAAACAAAGGAGCAAGTCAGTGACTCAACAACATCAAGAAACGTAGATCGTGGAAAATACCTCACTTTAAAGAATTGATATAGGAGCAAATCATTTTCTTGTATCATTCTCCACCCTTGCTTAGCTAGTATAGCTAGATTGAATGATCTCAGGTCTCAAAACCCCATCCCACCCTCTTTCTTTGAAATTGATAATTTATCCCATCTTTTCCAACAAATCTTCCTTTCATTCCCTACTTGTCCCCACCAAATTTTGCACACATTGCATTTAGTTCATCACACAGTTTCATAGGAAGCTGGAACACACCTATTGTGTAAGTGGGGATGGATTGAGCCACTGCCTTGATAAGAACCTCTTTTCCAACCCTTGATAACAGCATGTCTTTCCATACTCTATCCTTCAAATAGGAAAAGGTATGGTATTTTGCACGCCCATTTAGTATAGGCAGCCCCAAATAAGATTCAAATCGATCCACCTCCTTAACACTTAGAGTCCCCATTATCTCCTGTTTCAGGCTACTTGGGGTATTACTGCTAAAGTATACCAAAGATTTCTCCATGTTTATACTTTGACTTGAGACTTTTGCATAAGTTTGAAGGATCTCAGCAATCGCCTCCACAACACTATGAGTCACTCAGCAAAACAATAAGGAATCATCTGCAAATAAAAGATTAGAAATTTTGGGTGCTCTTCTACAAATGGATATTCCATTAATTCTTCCCTTTAATTCTGCCTTTGCCAATAAAGAAGTAAATTCTTCTGCACACAACAAAAACAGATATGGTGAAAGAGGATCTCCCTGACGAAGTCCTCTAGATGGATGAATATTAACATAGGATTTACCATTAATAAGAAAAGAGAAAGATGGTGCGGTAACATAACTCATCACCCTTTCTATCGACATTTTTGGAAAGCCTATCTTGTGCATAATTCCCTATAGAAAGAGCCATTCTACTCGGTCATAGGCCTTGTTGATGTTTAGCTTTAGTGCCAGAGATCCTTTTTTGCCTTTCTTCTTGCAGTGCATAATGTGAAATGTCTCATATGCCACCAACACATTATCCATTATGAGACATCCTAGGACAAAAGCACTTTGAGTGGGAGAGATGATATGGAGATGGACCTGTTTGAATCTGTTTGCCAAGACTTTGGAAATAATTTTATAAATGATATTACACAGATTGATAGGTCTAAAATTAGACATTTTCTCTGGATTCTTCACTTTAAGGATAAGAATAATATTAGTATGATTAATATCAAGCGCCATATTACTAGAATTCAAAAAATCCAAAGCAGCAGTAACTACAGAATCACACATAGCATGCTAGAAATTTTTGGTAAAAAAGAGCATTCATACCATTAGGTCTAGGAGCCTTTATTGGTCTCATCTGGAACAACGCCACCTTGATCTCATCCTTACTGAATTCACTGGACAATATCTGCTGCATATCAAGGGTCACCTTGCTAGAGACTACATTCAGACACTTTTCCATCTGATCATATGAACCTGCTTTAAACAAATTATCAAAGTAGTTTGAAGCTACATTGACTATACCCTCCATGTCTTCCACCCAATGGTCTTCTACATTTTTAATCCCCTTAATGTGATTTCCCCTTCTCTATTGGGTTGCTTTGGAATGGAAGTGTTTTTATCCCCATATTTTAACTAGGAATTCTTGACCTTTGTGCCCAATAAATCTCTTGCTTCAAAAGAAGTTCATTTGTCCTTTAGCTCACTTCCAAATACTCAGCTCTATTCTCATCAGTGGTTTCAGCTTCATTCAGAGCATCAACTCGGTTTTGAAGCTATTTAATAGCCTTAGTGTTCCGGTCAAACTTGGTAGCTCCCTATGCCATTAAATCCGCTCCGCAGGTGCTGATGTTTTCCTTAATTAAAGCCAACCCAGATTCTCTATTCCCTACTGTGTTCCATGCTTCCTTCACCACTGTCTCACATTCATTCCATAAAAGCCACGATTCCTTAAATTTGAACCCCTTATCTCTTCTTTGTCTATGCTATCTATAGCTCTTAGTTTGAAGGATAATAGGAAAATAATCTGAAGCATGAGAGGAAAGGTGGGTTACTGTACTTAGTTGGTATTTCTCCCCCTACTCCTTGGTTGCTATGGCTTGATCAAGCCGCACCTTCGTGTTTGCATCACCAGGTCTCTTATTACTCCAAGTGAATGGGTAGCCCCTAAAAGCCAAATCCTTAAGCTGACACAATTCCAATGCATCTCGAAAAGCATCTTCCTAGGCTGTTTGTGGTGGTCGTTTGCTCTGCTTCTCTGAGACATTGAGAAAGGCATGGAAATCACCAATGCAGAGCCAAGGTCCATCCACAAATGTTCTCAAGTGAGCTAATAGTTTCCACGACTTCTCCCATTGATGTACTTTCGGCCAGCCATAAAAACATGTCAAAAACCATGTAAAACTATCATCCTCCATCACCTTAGCTAAGACATGATTTGCAGTAAAGTTAATGACCTCCATTGATACATCTTTCTTCTAAATTAATGCTAATCCTCTCCTCGAATCAGAATGTTTTACAATAATCTGATGCAGAAAAGGCAAATTGTTGTAAAGTTTCTCAAACTCATCTTTATCTGGACATGGTTCCATGAGAAAACACACAATGAGAGTTTCTTCCCTCACAATCTTGCGAAGGCTACGACTTGTCTAAGAGTTCCCAAGCCCTTGGTAGTTCCAGCTTAGAAGCCTCATTGCTCCCGACAAGGGTGGACCTTTACCCCCGCTAATACATTATCATTGATAGTTCCATCAATGTCTACCTTCCCACGCTTTACAACTAGTCTTCCTTTTTCATCACACGGACATGTAGTAGCCTCATTCATCGAGTCCCTCTTACCAAGTGTTGGCAACGTGAGAGCCTTAGTAAACCCAGTCAGCCCAAAATCCATACGGTTGATTCTAGTCCAAGTGGCTTTGGGCTTTGATGAGAGCGGTCCAATTAATCCAGAGGCCCAATTGGTAATAGAGAGGTGAGGTGCAATACCAGCTTCATGATTTAAATTTGAATTCCCCTTTATCCTATCCATTGAGGTAGATAATGTTCCATCCTTATCATTAGCATTAAATCCATTATCTACGCTATCAATCTGCTAGATATCAGTACCAGTTCTAGAATTCATGATATTTCCATCCTTCACATTAGCATGAAATCCATTATCTACAATATCAATTCGCTAGAGATCAGGGACAGTTCCAAAAATCAAGGGATTTCCTTTATCGTGACAACTACTCGTACTAGGGTTTTCAGTATCACTCTTCCTTGCGGTCATCAGCTTTCCAAACTTTGGTTGATGGTTTGTTGTTTGTTTTGGAATATCATCCATATCATTAGTAGAATTAAAACCTTTCCCCAAATCTCGCCTAGGTGGAAATCTTGGATGGTCCCCTGTAGCTTTTAACCAATTACTATATTGATACTCCACCTCCCCTCATTTTTTTTCTAGTGCAAAGTGTGTTGCACAGTGTTTCAAATCATGTCCAAGCATACCATAGTAGTGGCAAAACATTGGAAGTCACTCGTATTTAAAATTCACCCACGTACGTTCACCATCCGATCCAATTATGAAACCACCATGTCTGAGTGGCTTTGTAATCAGCAGTGCAACACGAACTTGCGTGAAGAAGTTTAGATCATCTTGTCTTTTTCTCATTTCCACCTCCTCAACCATACCCAACCTGCTGCCAACTTCTATTGCTACTTTGGGGGAAACCATATCAAATGGGGCTCCCCATATCTAGATCCATAGAGAAGCATAGTCCATTCGTATATTCCCCACATTCATCCCTTTTTTCCATCACTGAAGCATGAGCAATTGATCATCAAGCATCCATGGACTACCTTTAAGTATTCAAGTCATATCAAACTCCGATTAGAATTTGAATTGAAACAAATTTAGACTGACCTCAAGAATCTGCATCTTGTCGTCCAGGCCCCATGCTATTCTTAATGTATTCTTTGCCGCCCTTTTGTTGAAAGATTTGCACGTAAGAAATTTTACAATGAGACTCAGGTTACAACTTTCAATAGCTTCCATCCTTCCTTTATCTGGTATAGCAATAACTTCTTCTTCAATAGCCGTTAACTTCATATCTTCCAAACTATCAATCACATTCTCTGCCATTGGAAATAACAAGAAAAACTGAACAACATAGTACCCTTAAAGCTGGCCTAAGGGAGGGAAAGGCTCATTATGAGACGAGAGGGAGAGCTTCTACAAGGGAAAGGCACTTTTTCGACAAATTATTTGAGTATTTTTTAAGCTAATGTTAGTTGTCTTTAGTTTTTTTAACACCAAACTAACAAAGTATTAATTTGGTAGGTGCATAGAGTTAATGGAGTAAATTGGCCAATATAAAAGTTTAGGGGGTGTTATGGCCACTACATTAAAATTCAGTGGGTGTGTGAGCATTTTTTCCTGTATTAGATTAGTGGTTTGTACTGTTACTTTGTAGCTTGTATCTTTTTAATGTTCTACAATTTTATATTATTTTTAAATTTGACGAAAATGGTTTACTATCTATTTCTTTAGTAGATAATGGATTAAGTAATTAAATTGTTTTATTCTTTTACCTTTTTTTTTCATATATTTATAGTCCTATATTATTTTTATTGAAGTATTAAAGATTAAAAAAAAAAAAAATTTACACTTAAGTTGTCTGTGATATTTGATTGAACATAAACAATAGTTTACATATTTTTAAGTGAAAAAACTGGCGATGTAATTAGTTTAGAAAAATTCAATATTAAAGTTTTTAAAGTGAGTAATTTAATGAAAAAACCATGATCAATTATAAATGGTTTTTAAGGGGTCTTTGTAAAAACTAGACTCCCTTGCGTATTTAAAAAGGCGTTTTACACTTCTTTTAAAAATGCATGTTTAGGGTGTATAGACACCTAAACAAACGCACTCTTAATATCATTAAAGAATGTAAGACACAATTTTAAAATATAACACAAAAATTTTTAACTTTTTTTAATTTTTAATTTTATTTTTAGAGAGTTTCAACCTATGGCGTCTGCTCTTGATGATAGCTCTTTATTATCAGACTAAGATACCAATCAATTTTTGGTGTAAACGGAGATTGAACCCCAAATCTCTTATACAACCATCAGAGACTTTACTAGTTGAGCTAACTGGAACCCACATTTTAACTTAATGTTGAGCACTTTAACTTGGCCCCACCTAGAAAAATTTCCTGGTTGTACCACATATAATTAATATTACATATATAGAATTACTAATACAACTGAAATAGCATTAAAATTATTTGTTCATTTTGTATTAGTAGTTTTAAATGTGTAATAGTAGCAAGATAACGTGTAAAACTCAAATTATGATAAATAAAAAATTATGAAACTAATTCAAAAGAAAAAAGCCTCATCACATGTATTTAACGACTTTTGTATTATTATTATTATTATTAATTGAGCTAATTAGAACCCATATAAAAATCACCTATTTAAGTATATATGTCTTTTTTTTTAAAAAAAAAAAATTTAGTTACGCTTTCAAGAAATATATATATATATATATATATATAAAGTTAATGGAGAAGACAATATTTCATAGATTCCTTCATTCACTTACATAGCCAAAAAAAAGTTTTTATTGTCTTATATTAGTATAATTTAAATTGATTTAAATTGATTTTATTTAAAATCTAATATACATACATACAAATTACGTATGACAATAATAACATCTAAACATACAAATTCTAGAAAATTTTAATAGATAAAAAATAAAAACTATAATAGATTTGAAAATGTTGATGTTTAATATAAATAAGTAAAAGATGAAACAAAAAATATTAGTTTTGATAATTTTATAGTCATATATAATAGTAGCACATCTTTTAAAAAAAAATTTATATTATCAACAACAAAATATATCAAAATTAAGTCAAGTTGAAATAATTTTAAAGAAGTATAATATGGGAAATAATAAATTATAGAAAACATATAAGTATATGATTTGGAATATTTTTATTATTATACAAGTATCCAACAAAGTTAAGTTTATTTTTTTGACATTCTCAAAAAAAAAAAAAAGTTTATTTTATTGAAAATTAAAAAAAGAAAAAAGAAAAAAAAGAGAGCAAAAGTTCCGGAAGCTTGTAGTGCTTGTCCAAATCCGCCTTCACCTCGTACTTCTATCATATAAAAGCACACTACCTTTACCTTACTTCTCTTTCAAACAAAAAACTCTCTCTCTCTCATAAGACTGAATATTATAGTTTCAATTATATTTCAACCGGGTCGAGCATGTCGAATCCAGAAATCCAAGGTCGATTCCCTACTATCCTGGATATAGTCTTAGCAGTAGCCGCAGTACTCCGCCACAGCTCGCCGGCGAAGCATGGGGAGTTGCGGGCGTCGAAGGCGGCTATCGAGGCTATGCCGAGAGTGACAGTGACGGCGGAGGAGTCTGATAAAGCCTGCTCGATTTGCTTGGAAGAGTTTGAAGTCGGCGGCGAGGCTAGAGAGATGCCATGCAAGCACAAGTTCCATTCAGGGTTGTATCGAGAACTGGCTCCGGGTTAAAGGGTTGTGCCCGCTTTGCCGATTTGTTATGCCTCTGGAGGAAGAAGAAGAAGAAGGAAGAGAGAGTATGGATGTTGTTTACCATCAACATGTGGAGGAAGGAGGAGGAGGAAGAGAGAGTATGGATGTTGTGGACCATCAACAGGAAGAAGGAGGAGGAGGAGGAGGAGAGAGTATGGAACATGTGGAGGAAGAAGAAGGAAGAGGGAGTATCCATCAACATGAGTTCTGGGTCCACTTTGTGGTTGTTGATTCAAGTATTTATTCGGGTTCTGATCGTGCTGAAGTTGAAGTTGAAGTTGAAGTTGAAGATGATGACTCGTCAACGCAAGATATGGTCTAAAGACATTCAACGATAGGAATTAGTCATTGACCTTTTGTTTATGTTTTATTTGAGGTCAATATTTTTATGATTTTGTGGATCCTACAAGAACTGCGAGAACTTGTTGTTACAATATTCCTGGTTACGATTTGGAACATTTATCTCTACATTGGTGGAGCTAAAATTTTAGTTATTTGACACCTTTTATTTTACCTATTCACTTTACAATACACTCATACATCCAATATCAGTAGATTTATATTTTTAGTTATTTGATTAAAATAATACAAATAACTAATTAGAATAATAATAATAAAAACATTCACCACAAACTTTAGTAACTAACCACAACTACAACCACATCTACCATCAGTCACAACCACACCCACAATCACTATCACCACCACCAGTCCACAGCAAGAAAAAAAAATAAAAATAAAAAACAAAAAAAAGCAACCAAGCAGCCCGATCTACCCACACAACTACAACCACAACCATCACCACCACCACAATAGCCCACAGTAGAAAAATAATAATAATAATAATAATAAAAAAATAAAAAACTAAGTAGCCCAATCTACCCACACAACCACTACCACACCACAGCCCACAGCAGGAAAAAATAAAATAAAAAATAAAAAAGCAACCAAGCAGGGTTGACAACGTGGGGGTGGGCTGGCGACAGTGAGAAGAAGTTGAGAGAGAGTTGAGAGTTGAGAGAGAGGTGAGAGTTGAGAGTTGAGAGTTCAGACCGAATAATAATAATAATAATAATAATAATATTTTAATAGAAGGTAGAATAAAAAATTAATTTTTTTTTTAGCTTTCAGCTATAGTGCACAGTCATATATACCTATTTATAGCTGCACACTGTAGCAATGTAAGTAAAGCATTTACCTATACCACCACCATTGTAGCACTCTTTTTGTGTATGGTGGTGCTAAAAATAGCTTTTTAGCCCCACCATTGTGGATGCTCTCATGCCGGTTGATTTAAGTTAAATTCTTGTTACGATATTCCTATGATGAAGCAACAAATAGACCTAATTTGATGAACAAAGAACCATCAATTTGGTTATATCCAAGCTAGTGACATTTTGTGTTATTTCTTATTGCTGCTTGATGTGGTGAGTAACTGCAAGCCATATGCTAATTTCTTCCGTGTCCTTTAATTCGTTATGCGTAGTCTATTTAAGATTTTAAATAATGTGCATTTTTGTGCCTTGTGTTCTACACACTTATATTTTATCCGAACCTACTAACAACTTTGAGGAAGTTTATCGTTCGTGGAGCTTTAAGGTCATTGGTATTAGATGTAGCACCACAGAAGATGATATTGAGCAATTAAACAGTTATAACAGCTACTGACAAGATTTTTTTGAGAAATAAGACTTTGCATTTTATTAAGGAAGGCCCTTCAAATCAGCCTGGAATATATCAAAAATGTCTGGTGGAACATCTTCCATCCAAACTAACAAATGAGGATAGGAAAGTGCTCTTCTTGCTAAAGAATGAGCCACCTTGTTACAATGCCTAAGGACATGTGAAAACATACATTTCTTACTGACAAGATGATATTGAGCTTAAACAATTTATTATGAACATTGGTAGGTCTTGATTTAATTTTAAATTTCTTTGAGATTGGATTGGTTCTAACTTGCAATCTTCTTTTAAATTACATGGCCTTAAGTTCTGCCCTTAATTGAATGAGGTAATTGTTGGAATCAGTTCTCTACTTTCAAAGTGGAACATTTTTAATTATGTTAACATCCCTGCGTGGACTTCTTAGTCCAATTTGGTTGTTGTCATTTGACATATCTTTTACATGCGTATGGCTTTTCTGCATAACAACTCTGCCTGACCATTCATATTTCCCTCTTGCCACTTTCATTGATCCTTCAGTCTCTTCCAAGATGTTACGACTGACCGTTCATGCTATATGGCAACAAACACTCGATGGTTTGGGGGTGACCATTAGAATTCTTATTCGGAGTTTGGATTTCTTTAAGAGCATGAATGGAATTGTTGCTCTGAATCATTGAAGTTGAACTTGAATATCCTAAAAATGTTTTCCTGAAAAATTTGAAAAGTTACTTGCAAAATGCTAGAATATATATATTTCAACACCTTCAAAAATTATTTTCTGGACCATTTATGGGTCAAATTTTTACTAATAAAAACACTTGTATAACCAATTAAGTTCATCCCTTATTCTTCTGGATTCTCTGTGTACATGACAATAGGACTTTTCACATTATGGGTGCCATCTGACCATATGAGCGATGCAGAAATTCTTGTCTTTGCTGTTAATGCTTCCCCCGATACTTTCACAATAAAAGACTTCTTCTCATATAATAACTTGAAGGAGATGGAGCTAGGTTTCACACTAACATTAATTTGAGAATTTGCTATGATCTTTGACTTGTAAGTGGAGTTGGCAAGGCCTACATTTGTCACTGTTCTGGTGAATTCAACTGTGAAAGGCTTGCCTATTTTAACTAGAGCTTGCATTGATGGGTAATTGAGATCCTTTGGAGAACCTTTCGTCTCCTTGGGGCTAGGACTGAAGAGATGAACTTGCACACTGTAGAGCATTTTCATGTAATCATCTTTAGAAGCATCATACAATAGACCAGGGTCTATTGCTTTTACTGGATTGACATGGCCAGCACCATAAGCAAACTCGCCATCTTCATATTTACCATCAGAATGTTTTGTGACATTCATTGACAAAGCTTGAAGTACAATATAATAGAATAAGTTAGAAACATAGCACAACTAAGAAACTGATAGAGCAAGAAAGATGGAGAATGAAGATTACCAGTGGTCAAGAGAGCAGATTTGATGGCTGAAGGAGACCAATGAGGGTGAAATGATTTAACATAAGCGGCTGCTCCAGCTACATGGGGACAAGACATGGAGGTTCCAGACAATATATTGTACTTGACAGACCTCTTATCACCAGAGGCACTTGATGGTGAAGCAACAGGTGAATATGCTGCCAAAATATATACTCCTGGAGCAGTTATATCTGGCTGCAATATGCGGCAAACATATATATATCTGTAAGAAATGAAATTCATTTAAGCGATACATGCATCCCTGGAAAGACAGTAATTGATGGGCAACCTTTAAAATTTCGTCAGAAATTGAATTTGGCCCATGAGAAGAGAAGAAAGCAAATTTAGGAGCAGCTATATCTTTGATAGCTTCACTTCTTATAATTTCTCCATGCGGGTTACTGGAAAATGAAAACTAGAGACATGAACGACAGAATTGTGGAATAAATCTTCTCCCAAATCAAAAACTAAACCAATAAAATCTAATCAATCAGTGTACGAGTTCTCATGAATTCTAGCAATAGTACAACTTGAAAGTTGTAATAAACAAATCAGAATGTACAAAAACATTAGGATTCTCACTTTGTAGAATTTATGTAGGACTTCACCAAATCATGGTTGTGAGAAGTTAAACCAGATGAAGGTAAGGGAACTACAAAATAATCCTCATCTACGGTGATTGACCCAAGGGCGCCAGCTCTGAAAGCTTCATTCCAACCTGTTGACTTATCACAGTATCAGAAAGTGAATGAAATGAATTTCTGTATTTCATTAATTGAATTGAATGAGAGTACAAAACTATTTATATACTAATCTAAGCTCCAAGCTTGAAAACTGCTCTAACAGAATAACTGAAGCTAACAGAAGAATAACTAACTCTCACACGTGCAGAAACTAACTCTCCCACATGTGAACATTTGACAAATAAAATCAGAGACTAAGCTACATGCCGTTTACAACACTCAAACAAATAGAACTGATTTCGTTTATGCAGTGCTTCGTTCTTTACTCTGATTGAGCTCCACTGGATCATGCTCTGCTCTTGCTTCCTTGTGATTATCTTCCTTGTGATTATCTTGATCACTCTGATACTCCCCCTCAAGAGCAGCTGGTGTGTGTATATTCATCATTCCCATTTTGTCAACAAGATTATAAAATTGATTGTACCCCAATGCCTTGGTAAGCATATCTGCTAATTGGCAATGAGACCTCACATGATTAAGCTTGATAATCCCTTCCAAAACTTTGTCCCTGACCACATGACAATCTATTTCAATGTGCTTGGTCCTCTCATGAAAAACAGGGTTGGAACCAATGTGCAATGCTGCCTGACTATCACAGAACAACAATGCCTCTTTGTCATGTTTAACTCCAATATCCTTTAGAAAGTATAGAATCCATACAATTTCACATGTTGCAACTGCCATAGCTCTATACTCTGCCTCTGCTGAAGACCTGGAAACTGTGGACTGCTTCTTTGATTTCCAAGACACCAAAGAATCTCCAATGAAAATGCTATAACCTGTTACAGACTTTCTTGTATCACAGCACGAAGCCCAATCAGCATCTGCAAAACCTTTCAAATGTAAATCTGTCTTGGAGGAGAACATGAGACCCTTCCCTGGTTCATTCTTCAGATATTGTAAGATTCTATAATGAAAGCTCTAAAATGTGTTGAAAAACACAAGAGCTGTTTAGACCCCCAATTAAAATTACGGCTTGGTTGATTTTACACTAACTTAATACTAAGTGCGGAATCGTGTAAACACAAGCGTATAAGCAATAAGCTACTCTAATCCATAAACTAAGCAACACAGCAGTATAATGGAATATAAAAGAGTAGGGAAGAAAGATGCAAACACAGAAAACACCAAGACGTGTTTTCGAAGAGGAAACCGAAGAACTCGGCGAAAAACCTCTCCGCCGCCCTCCAAGCGGAAATCGATCCACTAGACAATCAGTTGGGATACATGAGTAAGCAAGAAACCCTCCAAGCCTAATCTACCCAATGCACCTAAGCCCTCCAAGCTCCTACTCCAACAAGGCTTCTCGGAACCGTGTCTTGTCTAGCTCTCCGGATCCCGCAACAAGCTCCATGTTGCATCTGCCATCCTTGGCTTCTTCCAATGCTTCCCAGCAACTCCAAAATACTCTCTACACTCTGAATAGGTGTGAGTTGTGTTTGGGTACAAATCTCCTCTTAAGGTATGATAATGGGAGAGGGATGGAGAAGAGGCTACAATGATTTCTCACTAAGGAGGAGTAGCTCTCTCTCAAAAGAGGGTATGTGTGTTGTAGAAAACCTATCTAGGGTTTTTCTCTCTGAATGACCTCTCATACATTTGTGGGTAATGAGGGTATATATAGTATGGGTGAAGGGTAAGAAAGTCACTCTTAAAAAACCTCCAGGCAGAATGTTTCGCGACTGTCTCGCGGGAAGGCCTTACCCGCGAGACACTCGCGAAAACGACAACCTGGCATGACTCTTCAGCTTCCAGTCATGTGCTTCTCACATGGCTCTTTTGCGGCTTAGCTTCCAGCGACACACCCGCGAGATCCACTGATCTTCAATAAAGCTTGAGTCTTCACCAACTTGATACTAAACCCAATACAATTAAATCCCACAAAATACAAGGAAATGAAATAAAGTAATTACAACACATTTTGTCATGGAATAAAGCCAATATAAAACATAGTTGTAAATCACAACTTTACATATAAGATGCATCTAAATGTGGTTTTCTTGGCTTTGACATGTATTGGCTAAGTTTATGAACGGCAAAGGTGATATCTGGCCTTGTGATGGTTAGATACAACAGCCTCCCAATTAACCTAGGATCTTTAAGTTCTTCACCTTCCAACTGACTTAGTTTCAGACTTTGTTCCATAGGGGTTCTAGCTGGTTTACATCCCAACATACCAGCATCATGAAGCACTTCAAGAGTGTATTTTCTTTGACAAAGTGCAATTCCCTTAGCTGATTTGGCAACCTCCAATCCAAGAAAATACTTCAAGTCACCTAAGTCTTTAAGTTTAAACCTGTCATCTAACAAAGCCTTGAATCTGTCTATTTCAGTCTTATCATTGCAAGCTACTAAGACATCATCCACATACACCAAAAGCATCATGAAAACATCACCTTGCCTCCTAGTAAACAAAGAATAATCAGCTTTGGACTGAGTAAAGCCAAGCTGAAGCAAAGTGCATGAAATGAATTTCTGTATTTCATTAATTGAATTGAATGAGAGTACAAAACTATTTATATACTAATCTAAGCTCTAAGCTTGAAAACTGCTCTAACAGAATAACTGAAGCTAACAGAAGAATAACTAACTCTCACACGTGCAGAAACTAACTCTCCCACATGTGAACACTTGACAAATAAAATCAGAGACTAAGCTACATGCCGTTTACAACACTCAAACAAATAGAACTGATGTCGTTTATGCAGTGCTTCGTTCTTTACTCTAATTGAGCTCCACTGGATCATGCTCTGCTCTTGCTTCCTTGTGATTATCTTCCTTGTGATTATCTTGATCACTCTGATACACAGACCATAAATCTTTTCCTTCACTAAGCTGCTATCTAGACAAAGGTGACTGCAAAGCCTAGCATGGAACATGGAGTGTTTAGTTTTTTCTTTTTTCTTTTTTAAGACAACTCAAAGTCAGCAATAATGAAAAGAACAACAATTACCGAGCATCAGCGTCAGAACAATTACTCTTAGCATCTTCACCCTTTATGAGAGGGAACTTCACTCCTTTTAGTGTGAAAGAATTAACTGCATTTCCCTATAATGGGAAAAAAAAAAAAAAAACCGTAATAAAGAAAATAAGGCACAGGAAAATTGCGCGATTAATGCACATGAAGAAAATCAAAACATAAGTTCACATAGTGGCAATCAAAGAATGAAATTAGAAAATTTTAGCGGAAAAGTATTGCAAAGAATAATAACATTAGTTGCAATGACAAAAAATTTAATACACCGCTTGATGACCAATACAAATAATTTAAGGGTGCTTTGCTTGTGAAACTTCATTCCAAATGGCTGTCAGGATGCTTTAACTTTTAGATATATATATATATATATATCTAAATCTATAAAATGTATTGGAGATATTATTTCTAAAATTATTTTTATCTCTCCATCTCTACAAATATATCATTTTATTGTTTTTATTTTTTATTTTTTTTGAAAAACTTAGGTGCATTTGATTGATATTATTCTTTTCTTTTTTTGAGGGGGGGGGGGGGGGGGGGGGGGGAACACACTATACAAAAGTTACAAAAGTTTGAATAATATAGATCACTTGAAAAAAAGATAGTGTTATGGTTTTTTTTTTCTACAACTAAAATTTTTAAGTTCCAAAATTAATTATTTGAATTTTTCATTCTCTTAAGAAGATTATCATGATAACTAAACCTCATTACAAATTTATAATTGAGATTACTCAAATAATTTATATAGACATTCAAATACATAATCATCTCATTTCTAAAATATCTAAAAATTAACTTCAACCAAAACTATGTGAGAGTGCCTTTTTTTCTCAGCACAGTGGCCCAAAGATCCTGGGCCAAATAATTGTTTTTGGTGGACTGGGCTTAGTTCACCGCAGCTAACAGGCTGTTTAAGAACTAAGTGGTGCACAAAGCAAGCTTCCTACAACACAAATAAACTAACAAACGAAAATATTCATATTGAATGACAGTTCAAACAGTAAGGAAATGTGCAACAGA
This sequence comes from Quercus aquifolioides, assembly GCA_019022515.1. Classification (NCBI taxonomy): domain Eukaryota; kingdom Viridiplantae; phylum Streptophyta; class Magnoliopsida; order Fagales; family Fagaceae; genus Quercus; species Quercus aquifolioides. The sequence goes on from CM032333.1 coordinate 56,177,256, forward strand.
TAAAATATGGTAAAAGAAAAAGGGGTTAGGGAACCTTGAATTAATGAGAGACATTTTATAAATTTTTCTTTAGTTATGATTACAATGCTCACTAAGACGTGATACAAGGTTCAACTAAGTTCAAAAATTACAGACTTTGATAGCTACTCAAGCTTCAAAGACTTGCAAAGTTTGAATTTTTCAAATCCGAGTACGTGCTATAGTGGCTATCTAGGGGATACCGGGAGCGGTTCCTCTATTTTCCTTGAACTTTATAGAGTCCTTTTATGGCTTTGTGTCTTTTCTAGAAATCCAAAATGGCGATGTGTGTCTAGATAAAAATCAATAAGTCCCTCAATCTCTGAATGCCCATTAGCAAGGACTTCCTCCTTCTTTTATAGTGCAGCTCTAAGGTTTCGGGGGTACCAATGATTTCTCCCTTTTGCCCCTCAGAGTTTGTGCTGTGTCAGTTTGCTCAGGGGCTGGTCGTTTCCTTTTTTTCTCACAACTTCTTCCTTTTGGTGTGACCAAGCTGAAAGCTTCATAGCTGATTTTCCATTTCAAGCTCCCCTCAGGCCGCTAATCTTCAGTCCTTTCTTTCACCCTCCCAGCTTTTGGTTGCACTCCATTCTTGTCATTTTCTTGAATAGTTGGAATCTTTTGCTGCTGGGTTGAAAGCTCCCTTCCAGTTACCTCTTTTATACTTTTCTCATTTTGGGGACCTTGGGGCGCAGCTCCTTCGTTCATGCATTTTATGTTGCTGTACTTTTCTGATTCCACTGTCTGTTTGGGCGCATGAGACCCGCATGCTCTTTGTCTTTTATCCTGCTTCAATTTTACTTATACTGTGTTGTTCATTCCAGAGATTCCCGGACTCTGGTGACTTCTGGGATCCTGGCCCAGCTCTTCTTATTGGGCTCCTTTGGTCTGTTGATCCTGGCCGGTTGGGCCTTTCTTTTGCTTCATGTATTTTAAATTCTGTTCTCCCATGGATCGTTGGATCCCAATCTTTTGGGTCTCCCACCCTTTTCTTCTTTCTTTTTCTCTTTTCTTCACCACATGAATCCAACCCCTTATTTTCTCTAACTTTATTTCCATGAAATTGGCCCAACATGCTATTTCTTTGGGCCTTAGACTGTGGGCAATTTTGAACCTCAACAAACTATAAGAGAGATAGAGAGTACATGTGATGAATAACTCAAAAAACACACAACCAAAGTGTATCATCTAAAAGTAAAGGAAAAAAAATTCATCAATCTAAAATATAGTTGCAAGAAAGAATTAATAATGGAGAGACAGAGATCACATTTTTTGGAATAGAATGTGAGACAAATAAAAAAATTATATAAAAGAAGATGAGTAGAAGAATATTTAAAAGAAAGTGTATAGTTGTAAACACCAAATTATCCAAATCATGCTATGTAATAGAATAACATTAAATCATTTTGTAATTTCATATGACAACTTGTAAAAAACAAAGAAAATAAAATTAAAAAGATAAAAAATTAAAATATAACAAAATCATATCAACCTAAAGTAGAGCTAAACATAAAAATTCATCAATCTAAAGAATTAAACATCCACCCAAAGAAAGAATATATATATATGTAGAGAGAGAGAGAGAGAGTATTCACCTTTTTGTGTGAGCAAAATATGAGTTGATTGGAAGAGAAAATAACAATTTTTTTTAGTAAAAAATAAATGGAGAGAAGAAGAATCAAAATAAAAGGAAGATAAAGGGATAGAGAAATTGTAAGGTTACGAGATAGAGTAGTAGGGAGATAAAAAGGTAAAAATGAGTAACTATTGGAGAATGTGTAATTGTAAAGTGGCAAATTAATAAGAAGAAAAATAATTAAAAATGAGATCCTTTTTGTGTGAGCAAAATATGGATTTAATGGCAGAGAAAATAACAAATTTTTATAGTAAAAAAATGAGGAGAAGACGAGCCAAAAGAAAAGAAAGATGGAGGAATGAAGAAATTGTAAGGTTAAGATATAGAGTTGTGAGGAGATCCTTATTAATTTGCCACTTTACAATTACACATTCTCCAATATTTACTTACTTTTACCTTTTTATCTCCCTACTTCTCTATCTCTTAACCTTACAATATCTCTATCCCTTTATCTTCCTTTTATTTTGACTCTTTTTTTCCCCATTTTTTTTACTATAAAAATTGTTATTTTCTCTTCCAATCAATCCATATTTTGCCCACACAAAAATGTGAATACTCTCTCTCTCTCTCTCTCTCTCTCTCTCTCTCTCTCTCTCTATATATATATATATATATATATATATATATATTCTTTCTTTGGGTGGATGTTTAATTCTTTAGATTGATGAATTTTTATGTTTAACTTTGCTTTAGGTTGATATGATTTTGTTATATTTTAATTTTTTATCTTTTTAATTTTATTTTCTTTGTTTGTTACAACTATACACTTTCTTTTGAATATTCTTCTACTCATCTTCTTTTATATAAATTTGTTATTTGTCTCACATTCTATTCCAAAAAATGTGATCTCTCTCTCTCTCTCTCCATTATTAATTCTTTCTTGCAACTATATTTTAGATTGATGATTTTTTTTTTTTTTTTTGTCTCTCTACTTTTAGATGATACACTTTGGTTGTGTGTGTTTTTTGAGTTATTCATCACATGTACTCTCTATCTCTCTTATAGTTTTAGTTTAAGTTAATTTTTAGATATTTTAGAAGTGAGATGATTATGTATATGAATGTCTATATAAATTATTTGAGTAATATCAATTATAAATTTGTAATGAGATTTAGTTATCATGATATATGGATTTAATGGCAGAGAAAATAACAAATTTTTATAGTAAAAAAAATGAGGAGAAGAAGAGTCAAAATAAAAGAAAGATGGAGGAATGGAGAAATTGTAAGGTTAAGATATAGAGTTGTGAGGAAATAACAAATGTAAAAATAAGTAAAGGTTGGAGAATGTGTAATTCTAAAGTGGCAAATTAATAAGGAGAAAATTAATTAAAAATGAGAGAGAAAATATTGAAAATAGGTTGATGATGTGGCGCTGATGTGGCTTAACAAGAGCGCAGTAACATTAAACTCTACGCTTCAACTTTTAGAGAGATATATATATATATATATATATATATATAGATATAGATATAGATTATAGAGTTTAATTAATTGCTGCTAAACTATAGAGCTTTAGTATTAAAGCATTAACATCACACTATGCAAATTTTGTAACCAAACCCCCCCCCCCCCCACCCCGCCCCCAAAAAAAACCTACAATGTTCTAAAAACATATATACAAATAACATTTTTTTAATAATATATAATTTATAAAAAACCTAAAAATGTAAATACCATATATATGTTAGTCAATTCAATTTTTGTTGGACTTCAAAAACTCCAACCAACCACCGAACTGACCAATGTCGGTTTTGGGCCTTTTGGCCAAAAAATTCGAACAACCAAACAGAAAATTGTTGGAACTTGGAAACAAGTGAGGCAATCAATTCAGCTCAACTTTGCATTTGGGTAGTTTATTTACTTAAAGAAGAGTGGGTAAAATTTTAAGTTACTTAAAGTTATCTTCTCAAAAAAAAAAAAAAAAAAAGTAACTTAAAGTTAGCTTATCGATTTAAGTAATGGAAAGAGAAAAGGGGGAATGGAATCGAAAGGATACTATTTTTTTTTTTTTTTGGGTAAATAAAAAAAGCTCTCTTCATTCCCTTGTTTAGGGCTTTAATAGGAGTAAAAGTGCACTTTAAAGTCTAAACCCTATAATTCAGAGTTATAACAAATTAAAGCATTGAACCTTTTAAAAGTAATAAATTAAACTTTATAGTTTTAATAATAATCTCTTAGGTTATATTAAACTCTAGATAAAATATCATTCCACTTAAATGGATCGAGGTTTAATTTGTTAATTTTTTAAACAATACGATTTTATTTGTTATTTTTGAAACATTAGGGTTTAATTTGTACCTTTTAAAATCTTAAGTTTTCTACTTGTTACTTTTTAAACTAATGGGTTTAATTTGTTACACCCTTAAATAATAGGCTTTACAATGAATTTTTTCTCAATATGTTTTAATAATCCATCCAACCTCTTGGACAAAGCCTAAGACTTCATTCTACAAGGTTAATTTTGACGGAGCCATGTTTGAGAATGACAATAGTATAGGATTGGGTGTTGTTAGACAAAATGCCGATGGTTTAGATATGGGTTCTTTGTCGCTATTGGTTCCTCTACCTTCCACAGTCATAGAGGTGGAGACATTAGTGGCAACACTGGCCTTTGAACTAGCTTTAGAATTGGGGTTTGACAACATTGTCCTAGAAGGTGATTCCAAGATCCTAATTAAAGTCCTGCAGAGTAGTAGCATTTCCTTGGCTCAATATGGATACATTGTCTATGATATCCACTTCCTTGCATCACATTTTTCAAATTTAATTTATCTTGTGTGCGTTGGCATTGTAATGAGATTGCTCATTCACTTACACGAAGAGTGACTCTTTCCCCTCCCTTATTAATCTAGATGGAAGATGTACTACTAGATATTAATTTTGTATTATAGATTAATTTGAACAGCCTCTCTTAATAATACACATTGTCCTTTTTCTCCACACACACAAAAAATAAAAATAAAAATAAAAATAAAAATAAAAATGTAGGGCAATCTATTCAATATTCAAATGTTTGTAATTGCTACCCACCCATGTAGGATGAGGTTGGCCCATTAAACCCATGGACCAAGAAGGCCTTCAAGATCTGTTGATAATATAATGAAACTCAATTGTTTATAATTGCTACCCACCCATGTAGGATGTGGTGTGTTGATAGTTGATAATATTGGTTTCTATGGGGTCCCAAGCAAGGCATGCTAGGATGGTGTGTGTGATATGTGAGCAATCTATTCAATATTCAAATGTTTGTAATTGCTACCCACCCATGTAGGATGAGGTTGGCCCATTAAACCCATGGACCAAGAAGGCCTTCAAGATCTGTTGATAATATAATGAAACTCAATTGTTTATAATTGCTACCCACCCATGTAGGATGTGGTGTGTTGATAGTTGATAATATTGGTTTCTATGGGGTCCCAAGCAAGGCATGCTAGGATGGTGTGTGTTATATGTGAGCAATCTATTCAATATTCAAATGTTTGTAATTGCTACCCACCCATGTAGGATGAGGTTGGCCCATTAAACCCATGGACCAAGAAGGCCTTCAAGATCTGTTGATAATATAATGAAACTCAATTGTTTATAATTGCTACCCACCCATGTAGGATGTGGTGTGTTGATAGTTGATAATATAACGAAACTCAATTGTTTGTAATTGCTACCCACCCATGTAGGATGTGGTTAGCCCATTAAACCTATGGGCCAGAGTCCTTCAACACACCTTGAAAAGGCACACATAAATTCAACCACTTTAATGCCCCGCTTGGTGACAAGCCTACGTTGCCAGGCTCGGCAATTTAAATAATTCTTGCAACTGCATATGAATATAATAATAAGCTTGTATCGTATCGGTGTGGGATAATTAGGATAATTAGCGGAGAAAACAAAAAATGGCAGAGGCGACTCCAGTACTGGGACTCATCAAAGAGCTAAGAAGCCACGAGGTTGCCATTGCCGAACTCAATCATCTTTCTTCATCCAGGGTAACCTTACCAACCCCTCTTTCTTTTTTACTCTTTACTATAATACTATACCACTTTTGATTCTATGTTTCATCTTAGAATTTAACTTGCCCTTGTCTTCTGCTGATCTCTCTTTTATCGTTTCCACGGACATAGAGTATGTGTGCCAAGTGCTTGTGAAAATTACCCACAGAGTCAATCACAATGGACCTTTTCAATATTCTTTGGAATTCACAGTTTGATGCGTTTCATGAGCGTTATAGGTGAAATTTTCCAATAATAATTGTAAGTTGTGGTAAATGCATTGAAACTTTGAGACTAAATCGTGAGAGGTTTTTTTGAAAACAAAGCAAGCAAAATCAAAGTCTCCAAGAAATAGCCCATGGAGGGTCTGAAGCTAGGTTGCACAGACCTATATCCACCCATATTCATTTGGGTGGCGTACCCGTGTGCTTTATAAAGTATTTGGAGCTGATTGGTGACAATAGGAGATTTTGTCTCTACATCTTGTGGTGGTTTGAGAGTTTTTTTTTGTCACTTCCGTATTTTAGGCAGTATCCGTAGAGACTTTCAATGTGAGATGGCTTAAGGATGGTGCTAAAATGAATATGACATAGTCTTTTTTTAAACCTTGGACATCTATATTGGAAACAATAGGAAGTTCCATTTGAGTGACAAGGCTCTTGGCATGAATATGACAAAGCTACATTTATATGCAATCTTTTTTTTTGTGGTCTAACACTATATTTCAAAAAAATAGAAAAAAATTGGTCTGTAATTAAGCTGTGGATGGTGAATTAGATTGAACTTTGTTTGTGAGAATGTGGTCAAATTTTATAATATTAGAAGAAAAGAAACTAAAAAACAATGGAAGTTCATGTTGCCAACATATTGCAGTTGTGAACAGCCTGACTTTTCTCTAGGGTGCTATCATGGCATTTTAGGGAGGGAAGGAATAAAAAAGAGATCTGTTGCAGCCATATTGCATCTGTAGTGGGTTTGTAGCAGTTCTATAGTGGTCCAATAGGGCTGACACAGGGCCACTGTGCTTCGTTTAGTAGATTGCCCAACATTTACTCCCATTTGCCACCTGCTAAGCCACTTCCTTTACCTTGATCAGATTAAAGCTCGAGAAACCAAGATTTGTGTTCCATATCTAAATCTAGTACTTTCAGGCATTAATGTTGCATCTGGCTGAAACAGGGCTATGTGCTGCCTTTAGTAGATTGCCCCATATTTACTCTATCTGCCACCTGCGAAGCGCCTTCCTTTAAATCAATCAGATTAAAGCTCAAGAAATCAATCAGATTTGTGTTCCATAGCTACATCTAGAGTCTTTGTCCTTTTTACATAATCTGTTGTAGCTTTTTTGTATTCTTTGGCTACTTCCTGCCCTCTCTGCATGAGGTAGACCTATAAGGGATTGATGGTTTTATTTAGTCTATTCAATATTAGGTCAACAATAAATGTAATTTGAGGCTTAGAGTCGGGTTTTTTTTGGAAACAAAGCAAGCACAATCAGAGGCTCCAAGAAAAAGCCAATGGAGCATCTGAAGTATATGGACCTGACTGGTGGTTTGAGAATTTTTTTTTTTCTATCACTTCCACTGTTTAGGCAGTATTCATAGAGATTCTCACTGTGAGTGGGCTTATGGATGGTGCTAAACATGAATAAGACAATCAGAGTGATATCTATATGTGAACCACTTTTTTTTTAATATCCTTTTAACAACATATGTCGGAAAAAGAAAAACTCCTTTAATTGTAGTTGGGATTGGCTTCTAATAAGGATGTGGATGGTGATTGGGATTGAACATTTTTTGAGAATGTGGTCAAATTTTAGAAGAAAAGAAACTATAAAATAATGAAAGTTCATGTGTCCAATACAGCCACTAGTTTGAATGATCCATTCTTAGAATATATTGCACTTAAGGGAAGTTTCGGGGGGGGGGGGGGGGGGGGGGGGGGGGGGGGGGGCGGGGCGGGGCGTGGAGGGTTGGTATTGCATAATTAGTGCATAAATATTAAACAAAAACCATGGATAAAATAGTGGTCACTGCAGTTGTGAACTGCCTGAGTTTTCTCTATCATGGTACTTTTGGGAGGAAAGGAAGGAAAAAGGGATTTGTTGCAGCCACATTGCATCTGTACTGGATTTTTAGCAGTTCTATAGTGGTCCACAAGGGCTGACACATGGCCACTATGCTGCCTTTAGTAGATTTCCCAACATTTACTCCCATTTGCTACCTGCCAATCCACTTCCTGCAAATTGATCAGATTAAAGCTCAAGAAACCAGGATCTGCGTTCCATATCTAAATCTAGAACTATAAGGCATTAATAGGTGGGATTTTGGTTTACATTGACTCTTTTAGTTTTGTGTAGCATGTTTAATATTCGGAGGTCATCCTAGTTGATACTGTATTCCAACTTAGTATTCTGTGTCTTAGATTGGTTACTTATTTTCAACCATTCTAGAGTTTGGTAGGTTACACTTAGATTTGTCGTTGAGATGCTTGCCTGCTGAAGTGGAAGAATAGCAGTGGGAGGACATAGTTTAGCTGGGAAGCTGTACCTTCTAGCTTGATGTGAAATATTTGGTAGCTGAGGACTGAGGAGTAATCAGTTTTTTGAAGGGAAAAGAGTAATCCTTGGTAGAGATTTAAAATGGATTCTCAAGGCTTAATTGAGTGCATCTCAAACCATCTTTCCTTTATAGGATTGGTTTCTTTCCTAAAGTTTCATGATGGTTCTTAAATTTTAATAATAAATTACCTACTGTCCCAAATGTTTAAGCTGTTAGGAAATGATGAATTGAATCATTTAATCTAACACTTCTTCATGGTGAAATGAATCATTTAATATAACAATCCTCCTTCACGTATGGGCATAAAATGCATGGGTAAGGTGTAGACAAGGGTTTAAACCTAGGACCTTCTGCTTTGATACTATGGTAAATTAACGACTGCCCCAAAATTTTAAGTTGTTAATAAATGGTGAATTTAATTATTGAATCTAACATTATCTATTTGTTTTCTTCCTTTCTTTTTGCTGTTTTAGGCAAGCCTTATGTATACACTCTGTGTGCTTAGGTTGCACCTGTTTTAGCACCTTTATGATAATCTTACTTGTCATAGACCCAAAAAAGTAAACAAAAAATCTAGAGCCTCCAGTATTTGAAAGATTGAAGAAATCAAGTTATGCAGACTTTTTATTTCAATATGTCCCCTTGTTTTTAGCTTTATCTTGGTTCCAAAGAAGGTTTCTAAGTTTATTCTAGATGCTTTGGATATGTGTGTTCACTTTCTGCTTCTTTTTTGGGTGGCTGGTTCAACTTGTGTTATCATCAACATCATCATTGAAAGGATTGATAAAACTAATTTACTATCATTTGTATAATGAGTAATAAATATGAAGTCAGCACAATTTTATATTCATCAACTATGAAAAAGCGGGAGTGTGGGACTGTTGCATGATAGCTAGTTTTCCTTAAAACAATAGTATGTGTCTGTGACAATTTTTATATAATGCTTGCAGTAATTTTATTTATTGATTGATAATTTGATAGTTGGGAGAGAGGGATTTGAACTCTGAACGTCTCCATTGGAGACGCCAAGAAGTGCTAGTTGAGTTACAAGGCTCTTGGCCTAGCAGTAATTTTTAAATGGGGGAGTTGAGAGTTAAGAAACAGAATAAATCTCCATGATGGACCATCATGGCATTTGGATTTCGGTATTATGTAGAGTCTGAGCAACTTTAGAATAGCCTACAATCTAGTTTTTTAAATGATGAAAATTATGTATTTGGCTCAAAATTAAATTCAGTGTTAGAAATTGTTAGAAAACCCTGCTAGTGATGAATGTTCTGCTTTTGAACAGTCAGTTCTTTTTATATAATTGCTTTGACTTGTGGATGTCTCTCAACATGTTGTTCACTAATCTAAAGCAAAATTTAAACTTTCTCCTTTCCTTTCTTTCGGTGGCAAGAGGCTTCCTAGTTTTCAGATAACATTTTGTCCTTGTATACTGTAGGCTGTCTATCAGAAAAATGGGAACATATTTTTCCAAACGACTGTCCAGAAAGCTACAGCATCTGAACAGAGTAAGAAATCTTTACTATTGGCTTGATAATATATAATTTTTTCTTGGTGCTAAATGGCTAAAATATATATATTTTTCTCTCATTTGCTGAATGCTGGGTAGAACAACTTGATTTGGCCAAAGCTAAGCTTGAAAAGCTGAATTCTCCTTGAAGCAACTTGGCTGTACCATGTCTTTGCTAGACCCAAACCTTTATGACAGGAAAAGCTCTGCATTTATATGACAAGGCATTCAACTGAGATCAACCCCTTTTAGTGGTGTAATATCTTAGAAGTTAGAATGGTCACTAGATTTCTATAGAGCTATTTCTTTACTGCATTAACTAAACTGTCTGGGGCTTGAGCATTCATTGTCAAACTTTTTAATCATTGAATTTTCTTACTGTCATGTTTATGCACTATCCTTTCTTTGTAATGAATGGTTCTTTTTTGAGTTCATTTGTGAATGTATTGAAGCAATAATTCCTTTTTTTGGATTTAATTTTTGTGGTCTTGCTTAAAGTATTGGATCTCCATTTGTAATTTACAGAATTTCTGCTTTAAAAATCCAATCCCATTTATTCTCAAAAGCCCTTTTTTTTTTTTTGCCCTCCTCACCTCCCATTTCCCTCCTATGTAATCCAAACTGAATCCTGCACAACCTTAGGGATCGTTCTTTACCAGATTTATCTAATAAACATTTACATAGAATCCAAACCTCCATAAACATTTATCTAATAATGTGAAATTTAAAAGATTTCACGTTACATATCCCCAGCCCTTTACCTTAATGGGATTGTTCTTACTTGCATTCAAGGTCTAGAGAAGGAAGAACAGGCATTGGCTCATGTTGCAAACCATATTTACTTGACTAAAATGAATAATACAAAATTCACATATTCATTCTCTGCAATACATAGCTATAATTTGGTACTATCATAAGAGCTGGGTACATGTAGTCAAGGCCCTCAAGCTCTAGATGTCAACTATTTTGAAACAGACACCTTAAACAGGTTATAAATAGAAGCAATGACAAAAAGAATACCTCCCATGCTTAATACAGCACAGAAATACAGCTTTTACTAAACAGATTACGACAATTTTCCATGATGATTGCACAGTCTAATTTCCACAAAGCTATTGCTAATATTGATTGAATTGGATAAACTCTTTTTACATAGAATCCTACATGATTTTCATGTGTTGCATTAAAATATAAGGATTTCACAGAACTTTGAAAACACTAGTCTCCAACAAAGATCATGCAAAAGTATTGATAAAAAACCAAATTTCATCAAGGAATTTCTTCAGATTATAAAACAAAAAATAAACTCATGTATTCAAATGCAACATAGAAGACAATGGGCAGTAACAATCTTACTGTTGAATTACTCACATATTCCTCTCAACTGTTTGGAGAAAGGAACAAAGGAATCTCATTCGTAATTGGTTAAAAATCCTATGAGCAAGGGACTAAGTTTATAAACTGATAGCATTTTGAGGGATGGATTAAGATCAACACATGCACATCCAATGCAACCAGAGACCATGTCATGTCATCCCTACACAAAGACGAGGTATTGTTTAGCCTTTGAAGATAGAAAGCAGCATCAGCCTGATTTTGCAGCGTTTCAACAAGTACTGTCTTACACGGTAAGTTTGCTACTTGTAGTTCCAATTTAGAGGGTTTCACAGGCGCCAATGCCAAGGATGCACTCCTTTCCCTTTTTCTCTCAAAAAACTATTTCTACTCTGACTTTACTTAAGAATATGATTACCAGTATTAAGAGGATTTACAAGTAAGTAACTACTGAAATGCAAAATTAAAGTAAAATCATAAAATCAACTTCATTGAAATGGTTAATAGGTTAAAAAAATTTACTAATCTCCTTAGGCACAAAGAAAACAATCTAAGTAGCCAGCTGCCAAGCCAATATTTTGATGGGAGGCAGGAAATGATATGCCGAAAAATAACTTGTGTTCGAGGCTGACAAGGTTCATTTCTAAATCACAAATATTAGCAAAGCTAGAGACTTTAGCAGATGATGAAATGCTGAATTGAATATTGGCTCCTCTAAGTAGAGTAAGTGACCATTGAAACCCAGCTAAACATTTAAGTAGTTGAATCGCCAGCATATTCTTAAGTGTGTTATATTTCATTTTTGCTACATTAAGCTATGGAGGACATGCCAGATTGAACATTGACTCTCCCCACGGGAATGGCTAGACATGCCACCAGGCTATGAGCCCCTTGCCATGATCATATTTTAGATAATCATAAATTGGTCTGGAACGAATATAATGTCATTCCCTCACATCTTCTCATTGGGTTGCATTGCAAACATTCTCGCCTTTAATAATTCAATAGCTGGGGCAGGGGATTTGAATCCTAAACTATTCCATTAGAAACACCAAGACATACCATTTGAGCTATAAGTTTGTTGTCTTAAGAGAAGGATTTATCATGATTATATTGATTTCCATCAATTTCTTTCGCAAACGATCGAAATTCATCCCCAATAAATCAGCCTCTCGACCCTTGCCAAATAAATACAGATCAAAATGGATCAACAATAATTATCGAAAACAGTCAACTCCACATAACACATGTGCATTAGTTTGATCAAATTCACTTCACCACACAAGCTCATATATAGTTTCACCATTATCATTGAAAAAAATATATATATAATTAATCAATGAATTAGGAGTACCGTAATCATCTCCCTGACTCGTTCTTTGGAGGGTGGATCAAAATGCGGCCCCGGTAACTTCTTATTGATATCACTGCAACATGGCCAAAATTAAAATAATAAAAAATCATTCTTAGTAAGAATTAGACTAATCTGAATAGTAATTAAATACATAATATAATATTGGGCAAAGAAAATTTTTTGAGTTCTTACTTGTAAACAAGAAGAATAGCTATGTACAAATCTTCAAATGTCAAATTAACAGTTCCAGTTTCAGTTTCTGCTGTGAAATTTTTTCAGTTTGGCTCAATAGATGATGGTGAAGTTGCAGATTTGTTTGGCGATGGTGATGAAGGTATGCTGGTGATGTTGCAAAGAGGCATGAGAGTTGAAAAAATTACAGAAATTTTAAGACTTTGTTAAGACTCAGGGCTGGAAGTATGGTAAAGCCTAAAATATAACTTGGATAATTGCCAAGGGGCGGGCAAATGAAGGGTTAGGCTTTGCAGGGCTGGTATACTTGAAAGTTTAAACGTTAAAGGAGTGAGGAGGAGTAATAACAGATGAGGTGTAAATGTAATAAGTAATAACTTGAAACCAAAACAAAAAAAAAAAAGGCAAAAAAAAAACAAAAAAGATGGATGGCTTAAATAAAAGAGCTATAGAAGGTGCCACTTGACAAAACCTCATGCTCTGTCATATGAGTTCTCTCCTTTTATATATATATTGATGAGGTAATTGTTGGAATCAGTTCTCTACTTTCAAAGTGGAACATTTTTAATTATGTTAACATCCCTGCGTGGACTTCTTAGTCCAATTTGGTTGTTGTCATTTGACATATCTTTTACATGCGTATGGCTTTTCTGCATAACAACTCTGCCTGACCATTCATATTTCCCTCTTGCCACTTTCATTGATCCTTCAGTCTCTTCCAAGATGTTACGACTGACCGTTCATGCTATATGGCAACAAACACTCGATGGTTTGGGGGTGACCATTAGAATTCTTATTCGGAGTTTGGATTTCTTTAAGAGCATGAATGGAATTGTTGCTCTGAATCATTGAAGTTGAACTTGAATATCCTAAAAATGTTTTCCTGAAAATTTTGAAAAGTTACTTGCAAAATGCTAGAATATATATATTTCAACACCTTCAAAAATTATTTTCTGGACCATTTATGGGTCTAATTTTTACAAATAAAAACACTTGTATAACCAATTAAGTTCATCCCTTATTCTTCTGGATTCTCTGTGTACATGACAATAGGACTTTTCACATTATGGGTGCCATCTGACCATATGAGCGATGCAGAAATTCTTGTCTTTGCTGTTAATGCTTCCCCCGATACTTTCACAATAAAAGACTTCTTCTCATATAATAACTTGAAGGAGATGGAGCTAGGTTTCACACTAACTTTAATTTGAGAATTTGCAATGATCTTTGACTTGTAAGTGGAGTTGGCAAGGCCTACATTTGTCACTGTTCTGGTGAATTCAACTGTGAAAGGCTTGCCTATTTTAACTAGAGCTTGCATTGATGGGTAATTGAGATCCTTTGGAGAACCTTTCGTCTCCTTGGGGCTAGGACTGAAGAGATGAACTTGCACACTGTAGAGCATTTTCATGTAATCATCTTTAGAAGCATCATACAATAGACCAGGGTCTATTGCTTTTACTGGATTGACATGGCCAGCACCATAAGCAAACTCGCCATCTTCATATTTACCATCAGAATGTTTTGTGACATTCATTGACAAAGCTTGAAGTACAATATAATAGAATAAGTTAGAAACATAGCACAACTAAGAAACTGATAGAGCAAGAAAGATGGAGAATGAAGATTACCAGTGGTCAAGAGAGCAGATTTGATGGCTGAAGGAGACCAATGAGGGTGAAATGATTTAACATAAGCGGCTGCTCCAGCTACATGGGGACAAGACATGGAGGTTCCAGACAATATATTGTACTTGACAGACCTCTTATCACCAGAGGTACTTGATGGTGAAGCAACAGGTGAATATGCTCCCAAAATATATACTCCTGGAGCAGTTATATCTGGCTGCAATATGCGGCAAACATATATATATCTGTAAGAAATGAAATTCATTTAAGCGATACATGCATCCCTGGAAAGACAGTAATTGATGGGCAACCTTTAAAATTTCGTCAGAAATTGAATTTGGCCCAAGAGAAGAGAAGAAAGCAAATTTAGGAGCAGCTATATCTTTGATAGCTTCACTTCTTATAATTTCTCCATGAGGGTTACTGGAAAATGAAAACTAGAGACATGAACGACAGAATCGTAGAATAAATCTTCTCCCAAATAAAAAATTAAACCAATAAAATCTAATCAATCAGTGTACGAGTTCTCATGAATTCTAGCAATAGTACAACTTGAAAGTTGTAATAAACAAATCAGAATGTACAAAAACATTAGGATTCTCACTTTGTAGAATTTATGTAGGACTTCACCAAATCATGGTTGTGAGAAGTTAAACCAGATGAAGGTAAGGGAACTACAAAATAATCCTCATCTAAGGTGATTGACCCAAGGGCGCTAGCTCTGAAAGCTTCATTCCAACCTGTTGACTTATCACAGACCACAATCTTTTCCTTCACTAAGCTGCTATCTAGACAAAGGTGACTGCAAAGCCTAGTATGGAACATGGAGTGTTTAGTTTTTTCTTTTTTCTTTTTTAAGACAACTCAAAGTCAGCAATAATGAAAAGAACAACAGGGCTGGGACTTTCTCGCCAAAGGAGGCTGCACCTTTGCTGGGACTTTTGCTATTTTAGACTCTCCTTGTTCGGAAGAACTTTGTAATATTTTAAATTCAGATGCATCAGGGCTGTATTCCTTAAGGCTTATTGCCAATACTTCGCCTTTCATGGCTGGTTTATTTTAATGCAGTATTTTCCTCTTCAACCAAAAAAAAAAGAAAAGAAAAGAACAACAATTACCGAGCATCAGCGTCAGAACAATTACTCTTAGCATCTTCACCCTTTATGAGAGGGAACTTCACTCCTTTTAGTGTGAAAGAATTAACTGCATTTCCCTATAATGGAAAAAAAAAAAAGAAAAAAAGAAAGAAAGCGTAATAAAGAAAATAAGGCACAGGAAAATTGCGCGATTAATGCACATGAAGAAAATCAAAACATAAGTTCACATAGTGGCAATCAAAGAATGAAATTAGAAAATTTTAGCGGAAAAGTATTGCAAAGAATAATAACATTAGTTGCAATGACAAAAAATTTAATACACCGCTTGATGACCAATACAAATAATTTAAGGGTGCTTTGCTTGTGAAACCTCATTCCAAATGGCCGTCAGGATGCTTTAACTTTTAGATATATATATATATATATATATATATATATATATATATATATATATATATATATAAATCTATAAAATGTATTGGAGATATTATTTCTAAAATTATTTTTATCTCTCCATCTCTACAAATATATCATTTTATTGTTTTTGTTTTTTATTTTTTTTTTTGAAAAACTTAGGTGCATTTGATTGATATTATTCTTTTCTTTTTTTGAGATAAAAGAAAGGAAAAAAAAAAACACTATTCTTTTTTCAAGTGATCTATATTATTCAAACTTTTGTATACTGTGTTATGGTTTTTTTTTTTCTACAACTAAAATTTTTAAGTTCCAAAATTAATTATTTGAATTTTTCATTCTCTTAAGAAGATTATCATGATAACTAAACCTCATTACAAATTTATAATTGAGGTTACTCAAATAATTTATATAGACATTCAAATACATAATCATCTCACTTCTAAAATATCTAAAAATTAACTTCAACCAAAACTATGTGAGAGTGCCTTTTTTTCTCAGCACAGTGGCCCAAAGATCCTAGGCCAAATAATTGTTCTTGGTGGACTAGGCTTAGTTCACCGCAGCTAATAGGCTGTTTAAGAACTAAGTGGTGCACAAAGCAAGATTCCTACAACACAAATAAACTAACAAACGAAAATATTCGTATTGAATGACAGTTCAAACAGCAAGGAAATGTGCAACATATAAAATATGGTAAAAGAAAAAGGGGTTAGGGATCCTTGAATCAATGAGAGACATTTTATAAATTTTTCTTTAGTTATTATTACAATGCTCACTAAGACGTGATACAAGGTTCAACTAAGTTCAAAAATTACAGACTTTGATAGCTACGCAAGCTTCAAAGACTTGCAAAGTTTGAATTTTTCGAATCCGAGTACGTGCTATAGTGGCTGTCTAGGGGATACCGGGAGCGGTTCCTCTGTTTTCCTTGAACTTTACAGAGTCCTTTTATGGCTCTGTGTATTTTCTAGAAATCCAAAATGGCGATGTGTGTCTAGATAAAAATCAATAAGTCCCTCAATCTCTGAATGCCCGTTAGCAAGGACTTCCTCCTTCTTTTATAGTGCAGCTCTAGAGTTCCGGGGGTACCAGTGATTTCTCCCTTTTGCCCCTCAGAGTTTGTGCTGTGTCAGTTTGCTCAGGGGCTGGTCGTTTCCTTTTTTCTCACAACTTCTTCCTTTTGGTGCGACCAAGCTAAAAGCTCCATAGCTGATTTTCCATTTCAAGCTCCCCTCAGGCCGCTGATCTTCAGTCCTTTCTTTCACCCTCCCAGCTTTTGGTTGCACTCCATTCTTGTCATTTTCTTGAATAGTTGGAATCTTTTGCTGCTGGGTTGAAAGCTCCCTTCCAGTTACCTCTTTTATGCTTTTCTCATTCTGGGGACCTTGGGGCACAGCTCCTTCGTTCATGCATTTTCTGTTTCTGTACTTTTCTGATTCTACTGTCTGTCTGGGCGCATGAGACCCGCATGCTCTTTGTCTTTTATCCTGCTTCAATTTTACTTATACTATGTTGTTCGTTCTAGAGATCCCTGGACTCTGGTGACTTCTGGGATCTCGGCCCAGCTCTTCTTATTGGGCTCCTTTGGTCTGTTGATCCTGGCCGGTTGGGCCTTTCTTTTGCTTCATGTATTTTAAATTCTGTTCTTCCATGGATCGTTGGATCCCAATCCTTTGGGCCTCCCACCCTTTTCTTGTTTCTTTTTCTCTTTTCTTCACCACATGAATCCAGCCCCTTATTTTCTCTAACTTCATTTCCATGAAATTGGCCCAACATGCTATTTCTTTGGGCCTTAGACTGTGGGCAATTTTGAACCTCAACAAACTATAAGAGAGATAAAGAGTACATGTGATGAATAACTCAAAAAACACACAGCCAAAGTGTATCATCTAAAAGTAAAGAAAAAAAAAATCATCAATCTAAAATATAGTTGCAAGAAAGAATTAATAATTGAGAGAGAGAGAGATCACATTTTTTGGAATAGAATATGAGACAAATAACAAAATTATATAAAAGAAGATAAGTAGAAGAATATTTAAAAGAAAGTGTATAGTTGTAAACACCAAATTATCCAAATCATGCTATGTAATAGAATAACATTAAATCATTTTGTAATTTCATATGATAACTTGTAACAAACAAAGAAAATAAAATTAAAAAGATAAAAAATTAAAATATAACAAAATCATATCAACCTAAAGTAGAGCTAAACATAAAAATTCATCAATCTAAAGAATTAAACATCCACCCAAAGAAAGAATATATATATATATATATATATATATATATATATATGTAGAGAGAGAGAGAGAGTATTCACCTTTTTGTGTGAGCAAAATATGGGTTGATTGGAAGAGAAAATAACAATTTTTTATAGTAAAAAAAATGGAGAGAAGAAGAATCAAAATAAAAGGAAGATAAAGGGATAGAGAAATTGTAAGGTTACAAGATAGAGTAGTAGGGAGATAAAAATGTAAAAATGAGCAAATATTGGAGAATGTGTAATTGTAAAGTGGCAAATTAATAAGGAGAAAAATAATTAAAAATGAGATCCTTTTTGTGTGAGCAAAATATGGATTTAATGGCAGAGAAAATAACAAATTTTTATAGTAAAAAAATGAGGAGAAGACGAGCCAAAAGAAAAGAAAGATGGAGGAATGGAGAAATTGTAAGGTTAAGATATAGAGTTGTGAGGAGCTCCTTATTAATTTGCCACTTTACAATTACATATTCTCCAATATTTACTTACTTTTACCTTTTTATCTCCCTACTTCTCTATCTCTTAACCTTACAATATCTCTATCCCTTTATCTTCCTTTTATTTTGACTCTTTTTTTCCCCATTTTTTTTACTATAAAAATTGTTATTTTCTCTTCCAATCAATCCATATTTTGCTCACACAAAAATGTGAATACTCTCTCTCTCTCTCTCTCTCTCTCTCTCTCTATATATATATATATATATATATTCTTTCTTTGGGTGGATGTTTAATTCTTTAGATTGATGAATTTTTATGTTTAACTCAACTTTAGGTTGATATGATTTTGTTATATTTTAATTTTTTATCTTTTTAATTTTATTTTCTTTGTTTGTTACAACTATACACTTTCTTTTGAATATTCTTCTACTCATCTTCTTTTATATAATTTTGTTATTTGTCTCACATTCTATTCCAAAAAATGTGATCTCTCTCTCTCTCCATTATTAATTCTTTCTTGCAACTATATTTTAGATTGATGATTTTTTTTTTTTTTTTTGTCTCTCTACTTTTAGATGATACACTTTGGTTGTGTGTTTTTTGAGTTATTCATCACATGTACTCTCTATCTCTCTTATAGTTTTGGTTTAAGTTAATTTTTAGATATTTTAGGAGTGAGATGATTATGTATATGAATGTCTATATAAATTATTTGAGTAATATCAATTATAAATTTGTAATGAGGTTTAGTTATCATGATATATGGATTTAATGGCAGAGAAAATAACAAATTTTTATAGTAAAAAAATGAGGAGAAGACGAGCCAAAATAAAAGAAAGATGGAGGAATGGAGAAATTGTAAGGTTAAGATATAGAGTTGTGAGGAGATAAAAATGTAAAAGTAAGTAAAGGTTGGAGAATGTGTAATTCTAAAGTGACAAATTAATAAGGAGAAAATTAATTAAAAATGAGAGAGAAAATATTGAAAATAGGTTGATGATGTGGCGCTGATGTGGCTTAACAAGAGCGCAGCAACATTAAACTTTACACTTCAACTTTTAGATATATATATATATATATATATATATATATATAGATTATAGAGTTTAATTAATTGCTGCTAAACTATAGAGCTTTAGTATTAAAGCATTAACATCACACTATGCAAATTTTTTGTCAAATTATATCTAAATAGTTATTTAAAAAAATATATATTTTAACTATTCTACTTTTCATGTAAATATAAAAAAGGGACAAAACTAAGGTACAGTACCTTAGGTGCTGTTTTTTAGATTCCTCTCTTCAGATTCATCCATGTAGCTATTTAATTAAAAAATACACTTTCAACCTATAAAAAAATAAAAATAAAATCCATATGGCAGAATTTTAAAAAGGGAACCTAAAGAACAGCACATAAGTACGGTACCTAAATCTTACTTTATAAAAAGTATTTTGTAACCAACCCCCCCCCCCCCCCCCAAGCCCCCAAAAAAAAAATCTACAATGTTCTAAAAACATATATACAAATAACATTTTTTTAATAATATATAATTTATAAAAAACCTAAAAATGTAAATACCATATATCTCTTAGTCAATTCAATTTTTGTTGGAATTCAAAAACTCCAACCAACCACCGAACCGACAAATGTCGGTTTTGGGCCTTTTGGCCAAAAAATTTGAACAGCCAAACAGAAAATTGTTGGAACTTGGAAACAAGTGAGGCAATCAATTCAGCTCAACTTTGCATTTGGGTTGTTTATTTACTTAAAGAAGAGTGGGAAAAATTTTAAGTTACTTAAAGTTATCTTCTCAAAAAAAAAAAAAAAAAAAAAAAGTAACTTGAAGTTAGCTTATCGATTTAAGTAATGGAAAGAGAAAAGGGGGAATGGAATGGAAAGGATACTTAAAAAAAAAAAAAAAAAACTTTTTTTTTTCTTTGGTAAATAAAAAAAACTCTCTTCATTCCCTTGTTTAGGGCTTTAATAGGAGTAAGAGAGCACTTTAAAGTCTAAACCCTATAATTCAGAGTTATAACAAATTAAAGCATTGAACCTTTTAAAAGTAATAAATTAAACTTTATAGTTTTAATAATAATCTCTTAGGTTATATTAAACTCTAGATAAAATATCATTCCACTTAAATGGATCGAGGTTTAATTTGTTAATTTTTTAAACAATACGATTTTATTTGTTATTTTTGAAACATTAGGATTTAATTTGTACCTTTTAAAATCTTAGGTTTTCTACTTGTTACTTTTTAAACTAATGGGTTTAATTTGTTACACCCTTAAATAATAGGCTTTACAATGAATTTTTTCTCAATATGTTTTAATAATCCATCCAACCTCTTGGACAAAGCCTGAGACTTCATTCTACAAGGTTAATTTTGACGGAGCCATGTTTGAGAATGACAATAGTACAGGATTGGGTGTTGTTAGACAAAACGCTGATGGTTTAGATATGGCTTCTTTGTCGCAATTGGTTCCTCTACCTCCCACAGTCATAGAGGTGGAGACATTAGTGGCAACACTGGCCTTTGAACTAGCTTTAGAATTGGGGTTTGACAACATTGTCCTAGAAGGTGATTCCAAGATCCTAATTAAAGTCCTGCAGAGTAGTAGCATTTCCTTGGCTCAATATGGATGCATTGTCTATGATATCCACTTCCTTGCATCACATTTTTCAAATTTAATTTATCTCGTGTGCGTTGGCATTGTAATGAGATTGCTCATTCACTTACACGAAGAGTGACTCTTTCCCCTCCCTTATCAATCTAGATGGAAGATGTACTACTAGATATTAATTTTGTATTATAGATTAATTTGAACAACCTTTCTTAATAATACACATTGTCCTTTTTCTCCACAAAAAAAAAAAAAAAAAAAAAAAAAAAAAAAAAAAAAATGTAGGGCAAGGTTGGCCCATTAAACCCATGGACCATGGGCCTTTGGGATGTGTTGATAATCTATTTCGATATTCAATTGTTTGTAATTACCCGTTAAAATTGTCAATTTACAATCATTGATTATGAGTGAAGAGTGAAGACCCAATACCCCTTTGCTTCGTTGTTAAAAATTAAAATTGTGCAATTTCAAAAGTACATAAAAAGAATGTGTAATTGTCCCACATTGCTTAAAAGAGTGTATTGTATGTAGTATAACTTGTCCCACTCTCCCTTAAAAGTTACCATGACTTTTGAGTGGAGTTGTGGTGTGCCTTTGTGTTATAACCCATTTCCCTCTCCCTTGTGTGTGTGTGTGTATGTGTTTGTTTCTCCAAAAAAAAAATAAATAAATAAATAAAAAAGTGGTGGTTTTATGGGGTCCCAAGCTAGGCATGCTAGGATGGTGTGTGTTGATATGTGAGCAATCTTATTCAAGCATTGGCATTGTAATGAGATTGCTCATTCACTTACACGAAGAGTGACTCTTTCCCCTCCCTTATCAATCTAGATGGAAGATGTACTACTAGATATTAATTCTGTATTATAGATTAATTTGAACAACCTCTCTTAATAATACACATTGTCCTTTTTCTCCACCAAAAAAAAAAAAATGTAGGGCAAGGTTGGCCCATTAAACCCATGGACCATGGGCCTTTGGGATGTGTTGATAATCTATTTCGATATTCAATTGTTTGTAATTACCCGTTAAAATTGTCAATTTACAATCATTGATTATGAGTGAAGAGTGAAGACCCAATACCCCTTTACTTCGTTGTTAAAAATTAAAATTGTGCAATTTCAAAAGTACATAAAAAGAATGGGTAATTGTCTCACATTGTTTAAGAGAGTGTGTTGTGTGTAGTATAACTTGCCCCACCCTCCCTTAAAAGTTACCGTGACTTTTGAGTGGAGTTGTAGTGTGCCTTTGTATTAGTGAGTGGAGTTGTGGTGTGCCTTTGTGTTAAAACTCCTTTCCCTCTCCTTTGTGTGTGTGTTTGTTTCTCAAAAAAAAAAAAAAAAATCAGTCTAAAAAATTAAAATAAAAAAGTGGTGGTTTCTATGGGGTCCCAAGCAAGGCATGCTAGGATGGTGTGTGTGATATGTGAGCAATCTATTCAATATTCAAATGTTTGTAATTGCTACCCACCCATGTAAAAATTAAAATTGTGCAATTTCAAAAGTACATAAAAAGAATGGGTAATTGTCTCACATTGTTTAAGAGAGAGTGTTGTGTGTAGTATAACTTGCCCCACCCTCCCTTAAAAGTTACCGTGACTTTTAAGTGGAGTTGTGGTGTGCCTTTGTGTTAGTGAGTGGAGTTGTGGTGTGCCTTTGTGTTAAAACCCCTTTCCCTCTCCTTTGTGTGTGTGTTTGTTTCTCAAAAAAAAAAAAAAAAAAAAAAAAAATCAGTCTAAAAAATTAAAATAAAAAAGTGGTGGTTTCTATGGGGTCCCAAGCAAGGCATGCTAGGATGGTGTGTGTGATATGTGAGCAATCTATTCAATATTCAAATGTTTGTAATTGCTACCCACCCATGTAGGATGAGGTTGGCCCATTAAACCCATGGACCAAGAAGGCCTTCAAGATCTGTTGATAATATAATGAAACTCAATTGTTTATAATTGCTACCCACCCATGTAGGATGTGGTGTGTTGATAGTTGATAATATTGGTTTCTATGGGGTCCCAAGCAAGGCATGCTAGGATGGTGTGTGTTATATGTGAGCAATCTATTCAATATTCAAATGTTTGTAATTGCTACCCACCCATGTAGGATGAGATTGGCCCATTAAACCCATGGACCAAGAAGGCCTTCAAGATCTGTTGATAATATAATGAAACTCAATTGTTTATAATTGCTACCCACCCATGTAGGATGTGGTGTGTTGATAGTTGATAATATAACGAAACTCAATTGTTTGTAATTGCTACCCACCCATATAGGATGTGGTTAGCCCATTAAACCCGTGGGCCAGAGTCCTTCAACACACCTTGAAAAGGCACACATAAATTCAACCACTTTAATGCCCCACTTGGTGACAAGCCTACGTTGCCAGGCTCGGCAATTTAAATAATTCTTGCAACTGCATATGAATATAATAATAAGCTTGTATCGTATCGGTGTGGGATAATTAGGATAATTAGTGGAGAAAACAAAAAATGGCAGAGGCGACTCCAGTACTGGGACTCATCAAAGAGCTAAGAAGCCACGAGGTTGCCATTGCCGAACTCAATCATCTTTCTTCATCCAGGGTAACCTTACCAACCCCTCTTTCTTTTTTACTCTTTACTATAATACTATACCACTTTTGATTCTATGTTTCATCTTAGAATTTAACTTGCCCTTGTCTTCTGCTGATCTCTCTTTTATCGTTTCCATGGACATACAGTATGTGTGCCAAGTGCTTGTGAAAATTACCCACAGAGTCAATCACAATGGACCTTTTCAATATTCTTTGGAATTCACAGTTTGATGCGTTTCATGAGCGTTCTAGGTGAAATTTTCCAATAATAATTGTAAGTTGTGGTAAATGCATTGAAACTTTGAGACTAAATCGTGAGAGGTTTTTTTGAAAACAAAGCAAGCAAAATCAAAGTCTCCAAGAAATAGCCCATGGAGGGTCTGAAGCTAGGTTGCACAGACCTATATCCACCCATATTCATTTGGGTGGCGTACCCGTGTGCTTTATAAAGTATTTGGAGCTGATTGGTGACAATAGGAGATTTTGTCTCTACATCTTGTGGTGGTTTGAGAGTTTTTTTGTCATTTCCATATTTTAGGCAGTATCCGTAGAGACTTTCAATGTGAGATGGCTTAAGGATGGTGCTAAAATGAATATGACATAGTCTTTTTTTTAACCTTGGACATCTATATTGGAAACAATAGGAAGTTCCATTTGAGTGACAAGGCTCTTGGCATGAATTTGACAAAGCTATATCTATATGCAATCTTTTTTTGTGGTCTAACGCTATATTTCAAAAAAATAGAAAAAAGATTGGTCTGTAATTAAGATGTGGATGGTGAATTAGATTGAGCTTTGTTTGTGAGAATGTGGTCAAATTTTATAATATTAGAAGAAAAGAAACTAAAAAACAATGGAAGTTCATGTGTCCAACATATTGCAGTTGTGAACAGCCTGACTTTTCTCTAGGGTGCTATCATGGCATTTTAGGGAGGGAAGGAATAAAAAAGAGATCTGTTGCAGCCATATTGCATCTGTAGTGGGTTTGTAGCAGTTCTATAGTGGTCCAATAGGGCTGACACAGGGCCACTGTGCTTCGTTTAGTAGATTGCCCAACATTTACTCCCATTTGCCACCTGCCAAGCCACTTCCTTTACCTTGATCTGATTAAAGCTCGAGAAACCAAGATTTGTGTTCCATATCTAAATCTAGAACTGTCAGGCATTAATGTCACATCTGGCTGAAACAGGGCTATGTGCTGCCTTTAGTAGATTGCCCACATTTACTCTATTTGCCACCTGCGAAGCGCCTTCCTCTAAGTCCATCAGATTAAAGCTCAAGAAATCAATCAGATTTGTGTTCCATAGCTACATCTAGAGTCTTTGTCCTTTTTACATAATCTGTTGTAGCTCTTTTGTATTCTTTGGCTACTTCCTGCCCTCTCTGCATGAAGTAGACCTATAAGGGATTGATGTTTATTTAGTCTATTCAATATTAGGTCCACAATAAATGTAGTTTGAGGCTTAGAGTCTGGTTTTTTTGGAAACAAAGCAAGCACAATCAGAGGCTCCAAGAAAAAGCCAATGGAGCATCTGAAGTATATGGACCTGATTGGTGGTTTGAGATTTTTTTTTTCTATCACTTCCACTGTTTAGGCAGTATTCGTAGAGACTGTCACTGTGAGTGGGCTTATGGATGATGCTAAACATGAATAAGACAATCAGAGTGATATCTATATGTGAACCACTTTTTTTTTTAATATCCTTTTAACACCATATTTCAGAAAAAGAAAAATTCCTTTAATTGTAGTTGGGATTGGCTTCTAATAAGGATGCGGATGGTGATTGGGATTGAACTTTTTTTGAGAATGTGGTCAAATTTTAGAATATTAGAAGAAAAGAAACTATAAAATAATGGAAGTTCATTTTTTTTTTTTTTTTTTTTTGATAACCATAATGGAAGTTCATGTGTCCAATACAGCTACTAGTTTGAATGATCCATTCTTAGGATATATTGTACTTAAGAGAAGTTTTGGGGGGGGGGGGGGGGGGGGGGTTGTGGTATTGCATAATTAGTGCATAAATATTAAACAAAAACCATGGATAAAATAGTGGTCACAGCAGTTGTGAACAGCCTGAGTTTTCTCTATCATGGCACTTTCGGTAGGAAAGGAAGGAAAAAGGGATTTGTGGCAGCCACATTGCATCTGTACTGGGTTTTTAGCAGTTCTATAGTGGTCCACTAGGGCTGACACACAGCCACTATGCTGCCTCTAGTAGATTTCCCAACATTTACTCTGATTTGCTACCTGCCAATCCACTTCCTGCAAATTGATCAGATTAAAGCTCAAGAAACCAAGATCCGTGTTCCATATCTAAATCTAGAACTATCAGGCATTAATAGGCGGGATTTTAGTTTACATTGACTCTTTTAGTTTTGTTTAGCATGTTTAATATTGGGAGGTCATCCTAGTTGATACTGTATTCCAACTCAGTATTCTGTGTCTTAGATTAGTTACTTATTTTTAACCCTTCTGGAGTTTGGTGGGTTACACTTAGATATGTTGTTAAGACGCTTGCCTGCTGAAGTGGAAGAATAGCTGTGGGAGGGCATAGTTTAGCTGGGAAGCTGTACTTTCTAGCTTGATGTGAAATATTTGGTAGCTGAGGACTGAGAAATAATAGTTTTTTGAAGGGAAAAGGGGAATCCTTGGTAGAGATTTAAAATGGATTCTCAAGGCTTAATTGAGTGCATCTCAAACCATCTTTCCTTTATAGGATTGGTTTCTTTCCTAAAGTTTCATGATGGTTCTTAAATAATAATAATAAATTACCAACTGTTCCAAATGCTTAAGTAGTTAGGAAATGATGAATTGAATCATTTAATCTAACACTTCTTTACGGTGAAATGAATCATTTTATATAACAATCCTCCTTCACGTGTGGGCATAAAATGCATGGGTAAGGTGTAGACGAGGGTTTGAACCTAGGACCTCTTGGTTTAATACTATGATAAATTACCGATTGTCCCAAAATTTTAAGTTAAAAAGTTGTGAATTTAATTATTTAATATAACATTATCTATTTGTTCTTTTCCTTTCTTTTTTCTGTTTTAGGAAAGCCTTATGTATACTCTCTGTGTGCTTAGGTTGCACCTGTTTTAGCACCTTTATGATAATCTTACTTGTCACAAGAGACCCAAAAAAATAAACAAAAAATGTAGAACCTCCAGTATTTGAAAGATTGAAGAAATTAAGTTACACAGACTTTATGTCCCTTGTTTTTAGCTTGATCTTGGTTCCAAAGAAGGTTTCTAAGTTTAATCTACATGCTTTGGATATGTGTGTTTACTTTCTGCTTCTTTTTAGGTTGGCTGGTTCAACTTGTGTTATCATCAACATCATCATTGAAAGGATTGATAAAACTAATTTACTACCATTTATATAATGAGTTCTTAATCTGAAGTCAGCACAATTTTATTTTCATTAACTATGAAAAAGCAGGAGTGTGGGACTATTGCATGATAGCTAGTTTTCCTTAAAATAATAGTATGTGTCTATGTGACAATTTTTATATAATTCTTGCAGTAATTTTATTTATTGATTGATAATTCGATAGTTGGGAGAGAGGGATTTGAACCCTGAACGTCTCCATAGGAGTCACCAAGAAGTGCTAGTTGTGGCCTAGCAGTAATTTTTTAAATGGGGAGTCGAGAGTTATGAAACAGAATAAATCTCCATGATGGACCATAATGGCATTTCGATTTTGGTATTATGTAGTCTGAGAAACTTTAGAATAACCTACAATCTAGTTTTTTAATTGATGAAAATTATGTATTTGGCTCAAAATTAAATTCAGTGTTAGAAATTGTTAGAAAATCCTGCAAGTGATGTATGTTCTGCTTTTGAACAGTCAGTTCTTCTTTTATATAATTGCTTTGACTTGTGGATGTTTCTCAACATGTTGTTCACTAATCTAAAGCAAAATTTAAACTTTCTCCTTTCCTTTCTTTCAATGGCAAGAAGCTTCCTAGTTTTGAGATAACATTTTGTCCTTGTATACTGTAGGCTGTCTATCAGAAAAATGGGAACATATTTTTCCAAACGACTATCCAGAAAGCTACAGCATCTGAACAGAGTATGAAATCTTTACTATTGACTTGGTAATATATATTTTTTCTTGGTGCTAAACGGCTAAGATATATATTTTTTTCTCTTATTTGCTGTGCTGGGTAGAACAACTTGATTTGGCCAAAGCTAAGCTTGAAAAGCTGAATTCTCCTTGAAGCAACTTGGCCTTTGCTAGACCCAAACCTTTATGGCAGGAAAAGCTCTGCATTTATATGACAAGGCATTCAACTGAGATCAACCCCTTTTAGTGGTGTAATAATAGAAGTTAGAATGGTCATTAGATTTCTATAGAGCTATATCTTTACTGCATTAACTAAACTGTCTGGGGCCTGAGCATTCATTTTCACACTTTTTAATCATTGAATTTTCTTATTGTCATGGTTATACACTATCCTTTCTCCGTAATGAATATTTCTTTTTTGAGTTCATTTGTGAATGCATTGAAGCAATAATTCCTTTTATTTTGGATTTAATTTTTGTGGTCTTGCTTAAGGGTGTGTTTGGTTGGGGTGAAAACAGGGAGGATGGAAAATGGGGAGAGGAAAATAAGGTGGAAAATGTTGTTTTCCATTGTTTGGTTGGGGAAGGAAAATAAGAGAGACAAAAAACAAGGGAGAAAGTTTTCTCCCCTGGGCCTACTTTTTTAATCCTCTCAAATCTGGAGGAAAATGTGAAAAGAAAGTGCTGTGAAAGCACTTTTACACAAATACCCCTCACCTACCCCTCATTCATGACCTGATGACTTGACTTTTGCTTCTTCTCAATTCTTATCACTTTTGCCTCTTCTCATCCTTATCTTTACAGCACACCAACGTCCAGGTTCTCTTCTCTCTTTTTTTTTTTTTTTTTTTTTTTTTTTTTTTTCAACATAACTTGATCAACATTCTATTGTTTCTTGCGTCCAGGTTTCGTATGACATTGAGATTTTTTTTTTTCTTTATTCGTTTATCTACCATGTATTATGTACATGTCCTTTGGAAAAACGTAAACTTTTTTATTTAAAAAAAAAAAAAAAAAAAATTCCTTAGCTAAAAGGGACCTTAAATAATTGAGGGGAAAAAAAAAACAAATAAAAACACTATTGTATGTACACTATAAATTTGTATGACCACGTTTTTGCCCAATTAAATTTATATGTACACTATTGTAATTTTTACATTATAATAATAAAAATAATAATAATATAAATTTATATGTATGATGTGGTAAATTTTATATTATTTAATGAGTACAAATAAATCTATTTCTTACATATTATGTAACAATGGTATAATAGTCAATTTATATAAATTACATTTTTCATCCTTCTTTTTTTTTCTTCAACCAAATAAAAGAGTTTTCTACCCTCTCACTTTTTCACCCCTCCAACCAAACACAAAAAGGGGAATACCAAATATTTTATATCATCTCACTTTTCCACCCTCCCACTTTTCTACTCCTCTAACCAAATGGACCCTAAAAGTATTGGATCTCCATTTGCAATTTACAGAATTTCTGCTATAAAAATCCAATCCCATTTATTCTCAAAAGCCCTTTTGTTTTCTTTCTTGCCCTCCTTACCTCCCATTTCCCTCCTATGTAATCCAAACTGAATCCTGCACAACCTTAAGAAAAAGAAAATAGTAGCTTTAATTATTGGGACAGCCTTATACAAAGGAGTGACTAGATTTCAAGGCTTTAGATTTCGAGAAATGAATTTACAAATGATAGAAACAGAAGAAATTAAAGTTTTTCTCCAAACCGGAGTGAAAGTGTCTTCAATCCATTATGTTGCGGTTTATAAAACCATCTATGTGATTCATTAGATTGTTTAAACAAGCCATGATTATTAAGTAGGTTAACTAAAAGTAAACATGGATAATCTTTTGAGTTGTCACATACTGGGTTAAGACAAAAATAATCCATCCAAAAGGATGCATCTATTGTTGGTGCTTGAGTCTAGACGGCAGGTGATGGCAAAGTTCTGTAGATCGTTGACATTTAAAAAAATAAAAAATAAAAAAGGAAAAAGGAAAAAGATAACTCTCATTTGCTTATTTCAGACAAGAAATAAGATGGCAATCTTACCCACTAAAACTTGGACTAGAACGATTTCACTCTTGCAGGAAGTTGGCTGTTTGGGATTGGAAAATGGGGGAGAAAAGAAAATACAAGAAGAGTAGAGAAACCCATCGTTTCCCTGTTTGGGAGATTTTGGACGGAATAGAATGGAAAATTCTGTTCCATTCCTTACAAAATTCTGTTCCATATCTCATAAGCCATATGTGCTAGCAAATAATACATAAAAACCCGATTAATCAAATATAGGGTGGTTGACTCAGAAAGACCACGTGCTTCCAATTTCACTAAAGCTCAAGCAATATTTTGCGTTTTACAGTGAGGCTTGCAATAGGAGTTAATCATCACAACTGCATATAAACAGATCTAGCAAAGTTACAACCCTTAAAACATAATTCGTTACAATAACCAAATCTACAAATAGTATGAAAATAAATCCGAGTCATGACGTGTACAGGATGCATAAATTCAGTTTAAAAGGAAGGCAGCCTCTAGTCGGACTCCTGAATTGACTGTTGAATGAAAACAACTGCAATAGTCACAAGGGATGCATAAACAGAATTGGGTAGCCTTTGCACCACCTTCCCAACTCCTGGGACACCCTCAGTAGCCCTCTTTGTCGCCATTGCAACTGTTGGTGCCACAACCAGACTGACAATCAGTCCCTGACTAACAGCAATTAGTGTCTCAGCTGTAAGCTGCTGGATAAACTTCACAAATTCTTCATGATCAATTTCCCCATCAAGGTTCAAATCGCAGTCCTGCAGATATTGAGGAAAAAAAAAGACATTATCTTTGGACTTTAGTAGGACAGATTCTTATATAAAAATAGAAGAACTAATATACAACATGATTTTAGGGCATTCTTCAGCAAGTTGCAATTGAAAATTGATAAGAGATATAAAATCCCAAAGAGAAATATAATATATACTTCCTGAACCCTGCAGCCACTCAAATAGAGAGAGAATATATAAAAATAAAAAATAAAAAAATAAATATATCCAGCCTGAGTTCCCATTCAGCTCTACGTTGTTGAAAGTACGATCATTGCTCTATTGCGAAATAGACCACATATGGGAAGGAACTATCCCTAATCTCTCTCATAATGACTAATGGTCCGTTTGGATTGAAATGGGAGAGAGAGAGAGTAGAGTAGTTGATTTAACCCAAAATTAGCTTATTTTCAACTAACTTTACTCTACTCCCATCCACTCCCCCTCCTTTCCCCCTCAATCCAAACGGATCATAAGTCTTCCTATCGAACATGCAAACACTACAATCATAGATTGTGCCTAACGGGGGAAGGGGGTTGAGACCTCTAAGAACCTCATAGAAAGAGCAGACCTCAAACCTTTCATGCGTAGAAAGTCTCCAACAAGTTCTATCTTGCCTTTCACCTAATGGAACATTAGAGTACAATAACTCCAAGGAAAAAGTCAACCGACTTAAACTCCCACCAAATACAAACTATGATGCAAATGAACATTCCTTGTCACCACTATCAAGAACAAGTCCGAAACCTATCCTTCAATGCAACATCATCACACCAAATATCATACTAAAACCAACCCTGATATTAAAACAAAAAAACAAAGAAAAAGATTGCCACACACCTAATGCTCTTCCACAAACTAATATCATAGTCCCAATCCTTCCCATATTTCACAAAACTAACTTGTCTCTTAAAATGCTAATGTTTTATCCCAAACCTCCATAAACATTTATCTAATAATGTGAAATTTAAAAGATTTCACGTTACATATCCCCAGCCCCTTACCTTAATAGGATCGTTCTTACTTGCATTCAAGGTCTAGAGAAGGAAGAACAGGCATTGGCTCATGTTGCAAACCATATTTACTCTTGACTAAAATGAATAATACAAATTCACATATTCATTCTCTGCAATACATAGCTATAATTTGGTACTAAAGTCATCAGAGCTGGGTACATGTAGTCAAGGCCCTCAAGCTCTAGAGGTCAACTATTTTGAAACAGACACCTTAAACAGGTTATAAATAGAAGCAATGACAAAAAGAATACCTCCCATGCTTAATACAGCATAGAAATACAGCTTTCACTAAACAGATTACAACAATTTTCCATGATGATTGCACAGTCTAATTTCCACAAAGCTATTTCTAATATTGATTGAATTGGATAAACTCTTTTTACATAAAATCCTACATGATTTTCATGTGTTACATTAAAATATAAGGATTTCACAGAACTTTGAAAACACTAGTCTCCAACAAAGATCATGCAAAAGTATTGATAAAAAACCAAATTTCATCAAGGAATTTCTTCAGATTATAAAACAAAAATAAACTCATGTATTCAAATGCAACATAGAAGACAATGGGCAGTAACAATCTAACTGTTGAATTACTCACATGTTCCTCTCAACTGTTTGGATAAAGGAACAAAAGAATCTCATTCGTAATTGGTTAAAAATCCTATGAGCAAGGGACTAAGTTTATAAACTGATAGCATTTTGAGGGATGGATTAAGATCAACACATGCACATCCAATGCAACCAGAGACCATGTCATGTCATCCCTACACAAAGACGAGGTATTGTTTAGCCTTTGAAGATAGAAAGCAGCATCAGCCTGATTTTGCAGCCTTTCAACAAGTACTGTCTTATACGGTGAGTTTGCTACATGTAGTTCCAGTTTAGAGGGTTTCACAGGCGCCAATGCCAAGGATGCACTCCTTTCCCTTTTTCTCTCAAAAAACTATATCTACTCTGAATTTACTTAAGAATAAGATTACCAGTATTAAGGGGATTTACAAGTAAGTAACTACTGAAATGCAAAATTAAAGGAAAATCATAAAATCAACTTCATTGAAATGGTTAATAGGTTAAAAAATTTACTAATCTCCTTAGGCACAAAGAAAACAATCTAAGTAGCCAGCTGCCAAGCCAATATTTTGATGGGAGACAGGAAATGATATGCTGAAAAATAACTTGTGTTCGAGGCTGACAAGGTTCATTTCTAAATCACAAATATTAGCTAAGCTAGAGACTTTAGCAGATGATGAAATGCTGAATTGAATATTGGCTCCTCTAAGTAGAGTAAGTGACCATTGAAACCCACCTAAACATTTAAGTAGTTGAATCGCCAGCATATTCTTAAGTGTGTTATATTTCATTTTTGCTACATAAATTGGTCTGGAACGAATATAATGTCATTCCCTCACATCTTCTCATTGGGTTGCATTGCAAACATTCTCGCCTTTAATAATTCAATAGCTGGGGCAGGGGATTTGAATCCTAAACCGTTCCATTAGAAACACCAAGACATACCACTTGAGCTATAAGTTTGTTGTCTTAAGAGAAGGATTTATCATGATTATATTGATTTCCATCAATTTCTTTCGCAAACGATCGAAATTCATCCCCAATAAATCAGCCTCTCGACCCTTGCCAAATAAATACAGATCAAAATGGATCAACAATAATTATCGAAAACAGTCAACTCCACATAACACATGCGCATTAGTTTGATCAAATTCACTTCACCACACAAGCTCATATATAGTTTCACCATTATCATTGAAAAATATATATATATAATTAATCAATGAATTAGGAGTACCGTAATCATCTCCCTGACTCGTTCTTTGGAGGGTGGATCAAAATGCGGCCCCGGTAACTTCTTATTGATATCACTGCAACATGGCCAAAATTAAAATAGTAAAAAATCATTCTTAGTAAGAATTAGACTAATCTGAATAGTAATTAAATACATAATATAATACTGGGCAAAGAAAATTTTTTGAGTTCTTACTTGTAAACAAGAAGAATAGCTATGTACAAATCTTCAAATGTCAAATTAACAGTTGCAGACTGGCTTTTAATACGATCAAACACTTTGTCCGATATTTTCCTAACTTGCTTTTGCCTCCACTGTTTACCTGCACAAGATTTATTAGTATCAAACAAAAGCTTTTAGATTGGCACTGCTGTAATTTGAAAGAGAAAACTGAAAGGTGTTCACCTTGTAATCGGCCTACGACTTGTCCCATTGGAGATGGTGGGTTAAACTGTAACAGAGAGATATACAAAGTACAACAACGTTTGTGTTTTGGAGATTAGATTAGATTTATGTCTGTCTCTGCTCTGCCGCTCAATGATGACGATGAAATTAAGGAGAGACCAATCAGCTATTCAGCTTTCGCCAATGAACACGCGACACCCTCGTGGCTTATTGAACCCAGGTGGCGTAGAAGCATAGGCTACTTTGTTGTTGACTAAACTAGATAGGCTCTAGTTTTTACCTTAAAAGCATAGGTAGAAATTATACGGTCCTCCTAGTAGAACACGTCATTTGTCTACCATTTCAGTAAAAAACTCTCACATATTTAAAATTGTTAAGTCAGTATTTAGTTTTTATTTAAAACTCCTCAATTTTAAACAAGTGGGAGTCTTTTACTGGAATGGTGGACCACATCATTTGTGCATAATGAGGACCTTATAATTTCTCAAGCATAGGGCAATGCGTTTGTGTAGATGTTGTTGTGGACAAAAAGCTTTTTCAAAATAAACTCAGATCCTCAACTAGTTCCTCACTTGTGACTTTGAACATTTGTCACGAAAGATCTAGGCGAAAATATACTTTTGGTCTCTACATTTTGGATTGATTCTCATTTTCACCTCTATTTTGATTTTGCTACTAATCTAGTCTCTAAAAAAAGATAATCAATTCTATTTTGGTCATTGCCGTCAACCCACTAACAAAAATCTCTTATGTGGCAGACAGAACGCTTATGTGTTAAGCCCACCCATTTAAATAATATTAAACTAATCCTACGTGTATCCTGAAGATCACGTGACCTACATGTGACCCACACCTGACAATTCCACGCCAGCTTCCCGCCACTCAACCCCACACGTGACCCCACGTGACCTCACTCATCAACTATGTACCTCATTGATTACCCAGACCTAAAACCTCCAAATTTTAGCTGAACCCTAAAATCCCCAAATAATCTCATCGTCTTCCTCCTCATCCTTGAGCCCTAAAATCCCCAAATCAAACCCGTCGTCAATAGAAAACCTAAATCGGTGAACAGAGATACCGATTCACACAAAAATTGCATCGAATCTTGCGATTTGAAGGGGGAACGTTAATGTGATTGGAAGAGGGAGAACGTCGTGAGAATTAGTGGGTGAAGTTTCAAGTGTGTAGTAGTGGGTCTAAATTTGAAGCTCGAAAAGGTAACTTATTTTCACTTTCTCTCTATCTCTGTGTATGTATCTATGTCTCTCTCTCTCTCTCTCTCTCTCACACACACACACTTTTAACACATACCATATTTTGTCTCTCTCATGGGTTAGGGACCACTATTTAAATGATTGTTTATGCTTTTATTTCGATAATGTTGTCTGTTTGGTTGGTGTTTTCTGTTTGGCCTTTAAGGGATCAAGGTTGTTCATGTGTTCCCTATTATCATTAAGCTTGAATTAAATAATGTTTTGAATACCATGTTGGAGGAATATTATTTTGAATGTAATAGTGTCAGTGCATGTTTGACTGTTTGGTTGAGTTTTGTCTTTATTGGATTAAATAATGTTGACTATTTGTTTCATGCATGCAGAATGGACGAGTTCTTTACTTTGTATGTGCATCATGATGGGTATTTTAATGAAAATCCTAAAGAGTATGTGGGGGGTGATGTGGGGGTAGTAGATGATTGTGATCCTGATAAGTGGTTTAAGGTAGAAATTGAGGTCATCTGTAAAGATTTTTGGTATACATCTCTGAGTAGGCTATGGTACAAAATGCTTGGGGATAATGAGGAGGGTAGGATGTTCCACCTAATTAATGATAATCATGATGCAATGTTCATGGCTGATTTGGTGAGGGGTCATGGACAAATTCATGTATATGTAGAGCATCCAGTACATGAGCCTATCCATATTAATAGGGGTAGTGGTGTGATCCTGGATCTTGTTGTAAAGACTGAGTATGTAGAGCCTTTGGATATTAGTGACCCTAATGGGTACATTTATAATGGTCAGTGTTTTTTCTTATAGTAGTGGTTCTAATGATGAGAAGGAGTTCTATGATGGTGATGATGATTGAGATAGTCATCATCAACTGTATGAGGGTGGTATGGATGCTGATATGGATAGGGGTAGGGATGGTGGTAGGGATGGGGAGTTCTATCATGGTGGTGATGAGGGTGGTAGGGATGCTGCTGACAGAAGTCATGATAGTGAAGGCACTGCTACTCCCATTAATGTCCATGATAACCAAAGTGACTCATAAGTTGAAGTACTTGGTTGTAGGAGACAAGGGAAGGAACTGGTTGTTGAGGAACCACAAAAGGATGGGGTTGTCACCACTGACAGTAATGAGAGTACTGCTTATAGTGATGTGGAAGGGGCTAGACAAATGAACCCCAACTAGAGATATCTAGGTGAAGATAGTAGTGCCAGTGATAGTGATGTAGTGGTGCAAATGCTAGATCAGATGGGTGTTGGTGTAATGAACTCAAACTACACAAGTGAGGAGCTATTAAGTCTAACTGAGTCATCATCTGATAGTGGGGGTGATGGTGATGGTGATGGTGATAGTGACAATGAGGGTGATGGTACTATCAATCATGGATTTGGGTCCAATGTGGACAATGTCACCAAGAGGAAAAAGTTCCTAGTGTTTAGACCAGTTTCCAATCTTGAACACCTAGTTCTTGAGAAGGATATGTTATTTATTTCACCTAAATAGTTCAAGGAGGCTATTATTGAGTATGAATGAATGGTGGATAGGGGGTGAAGTTGTGAAGAATGATAAACTAAGGGTTAGAGCAAGATGCCAACCTCCTTGCAAGTTTACAGCTTACTTAGCAAAGATGTCAAGAGAGATAAGTTACAAGTTGAAGACCTTGAACTTGGAGCACACATGCACCAGGAGCTACAAAAACCCAAGGTGTTCAACCAATTTCCTTACAAGGAAGTTGATGAAAAAAGTGAGGAGGCAACTTGATATTAAGCTGAAGGACATTCAAGATGTTGTAGGCCAATAGTTGGTCTGGATGCTTGCCATCTAAAAACCAAGATGAGGGGCCAACTGTTTGTTACAGTTACTAGAGACCCTAATGAAGAATATTTTCCTCTAGAAGCTGAAACCAATGACTCATGGACTTGGTTTATAAATTTGCTGCTGGCAGACATTAGTGATGGCAAGAGGCGGACATTCATATTAGACCAGCAAAATGTATCTCTAACATTTTTGTTTTGAACTTAATTGCATACAATAAGCTAGTGTGTAATGTATATATGCTAACTACTATTGTTTTTCTTGGCAAGGGTTGGTGCAGACATTTGTAGATAATTGGCCATAGTATGAGCATAGGATTTGTTGTAAACATTTGTACAATAACCTGAGGAAGCATCATCCTGGTGTCCTGATTATGGATTTGTTTTGGAAAGCAGCAAAAGCAATATATGCACATGAATTTGAGAGGGTCATGAATGAGATGAAGGACATTGATGATGGTGCATATGTTTGGTTGAAAGGGCATACTGCAATAATATGGGCTAGACACATGTTCAGAAGTGATGGGTTGAGTGATATTTTCCTCAACATGTGTGAAAGCTTTAATAACAAGATACTGAGGACATCAGATTGTATTTAATGAATATATTCCAACAAAATAGACACAACAGATTGTTTTTCTTTTTTATTGTTTTAGGGATAAGGAGATGAGCTTATTTTCATCGACTTATTTATTTAAAAAATAAGCTATGTAGAAGAACAATGGTTTCATGATAAAACATCCATTTTATGATTGCTTATATGGACTAAAATTTTTGGAATTCTTAAAGGAGTATACTATTTTGAAATAAATTTTCTACAACATATGTCAACATAGGGTAGGTGTTAACCTTTGGAAAAAGTACTGTTTATGGTGGTGAATGATGGCTATTTTTTTTTTAGTAAAAAGGAGGTGCATTAAAAACTAGATAACCAAACTAGTTTTAGGACAAAGCCTGTTATAGAACACATCATTCAATTCCGAATGACAACAATCTAATAAGTCTACAAGCATATTATCATACAACAAAGAATCAAAGTTTTGATTTACTCCCAACCACGCCAAACTATCAGCATATCTATTAGTTTTGCAATAGTAAATTAGTAATGCCTAACATGCATCTGGGGAAGCTGGGAAACCAATAGCCTGCAATTATCCACAATGGAAGAGATGTTGTTATTAGGATAACTAGAATTAGCCAGAAGATCCACAATAGCTTTAGCATCTAACTTTATTTCTAGAGCTATTAACTGGAGGTTTTGGCACATAATAAGACCATCTCTTAATGCCCATATCTCCGCTAAGAAGTTGGAGATTATTCAAATTTTTCTAGAGAATCTACTAAGCCATCCACCCAACTCATCTCACACAAGACCTCCACCTCTGGCCACCCTAGGGTTACCAAGATAAGAGCCATCAGTGTTTAGCTTAGCCTACACTATATTAGGCTTTTCCCACCATTTAAGAAATTTTTAATACTACTTTCATAGAAAATATGAAAAGTTGTCAAAAATATTTTCTATACCAATGTTCTTAGTACATTTGTTAACTTTTCATTTTTATTATATATGTCTAAATTTCTGATTTTCCTATATCAAAATATATTTATATGATGCAACTTTCATGATTAAATATACTTATTTATGCTTTCGAAAAAATATACTTATATATGCTCTTAAGAATGCCATGTGATTCCTCTAAAAAAAAAAAGAATGCCATGTGATAGAAATTATATCCTGTATAAAAATAAAAATAAAAAGAATGTCATGTGATATTGTCTCGCACTAAGCAGCTATGAAGCAAGGGTGCATTTCCGGATTCGGGTGCGGGACTCGGCAATTTTTGAAAAAATAGGGTGCGGGTGTGATGATTAAAAAATTATTAAAAATATTTTTATTTATATTTTCTATATATTTTTACTATTAAAATATTCTTAAAAAACACATTACTATGCGTTGATTCACAAAACAAAGAAAGAAGAAGGCAAGAAACACAAAACAAAACACAAAACAAAAAAGAAAACACAAAAGAAGCAATAAATATTCATAATAAAATTGAAGAATGATAGATTTAGGATGTTTGGGCCTTATTCAAAGCCGATTTCGGCCTGTTTCGATCTGTTTCGGCCTTTTTGGTCACCCGCCAATACGACCTGATTCGGCCAATACGACCCAATTTTGGTCGAATAGGCGTGAATCGAAGTCGAGTCGGCGCGAATCCGTGAGGGAATCCGTGAGGGAAAAAAAAAAAAAAAAAAAGAAGCTCAGATGCGGCACCGACATGCAGGCAGTTGCGTCGGACGCCGCACCCCGCGTTGGACTCCGATGCGGCACCCTCTCAGCCGCGTCCATGCTTCATAGCTAAGCAATTGAACTTACCTCCTTCCAGTCTACTGCTATAATCCTCTTAAAGAAACTAGCAGGTGACTCTTAAAGCAACTTGAGTGAACTGTTAAAGTTTGCTTTATGTTAGACCAATTTATTATCCTTTTCTTGGAATTCTAAACTCAATATTTTGAGAATTTTTTTTTTTTTTTTAGAAATTTTGAGATCATTTTAGGATACACTTGGAAATGGAAGTTTAAATTTTCATGTTTTAATTAGGTTTGATGTGATTTTGGGCTAATTAATGTTTAGTATATTAAAATGATACATATATATATATATATATATATATTTGTTTGTTTATTTGAAGTTCTTGACTTTTTGGTGTTTTAAGTTGTGCTCTGATTATTCTAGGCGCGAAACTACAAATCATCTAAAAAAATCCTATAAAAAAATCTATAAAAACAAAAAGAGTTATGACTTATGATTTGTTGCATTATGAGAGGATAGTTGTTATAAACAAGCGGATTTAATTTAATTTAATTTCTATTGTTGAGATGGTAGATTTAATATTGTATTTAAAATGCTTATTACGGATTTGGGTCGTGACACACTAGCATACGCCATATATATATATATGGCATGTGCAAGTGCAACAGTGCAATTGAGAGCAATGAAATATTGGGGGGGAGGGGGGGGTGGTCGAGAGACACATACAAGGTAGGAAAATATTAGTTTTGTTCTAGGATGGATTTTAGTTGTTGTGATTATTGAGAGTTGTAGATGCCTATCTGGAGTAGAAATATTACTGTGGTATTGGCTTCACTAAGTTTTGGTTTTTGTGGTCAATTAATATTTAGAATAATACTAGAGAGTTGAGATTTTTGTTATTTTTCTAATTTTTTTTTACATTAAATACTGTATATAAACTTGAAAGGATCTAGTATTTGATTTTATTATATTGGATTTGTCCGAAATTGTTCTTATAATTGTCTTTATTTTTGTTTATGTCTATATATTTGTATTCTTTGAATGGTCTATATCTTTGTATTTTTTATATAGGTGCGAACACTATTCAAAGAATACAAAGATATAGACATAAACAAAAGAAAAAATATTCAAAAAATTAATGATTCTATTTTATAAATCAAAGTACAATACAATTATCTTCATGCACATAAAATAAAAAATAACAATAATGATAAAAGGAACAATTAACAAAATGGGCATATTGTATTATTTTATAATAAAAAAAATCTTTCTTTTTGGGGTGGTATTGTCTAAGCCAATGATTTGTATGTGGGTTGTTAACTAACAAGGCATGAGAAGTCTGGGTTGTTAGATTAGTCAAACCCACCGATCATCTTGTTGATGTTGGCATTGTGGCAAAGATCTTGGGACCTCTATTGGTTTTGATGGAGAACTCAACATATTCAGTATACATCTTTGTAGATCTAGCAAAAATCTCACTAGATCTGACGAAAATTTTATTAGAGCTAATAATCTCAAATAATGAAGATTGAAAAAAAGCAAAGAATGTCGAAGAATGACAAATGACGTCACTAC
This sequence comes from Quercus aquifolioides, assembly GCA_019022515.1. Lineage (NCBI taxonomy): Eukaryota > Viridiplantae > Streptophyta > Magnoliopsida > Fagales > Fagaceae > Quercus > Quercus aquifolioides. The sequence continues at coordinate 56,217,944 of CM032333.1, forward strand.
GCAAAAAGGAGGTCATGTCTCAAGATGATCAAGTTTTGCTTGTGCGAACTTGCCATTGACTAATCTAGTACTTGAATCAAATTATCTTCGACTCAAATTCCTCTAGTTTGGGCGATTTTTTGTGTCCGGCATTATCACAAAAACAGAATTGAAAATCTGTATTTCATTAAATTAATCAAAGGAATTACATCAGAGATATATATATTGGTTTGTACAGGTGTGAACACAAAACTAACCAAATACCAGAACTAACAACCTCTCATACGTGCCAGCTACAGTACTAACTAACTATCACATGTGCTAACACTTAAGAACACTCCTAAATACACTAAACTACAAGTCGTCTAATCATTGTTCTTCACTTGTAACTGCTTGCCGTTTATGCTCTGTTATAGGATCAACAACTCTGTGAACAGTGGCTTGATCATTTGTGTTGCTTGCTTCTCTTCTACTCTTGCTACTGATCTTGGTCTTTGTACTTAAACTCTGATACTCCCCCTCAAGAGCAGCAGGTGTATATATATTAAGCATTCCCATTTTGCTAGTAAGATTTGAAAACTGATTGTGATGCAAAGCTTTGGTGAGCATATCAGCCAATTGACAATTTGATCTAACATGGTTCAGCTTAATCACCTTTTCTAACACCTTATCCCTGACCACATGACAGTCTATTTCTATATGCTTTGTCCTCTCATGGAAGACTGGATTAGAGCCAATGTGCAGTGCAGCTTGACTGTCACAGAACAGCAAAGCTTCCTTTTCATGATTCACTCCAATATCCTTAAGAAAGTATAAAATCCACACTATCTCACATGTTGCTACTGCCATGGATCAGTACTCAGCTTCAGCTGAGGATCTTGATACTGTAGACTGCTTCTTGGACTTCCAAGATACCAAGGAATCACCAATGAATATGCTATAGCCAGTCACTGACCTCCTAGTGTCAGGACATGCAGCCCAATCTGCATCTGCAAATGCTTTCAAATGCAAGTCTGTGCCCGAAGAAAACATGAGTCCTTTGCCTGGTTCACCTTTCAAATACTGCAATACTCTATGTGTTGCATCCAAGTGTGGTCTTCTTGGCTTAGACATAAACTGACTGAGTTTATGGACAGCAAATGTAATGTCAGGTCTTGTGATTGTCAAGTACAAGAGCCTGCCCACAAGTCTTCTGTAATGGCTAGGATCTTTAAGCTCTTCCCCTTCAATCTTGCTTAACCTCAAACTGTGCTCCATAGGAGTTTTAGCAGACTTACAGCCAAGGAGTCCAGCATCATTGAGTAATTCAAGAGTGTATTTCCTTTGACAAAGAGCAATTCCTTTGTTTGATCTTGCAACTTCCAAACCAAGGAAATATTTCAAATCACCCAAATCCTTAAGTTTGAACTTCTCATCTAGCATGACTTTGAATCTATCCACTTCAGCCTTGTCATTGCAAGCTATCAAAACATCATCGACATAAACCAAAAGAATCATGAAAATATCACCATGTCTCCTAGTAAACAAAGAATAATCAGCCTTGGACTGAATAAAACCAAGCTGAATCAAGGTGCTTGAGAATTTGGCAAACCATTGCCTAGAAGCTTGCTTGAGTCCATAGATGGACTTATTTAGTTTACAAACAACCTCCCCCTGGCTGTGAAACCCTTGTGGAAGAGCCATATACACCTCCTCATCCAAATCACCATGAAGAAAAACATTATTTACATCCAATTGACTAAGAAACCAACCCTTAATGGCAGCAACAGCAAGCAAAACCTTGACAGACACCATTTTTGCTACTGGAGAGAAGGTTTCAAAATAGTCAATACCCTCCTTTTGTGTGAATCCCTTAGCCACTAACCTTGCTTTATACCTTTCAATAGAATCATCTGCCTTATACTTGATTTTGTAGACCCACTTGTAGCCTATGGCTTTCTTACCAACAGGCAAAGGTGCCAAAGTCCAAGTATTATTAGCTTCAGGGGCTGCTACTTCATTAGCCATGGCAGCTTTCCATTGGGGTCAGACATAGCTTGGTAGTAAAATTTGGGTTCAACAAGGGAGGAAATAGCACAACAAAATGTCTTATATGATGGAGAAAGATGATGATATGAGACATGAGAGGAAAGGGGATGAGAAGTACCAGATTGGAAAGACAGAGGCTGAATAGAGGCAACCTGATTGCAGTGGAACTCTTGTAAGTAAGAAGGTCTCTTAACAGGTCTAGTAGACTTTCTAATGGGAAGAGGATCAACAATAGGGTCAAGAGGGGCCTCTGGAACCTCATCAAGGAAATCATCATCAATAGTATGATGAACTTGAATAATAGAAGAAGGTGTAAGAGTAGAAGTAGTGTTGGGTTTAGACAAAATTGGATCATCATGGAAGGGAGGAACTGGGGAAAGCCATGGCAGAGGTAAAGTATTGGAAGAAACAGATTTATTGGAAGAAGAAACATAAGGAAAAACAGATTCATGGAAAACAACATCCCTTGAGACAAAGGTAGCATGAGTGTCAAGATCATATAGTTTATAACCTTTGATATTACAAGGATAGCCAAGGAAAACACATCTTCTTGCCCTTGGTGAGAATTTGTTTCTAGTTTGAGCAATTGTAGATGCAAAGCAAAGACAACCAAAGACTTTGAGATGGTTATACTCAGGAGGCTTATGGAATAAAAGCTCAAAAGGTGTTTTGTCATGCAACAAAGGAGAGGGAAGTCTATTAATGAGGTATGCAGCAGTCAACACACAATCACCCCAGAATTGCAAAGGAACTTGAGATTGAATCTGTAATGCTCGAGCCATGGAAAGCAAATGCTGGTGTTTTCTCTCCACAACAGAATTCTGTTGTGGGGTGTAAACACAGCTGTGTTGATGGATAATGCCATGTGAACTAAGGAAATCAGACATGACAGCAAATTCTTTGGCATTGTCAGTTCTAATAGATTTAATATTTTGACTAAATTGTGTGACAACCATAGTATAAAAGGATTGAAACAAAGACCCAACATCAGATTTGGATTTCATCAAAAATAGCCAAGTGGCTCGGGTTGCATCATCCACAATTGTCAAGAAATACTTGTAACCATCTAAAGTAGGAATTGAATAAGGTCCCCAAACATCCATATGGACTTAATCAAAAGCACAAGCACAGATTTTATTATTGAAAGGGAATGGTAATCGTTTAAGCTTGGCCATAGGACAAATCTGGCAAGCCTTATTACAGAAAAATTGTAAAGAAGGAATGGAATGACCTAAAGCTTTAAGCTTCATGTCTGATGGGTGTCCTAATCTGGCATGCCACAGAAAAGAAGATGCAAAACTTGCAGAAGCAGAAGTAGTTGCAGAGAATGGAAGAAAAGAAGCATTGAACTTGTGATTGCCTAGATAATCAGCAAGTGAAGAATGAGAGACATGCTGAAGACTATCACATTGCAACAAGTACAACCCATCAACAGCCTTGCCCACCCCAATCGTTTTCCAAGGTAAAAGGTCCTGAAGAAAACAATAATTGGAGAGGAAAACAAGACAATAAGACTGTGATAAGGTGAGTGTACTAACAGATAGCAAATTAAAACTAAATGAGGGAACACAAAGGACATTAGTGAGAGTGAGTGAAGGAGAAAGAACAACAGTTCCAACATGAGTGACTTGAGCTGATTCCCCATTAGGCAAGTGAACCAAAGATTGTATAGTAGCAGTTATTGAAGTTAACAAATCAACTGAACAGACAAAGTGGTCAGTAGCTCCAATATCCAATACCCAAGTCCATTTATCATAAGTTCTTCTGTTTACTACTTGTGCAGAGAAAACACTATGAGATAAGTCAATACCTAACATTGGAGCACTGGCAGATGTAGAAGATGATGCTACATTGGCCATTGAACCATCTCTGACTGAAGCAGAAGATGCAAGAGATGAAGTAGAGGCTCCAAACATAGCAAAAAGCTGATGATATTGTTCAGGGGTAAAGGCAGTCTGTTGATGCATTGGTGTAGCAATTGAAGGACCAACAGGTGACACATCTGAAGATACTTGATGAGCCATAAAAGGCTTGTTCTTGAACTTAAAGCCAGGTGGAAAACTATGCTTTTTATAGCATTTATCCACTGTGTGACCAGTCTTGCCACAATGTGTGCAAGTTGGTCTCTCCTTCCCTTTGCCAACAACACCACCAAGAAATGGACCAAGATGCTCATTTGACAACTTAGCAGCTAAAACCGTGGAATCAACCTTAGCAAAAGATGCATTAGGTACTGATCTTTGTGTCTCTTCTTGAATTAGCAGGGAGTAAACCTTACTAAGAGATGGAATAAGATCCATAAGCAAGACTTGAGATCTAGCTTGGGAGAAAGAATCATTCAATCCCATTAGAAATTTCATGACTGATTCTCTTACTTGCAGATCAGTCAGCCTCTTGTTAATGTTGCAAATGCATTTACCACAAGTGCAGGAAGGAAATGGACTAAGGTTCTGTAACTGATCCCAAAATACCTTCAACTGGGTAAAGAAGTCAGTGATAGACATTTCACCTTGATGAAGCTCTGCTATGTCCTTTTGAAGATTGAAAACTCTGGGTCCATTTGTCTGAGCAAAAAGATTTTTCAGATCATTCCAGATTTCTAAGGCTATATCTTCATAAATGATGCTTGCTTGGAGTTTTGGTGAGACTGAATTGGTTAGCCATGTCCCAATCATGTTATCACATCTTATCCAGGCTTGCACATTCGAAGGAGTTGATACCAACAGTGATGTGAGGGTCAAGGTTCCATCAATAAACCCTAGTTTATTCTTGGTGAGCAAAGCTTTTCTCACTGCACGAGCCCAAGCTGCATAGTTTTCTCCACCTATCAAAGGCTGTGTGACAAGAACTAAACTTGGATTCTCTGCGTGATGCAAGAACAGAGGGTCGTCCATTGGAGATTCTTGTGAAGAAGAAGATGGACTCATAGATGTGGAAGCATCTGTAGGACCATTTGTATTCGTAGCGGAAGCCATAGATGACAAATGAAGATTGAACCTCCCAAGAACCGAATTTTCTCAAGAACAGAGAAAGATTTTCTCGGGAAAATTGAGAAATGAAAATTTGAAATTGAAAGAAAAACAAAACCCTACAGGAATTTGGGAATTTGCTCTGATACCATATCACAAAAACAGAATTGAAAATCTGTATTTCATTAAATTAATCAAAGGAATTACATCAGAGATATATATATTGGTTTGTACAGGTGTGAACACAAAACTAACCAAATACCAGAACTAACAACCTCTCATACGTGCCAGCTACAGTACTAACTAACTATCACATGTGCTAACACTTAAGAACACTCCTAAATACACTAAACTACAAGTCGTCTAATCATTGTTCTTCACTTGTAACTGCTTGCCGTTTATGCTCTGTTATAGGATCAACAACTCTGTGAACAGTGGCTTGATCCTTTGTGTTGCTTGCTTCTCTTCTGCTCTTGCTACTGATCTTGGTCTTTGTACTTAAACTCTGATAGGCATGAGTATGGGTTGGACAATCCTTATGTTAAGTTGAGAAATTAGGCTATGTTAATTATTGCCCTATAGGCATATATTTGGAAAACCAAACTAAATGGAATATTGGGCCAATTACGTTGTTTTATTTATTTATTTAGAGTTTCAACATATGACTTTTGTTTTCGATAATAATTCTTTATCATAAGATTATAACATCAATCAGTTTTAATTTTTTATTTAACCATCAGAACCTTTACCAATTGAGCTAACTAGAAGTTACACCAATTTCATTGTTTTGTTTACTTTTCTTATCTTTTATTCTGTAAATTTCTTATATAAGAGAAAAATATCAAACACGGTACTCTGTTGTCACTTTCGCAATTTTTAGCCAAGCAAGATAATGCCAACTTTCTGCATTAATGGTATGCACTAATAACAAGCAAACCTGCAAAAGTGAACCACACAGAAGGATAAAAGGCCAGAGGCAGAACTGGCAAGAGCCATGCCTAATAGAAATATTTCTCTCCACTCTTTGCTGCCATGGAATCCAACTCTAAACACACCAACCATAAAACCAGCGAAGAATCATCAGACAACATCCCTAGCAATACTTTACTGCCAGGCTTGCCTAACCACCTTGCAGAACTTTGCCTCTCTTCTGTACATCTTTCCCTCCTTTACAAGGTTAGTCATTCATGGCGCCGCCTTATCTACTCTCCTTCCTTCCCTCCTTTCTTCTCCCTCTATGCTCTTCTCTCTCCATCACCTTCTCATCAAACTGTGAGAAATCATATGTATGACAGTAACACCAATTCAATCAAGTTCTTGTCCTTAGACCCCATATCATCAACATGGCAACCACTCCCTAGTCCTCCACCTGACCCTCCTCTCCACATCCTTCACCGCCACCCGTCTTTCTTGTCACGCAAGCTACCTATTCAGATGGTAACTGTCTCCGGTCACCTTGTCCTTATTGCAGCCACAACACACCAATTCATGCCTGCACTTTCTCGTCCATTAGTCTTCAATCCAATACACAATAACTGGTTCTATGGCCCTCCTTTCTCCGTGCCACGGCGTTGGTGCGCGACTGGTTCTGAAGCCGGTTCCGTTTATGTGGCAAGTGGAGTTGGTTCGAATTATAGTGGCGATGTAGCAAGGTCTATGGAAAGGTGGGACTTGAAGAACAGTTCAGATTCGAAGTGGGAAAAGAAGGCGGGGCTTAAAGATGGTAGGTTCAGTAGGGAAAGTATTGAGGCGGTTGGTTATAAAGGGAAGCTTTGCATGGTAAATGTAAAAGGTAATGCTGTGAAAGAAGGGGCTATTTATGATGTTGAGAGTGACCTGTGGGAGGACATGCCAGAAGGAATGGTTGCTGGGTGGAATGGACCAGTAGCAACTATGGATGAGATGGTTATGTATGTGGTGGATGAAGCAAAGGGAGCTTTAAGCAAGTATGATGCTGAGAAGGATTGCTGGGAAAAGCTAATCGAGTTGGTGCAGCTGAAAGGGGCTGAACAAATGGATGCCGGGAGAGGAAGAGTTTGTGTGGTTTGTGCAAAAGGGGAAAGGGTTGTTGTGGTAGATGTTGTTGTGAGGCCTGTGAGACTCTGGGTGGTGGAACCACCCCCGGATTTGCAAGTGGTTGCTGTGCATATATTGCCGAGGATGAGTCAGACAGTCACAGAATTGTCTTGATCCATTTGCAGTGGTAAATGGTTACTAGTCATGATTGTAATTAGCTTATAAGTGATATCTGGAAATTAATGCACAATATAATCAACATGTAGAATTAGTCCTCTGAGTTTGGATAAAGCCTGCAAATTTTCAAAACATTGGTTGCAGGCTTCAACTTTCTTTCTGGACAAATTACACATAATAAGAAATATGTTTTAATGCCACACCACCATATCCAATATGAAGAATATATCCTTTGATCCTGTACTGTTCTTGACTATTATCTGCTTTAATACAAATTCAGAATTCTTGGTATTTGGTCAAACAGTTCCAACTTTTTCCCCTTGATTATTTTCTTGATCCATCTGCAGTGGTAAACATGGTTTGTGGCTTATAAGTGATAACTGATACTTAATTCACAATATAATCACATTTTGAATTAGTCTTCTGATTTTGAAATGTGTTTATGGTTTCTGTTAATTAATTGAAGGATGTCTTAGCAGTTTTCTAGCCAAATAACCAACATTTTGAAAATATGCAGGCTTCAATTTTCGTTATGGACAAATTACACATAATAAGAAACATGTTTTGATGCAACAAAACTGTATCGTATATGAAGAATAACTTGGTAATTAAAGTGTAGTACAAATCAGAATTCTAGTATATTAGAATTATGTGGTTAAATAATTAAATTTATCATTTTTCAATAACTTAAACTTTTAAGACAATAGTAATTTAACATGGTATTAGAGTTGAGGTCATGATTTTGATTACTATCTCCTCCACTCTCTCTTACTTTAAAATGTCATGTATTGAGCCTCATTTAAAAGTGAGTTTGAGTCGAGAATATTAAAATTATGTAAGTTTATTAGACAATCGATAATTTAACATGATATGTGAGCAATCATTTCCCCCCCTGCCCCCCTGATTGGGTATGTTTAGTAAACTTCCTTTTCATGTTAATTTAACACTTTAATTAACTTTACAACCTGTAAAGAGTTGGCAATATACCTGTCTCTTGTAAAAGGAATTATCCCAGCTTTGCCGATTTTTTGACCTGCCACAATCCTAACCCCTACACAGCTTATGAAAGTAAATCCTGTCCAACTTTATTCAATCAGCAGACAGCAGGCACTACCTACAGCTTGATTAGTCCTTTTAGATTTTAGTTAATCGGCATCTTTCATTCTAGAGGATTTGGACCTCGTTGGTCACTTTTTTGAAGAAGATTGGGTCTACCTTAAATACATGGCTTAAGCCTAAAGCCTTGTTACTTTCGATGTAAGTCGCTGGTCAAAGGTTTAGACCAATTACCATTCATCACCATCTTGCTCGCTTCCAATTGATTACTGGCTATTATACAAGTGTTGACCTAAGCCCCTATGCTGGGGCTTGGCTACCCCGAACGGTACGTGAGCTGCCTTGCACGGCACTTCTTAAGAACTTGAATTATATTGAGGTCAAAACATTACCAGACTCCAAGAACAACCTTTACTCCTTGCTGACTTGATCCTTTGGTAATTAATTTGTATGTCTAATTGGTGGTCTTTGTTTATTTATTTATTTATTTGTAGATTATATGCCACCTAGCCTTCGTAATAAATTTTAATCATTAAAAACTTTAAATTGCATATTTGATCGTTAACATAATATTTCACAAAATCGAGACCACTTTGATGACAAAACATAAATTCTATTTGCTATGTTAACATTTTCCAGTAATGATAAGTACATTTTTAAAACAATTTTGAAAATATAAGAACTAAAGTATAACATTTAAAATTAAGTGTAAAGACGATTTTCGTTGTGAGGTGGAGAAAGTAAGGTGTAGCAGCCACTATATCTCCGCAATAAAGATATATATATAAAGCAAGGACTACGTTTGAAGTATTTAGTCACAGATTCCTGCTGAGTTAGTGGAGTTCAAGCTTATATCCTTAAAACTTCGCCTAATTTAGGGCATTGGAAGCGTTGAATTATGCACGATTAGAATGCCACAAGGGTTGTGTAGAGGAGAGAAGTAATACAAATGATATATATACATATAGGAAAATGTTAGCGAGTGCGCTTAGGGCACTAGTTAAGAATCCAGTAAAAGAAAATTTTGACATCACTTTTATGGAAAATGAAAAAAGCTGTCAAAATATTAATTGCTTTTTTTTCTTTTCCCATAAAAACTTTCTTTAACTGGATTTTTAACTAGTGTCATAAAGGCACTAGTTAGCATGACCCATATATATGTTTCTTTATTCTAATTTAGTTTACTTTTACTTTATAATATATGTATAACATTATTCAAAACTGTCTTATATAAAATATCAAAAAATTATATGTGCATCTAGGGGTGTTCACCAAACCGCAAAAATCGCACCAAAACCGCCCGCAAAATAGCATAACCGCACCGCACCGCAAGCAATAGTACATTGCACCGCACCGCACCACACTGTATGATGCAGTGTGGTTTGTGGTTTTATAACAAGAAAACCGCACAAACCAAACCGCACCGCACCGCACCCTCTTTATATATTAATATATTTATTTATTTTTAATATTAAATATATTATTAATAGTTTAATAACCCTAGTTTTCAAAAAAAAACAAAAAAAGTTTAACAACCCTAGCAAGTGTTGACTAGAAAAGCCAACCCAAAATAAAGAAAAACTAGCTCAATAATTTAAAACTTGGCCAAAAAAAGGGAAAAATTAGTTTTGGGCTGAGTAGGAAAAACCTAAAATTTGAAAAATATACTGACTTCAAATCGCATCTTATACATAGTATCGCACATATAACTGCAAAAATGAGGTGCGGTGCGATTATAGTTTTGGCTAAACTCTAAACCACACCACACCACGCATGTGACCGCAAAAACAATGTGCGATGCAGTTATGGTTTTAGGTAAACTGCACCACAAAGTGCGGTGCTAAAAATGGTCCAAAACCGCACTGCACCGCACCGCGAACACCCCTATGTGCATCGCACGAACAACTTACTAATTTGTTAAAAGTCAAGAGTTTTGTAGTTTAATTAGCATCTCTCTCAAAAAAAATTTAGCACCTAAAGTGCTTGCAGTTTAGAGGGAATATGGCTCGAGTTGCAAATTTAATAGTATGTTGTAACTATTTACAAAAATATATATAATTTTTTTTTTAGAGAGATGCTAATTAAACTACAAAACTCTTGACTTTTAACAAATTAGTAAGTTGCCCGTGCGATGCACATATAATTGTTTGATATTTTATGTAAGACAGTTTTGAATAATGTTATACATATATTATAAAGTAAAAGTAAACTAAATTAGAATAAAGAAACATATATATATATATATATATATATATATATATATATATTTTGAGAAATTAAAATTAGTTTTGTAGTTTCACTGTATATTTGTAGCATTTTCAAGGCAAGATTAATTTTTTTTTTTAAATCATGTAACCAAAGATAAACACAAAAGAGTAACAAGACTATGAAAATCAACTAATTTGTATTGTGTTCGCATATTTTATACCATGAAATGAAAGTATGTCCAACTCTCTCACCATCTTTTACTCATCAATAGTGTGATATTAAAACATGATGTGGACAAGTGTGTATGCATGTATCTTATAGATGGTTTAAAATTAAATTATGGTAGAATATGGCTTTATATTGTGCATCAAATATTCTCTCTACTTATATACCTAAAACAAAAACTATCCAACAAAATTACCCAAACCTAAATCATATTTAAGCCCCTAATTTAAAAAAAAAAAAAAATACCCGTAGGGGTTTCGGCATCTTGATGGTAGTAGGAGGCCTATATAACAGAGGTGGTGACTCTTTCGATTCCTCTTTCTATCACTTTCAAATGTTTTGTCAGTCTTAGGTCTTTTGTGTTGATAATATATAGTGAAACAGTGCATTTTATTTAACAATCCACAATATTTTTGTGTCTCTGTATCTCTCTTCAAGGTCTTATCTAGTTAGTTATTACTATTAGTCCTTAAATTTTTTTTTTTTTTTTTTTTTGCTTTTTTTTTTTTAATACTAAAACAATGGGTATGCTAAAATACATGAAGAATAGAAAAAAGTATAGTCAATTAATGAGACAATAATGAGATAATAGTAAAATAAGTTAATGTAAACTTTTAGGTAATAGTAAAAAAAAAAAAAAAAAAAAACCCTTAATGAAAGAGGTAAAAAAAGACTAAATGCAAAATTAGAGCGCTATTTGACAGGATCTCATGCACTCCCGCATGAGGTCTCTGCTTTTATATAAATAAATAAATATATATATATATATATATATATATGTAGGGACCGGGTTTGAGCACTTCTACGGGTTGAGAGAGTGGACCCAAGCCCAGCTAGCCCTGCAATGAATTTATAGAGAGTGGGTTCAAGAACTAGGCCCTAGTAAGGAATGCAACGGCCATGCATGGTTGCATGTGGGTTTAACAACCTAAACATGAATCGGGATGCACAATAATGCTCCTCGGACTTGCTCTCCAGAGCTGGGAGTTCTTCTTATTTCTTTGAAGATTGATTACAAGGTTTTCTGAGAGAATACAGATTGCTACAGTACTTCTTAGTTCAGATTTCCCGTCCCATTTTCAAGAGGGACTCCTTACATTATATACATCTCTCTCACTTGATCCTAGCCCTACATTTGTTGATCAGCTAGGCCACCACTTGAGAGCCTGTCCCATCAGCCACATTCCCATTCTTCCTGTGGGTTGCAACAACCAAGACAACACTGTTCAGGAGTCCTATCCTCATTAATGCGGCCAGGACGTTAGTTGAGGGCATTTAATGTGGAGGTGACAATTTATCCTGGACTTGCTCCTCCACCATGCTCCCATAGCTGACGCGTTGTACTTGCTCTTTTCCCTTGGGATGCTCAGGAAGACTCCCCCTGACGGTGTGTTGCTTGTTCACCTTATGGTCTCGGCCTTCCGAGGAGATAATCATCCTCGGCGTTGTCTCTTGGGCAACTGAGCTTCTTATTTTCATTCTCGGACCATAGATACCTCCTCGGCATGGGCCTTTGGGCCTGGTACGAAGTGGGCCGGGGCTGTCTGACTCTCTGGCCCCACAATATATATATATAGTTGGGTTCAAGTTACATTTAGTATAACTTTAAGTAATATTACATCACCCAATAACTTGTTATTGAATTAATATTTTGAAAATCCAACCGTTGAATTGCATGTTTTATACGTTCTTAACATGCATGCCAATTTTCATATCAATCGAATATTATTTACCATTTGATTCATAAACTCATATTTTATGCATTATTTTTAACTACAAAAACTTGAATTTTAACAATTGATTGATGGCATGAATATTAATTTTTGATCACCTTAAAATTTTGCAAGCATAAAGAATATACAAATATAATGTAACCTTAATATTCGCATTTAATTAAAAAATATTAAGTAGTGTAATATTATTTAAAGTTATACCAAGTGTAATTTGAACCTAACTCACACACACACACACACACACACATATATATATATATATATATATATATATATTAGAGGTAACCCCTACTAGCCTAACCAGGAATTGGTATCCCAGACCTACCCCTCCGGACCTCCAATACGAGGAAAGGAATGTTAGTAACCAATTTTCAGTCTCTTCAGGTAAACTCTATGAATGGAACATAGATGGTTTGTCTGAACAAGAAATTCTAAACAAACTCCAGCATATGACCATGGTAGCCAACAACTATCTCAGTGAAGGACATCCCCATACTGAAGTCATAGATCTCATTTCCTTAGGATTCACAGGAAAACTCCTCCAATGGTGGAACAATTGCCTTACAGAAGAATCTAAGGAAGACATCAAGCATGCTGTCCAGAAAGATGAGGAAGGACTCCCCATCATTGACACCATCTTAGGAAGAGGTACCCCTGACGGAGTCAATACCCTGATCTATACGATCATGAAACACTTCGTAGGAAAACCTAGCAACATCACATCTAGGATTTACGATCAATTGAGTAACCTTAGATGTAAAACCCTTGGTGACTTTAGGTGGTACGAAGATGTGTTTACCACCAGAGTCATGCACAGAAGTGATTGTAACTCTCCATTTTGGAAGGAGAAGTTCATCAATGGTTTACCTACCCTTTTTGGAGAAAAAGTTAAAGAAACCCTGTGTAACCCTTTAGGTGTCATAGATTATGATAACCTAACCTATGGAGACATCTCTAGCACCATTCAACCAGTGTTGATCCCCGTCTAGAAACCAACAGATTGGTTGTTTTATACATCCATACAGCTTCTAGCAGTTCTAGCAGAACCTCCTCAGACAATGAAAAGGAAATAGAACACCTAGAAAACCAGTTTAGAAACTTAGAGGTAAAAAAGCTTACCCATCCAAAGGTAACCCCTACTAGCCTAACCAGGAATTGGTATCCCAGACCTACCCCTCCGGACCTCCAATACGAGGAAAGGATATATATATATATATATATACATACATATATTAATTGATGTCATTAAATTTAAAGTCAGATGTCACGTGGTCAAACCTTTATCATCCTTTTATTGACTCATTCGGTGCCAAGAACGCCAGTCAAGGCAATGAGTCATACATCAATTATTGGTCATCTTGTATGCGGTTCATTGATTTCTTAAATCCCTCGAAGTCATGAGTATTAAGGATGTGTTTGGTATAATGAATTTTAGGAATGATGAAAAAAAAAAAAGATAAATGGGGAAAACTTTTTAAAAGGTGTTTGATTGGAAGGAGTAAATGGAAAAATGTGAGTGTTTTCTCTTCGAATTTACTAAAAAATTTTCTTTCCAAAATAAATAGAAAACTTGATCGAGAAAAATATAATGGCTAAATGACAAAAGTGTCCATGCAAGCTTCTATGTTGCACTGCTTTTTATTTATTTTTATTCATTTTCAATTCCAATTATTACAAGTGAAACTTTTTGTTCTCATTTTTTTTTTCTTTTGCTTTCCCCTGGACGTTGCAGGTTGCCTCTTCTTTCTTTCTTTCTTTTTACTTTATTTATTTATTTATTTTTTTTTTTTTAGGCCTGGGGCATGACAATGTTTGTTTTGTTTTTATTCCTTTTTTTTTTTTTTGGGCTTAGACGTGAATTTTTTTTTTTTTTGGACATGATATTTATTTTCTTAATAAACTTGGGTGATTTTATTTTTCTTGGTTGTTTGTCATTTTGTTTTTTAATTGAGAGTCAATTTTAATAAGGGTATATGAGTAAATTTATATAAACTTATTTTTTCCATCCCTCAACTTTTTCACTCCCAATCAAACGAAAATGAGAGAAATTAAAATATTTACTATCCTCACACTTTTCTATCCTTCTATCATTTTCTATCCTCCTATTTTTTCACCCCTCCAATCCAATAGATCCTAAGTCCATCCTTGGTACTTCCTGCATTATCATGTCTTAAGTTGGAATTTCCTAAACAATTTAGAAACCAAGGTCCAATATTCAGGACCAACTAATAATATGTAATTTAACAAAAATAAAATAAACAATCAATGCTTAGTAATTAGTATTAGAAGTTGGTTTGTTTGTTTGGGGAGAGCATTAGAGGTCTGCATTCAAATCTCCCGTACACCACACAAGCCAACTAATGAACCTCAAAGTTTGCAGTGGGTTCCAATTAGCTCAACTGGTAAAGTCTCTGATGGTTGAATAAGAGATCTAGAGTTCAATCCCCGCCTACACCAAAAACTGATTGGTGTTTTAGTCTGGTGATAAAGAGCGCTTATTAGGAGCGGACGCTATAAGTTGAAACTCTCTCTCAAAAAAAAAAAAAAAAAAAAAAAAAACCTCAAAGTTTGCACAATAATATAAGTTAATCTTGTCGTGTGATTAGTTTGCAAATCCAAATTAACTATGCACAGCAAATTAAGAAATAGAAAAAGAACTATAATAAAGGAAAGAAGAAAAAATATTTACCGAAAAAACATTATTAATCAAAGAAAGAAAATGAAAAAAAAAATATTGATGAAACCGTAAATTTATATATAATTTCGAGATTTTTACCGTTCAAATAATATTGATGAAATAGACAATAATTTTCAAAAATAGTAAAATAATGTGACTTTGAAATGAGAGAACGATACATATACGTATACAGAGTATCAAGTATAAACCAAGGGATATACATATAAGGTCACATGAAAGCTTACAATAAACCAAAAAAGTGTCTTTTTGGAGTTGGACGCAACTTCTTCTGGCTAACATCATGTGTAAAAGGAGCAGCGCCCACCTTTCATATGAGCCACAAATTCAACTCGCAAACCACTCCAACACTGCCCACCTTTACGTATTTATTATTCTCACCCAACTAAAAGCTTTTGCAAAAGCCAAAATCTTCTGTGTTTTCTGTCTAACTTCTTATCAGAAAGCATCTCCTATGACCTTTGCAACGAGTATAAGATAATGAGTGATGAATCTTCAAAGTCACGAAAAATTGTGTAATAATAGCGCGTGTGGACCAATTATTATCCTAAAATATATAACTAGTGCCCTTAATAATCAAATTTTTTCTAAAACTTGATGGTCTATAGTAAGCTTTAATATAATCATTTTAAAAAGAAAAAAAAAAGTCTGTTTTCAAATATATTTAGAACTATCTTACTCATTTTATTATGTGATAATTGAAGAAACTATCATCAACATATAATTTTAGTTTTAAAGGTGTTTTAACCAAATATATATTATCCTTTTTAAAAGAGGGTAATTTCTTTCACACGGCGCACATTCTATAACTAAAAACGTCGGTTTAACTCTCGTTTTGAGTCTATATATATAATAACAAACACACTGCGTGGAAGAATATCTTCCCTTTTAAAAATTCTAATTCTTTCTATTGTTCTACATTTTTTGACACTGACAGCAGCTATTGAAGACAACGAACATGAATAAGTCCAAGCAACTCATTTATGTTATTAATGGTCCTTTACGTGGGATCACCACGCAAGGTCTCGAACAGTTTTGTAGTTAGCTCAGCTACTGTATATGCATTGAATTCTGTGGACTTTCCTACATGTGCTTTGTTGTACGTACGTATTTGCATTTGGAATCTCTGGCAATTATGAATAAGGTCACATTGAGCACAACTGCACAACCGGCTCCAGCTGGTGCTCAATTTGGCCATACATGCTCATTATTACTATAATTAATTGCAAGAAGATATATAGAAGGATGCTTGCGCAGGTATCCCGCATAAAATGATAAGGTGATGAAGATGAACTATATTATCTACATTTAATAAGGAACAATTGTTGTGGGCACCCGGGCCAATATCATTATATATGGATCATCAAGTTTGCTCTGTTACACTTCTTAATAAATTTGTAAACTCAACCAGGAGGGGTCTCACTTCTAATATAATCAAGGTGTTGACATGACTTTTATTAGTATTTTACAAGAAATGACCTTTATGCTAATTAATCCTGATTTTCATGAACATATATTTGATAATAAGTCCAAATCTCATAGAGAGCTACTTGATCTACCCCCGTTTATAAGAGTTATAAATTTGATTTAGAGTTTTTCAAGATACTCATCCTCGTAAATATTACATAATAAATGCACTTATATCATATGGATGAGTGACAAGATAAATCGTTTGAATTTGACAATGCATTTCTTATAGTCACCATACGATTGTTTTTTCATTGAATTTGGTTCTCAAGAGGCCCGTTTAGTAATGTTGCTTTAGTAACGTTATTTGTATTTTTTAGAAATACGTGTAGATAAAAAGGTATGTAAAAATGCGTGTAATATTGTTTAAACAACGATAACAAATGGGCCCAAGTTCATTCTCATACATGATTCATGACTTTTTGGGCTTTAGTCTTATTCACCTATGCAGACTCTAACTATTATTAACCAAGGTCTTTTCATCCTTGTGCATGACTCATGACTTTTTTGGTTAAATTGATGCCCATGAGCATCCCTTTTTAATGAAAAGCCCACACTACACCGAATGGACTTGTAAGCAAATAACACTTGACTCTTGAATTTGTGTCCAAATGTCCAAAACTCCCTCACCAAACGAATTAATCAAGTTTAGAAGGCATGGCTTTTCTCTATCAAAGTCGAAGACCCTTTAACTAAACGAAATGGGCTATAGGAAGAAATATCTTCACTCAGGAGCCTTCTAAGCTATTCAAATTGGCTGGCCCAAATTTTAATTAGTACCAGCCTGAAGAAGGATTGAGACAACCCAACCCATCAAGTAAGAAGAAAGCAAAACAAGAGAGAAAGTGAAGAAGAAAGAAAGGCAACTAGCTACTAGATTTATATCTGACTAACTAAAAGAATCAGCCAACATTTGGACCAGTTACCTTAGAAGATAAAATTAAAGGAGCTAATGACAAGAGAGCAAGTCTTGGTACAAAACAGAAGGCTGCACTAGTTTTACAGCTCAGGTGATTCTAAAATGATCAAATCTTAGATCCCACATAATAATCAAAATGGTGCAAATACAAAACACCACATTAATTCTGCAGTCAAATAATTCTAAAATTATTGATGATACCCATTTTCGCGATAGATTTTCTACAAGTCCGATTCGGCCAAGCCCAACTTCCTTGTGAGTCGAATTTATGTATTCTAATTTACTTTATTACTTTAAACATGATCCAGACCCATGTAACATAAGGGAATTTGAAGCAATATAGTTTGGAGGGTATGAATAGACTTGTTTTAAGTGTTTTGCATGAACCCAAATCATGTGTGTTGGAGGATACTTGCAACACTTAAGGCTCATGGAAAGGGTCTGGTACCCAAAATTTTCACTCAATTGGAGGCTTCTACCTCTTGCTATATGTGGCTAAACATTTTGACCAACCCATTTTAGCCCCTAGAGCTTAGCTAGCACCCTTGGCTATTGAACACCAGTAAGACTAGTTTCACAATGCTCTAAATTAGCTAGGAAAGAGTAGGAAATGGCCTTGGGACAATGATTTTTCCAAATTATGCTAAAAGACACATCATTGCTTTACCTAAACAAAAGCTAACTGAAAATTACCTTTTGCCTAACTCAGGGGTCTAAAGCCTCATATATTGATCAAAATCAATTACTAAAAACACTCAAAACTTAAGGCCTGTTTGGATTGAGGGGAGGTAGAGGGAGAGTAGAGTAAAGTTGGCTAATTCCTCCCTCCTCCTCAATCCAAACGAACCATTAGTATAAAAGCCCTTCATTCATATCAAACAAGGCAAGCAATGTGTTACCATTAGAATTCCAACTTCAGAACAAAATCCTATACAACCATGAAAGAGCAACATGATTTTGATGCCTAGAGGTGAAAATATTGGTATCAAGGAGTCTTCTCTCCCTCCCTCACCACCTCTCTCCAATTCCTCTTCTTGTTATATGTGCAAAAAAGTTCCAGAATTAATATGTTATGCATATTTTTCTTCTCTTTGTTATTTTATACTTTGATTTCTTTCTTGTGATGCACCACTAACCTTTATTTATTGAATATTGAAATTTTGGGCTTGAATCTCCCTATTTAATCACAATTTAAATGAACTCAAAGGGAGTTTTGGGCTCATTATATTAAATCAGTCTTTGTCACAAAAACGTCCTTAACAATAATCAAATGATTTAAATCTTAGATCATGTATGTGCAAGTTAGATTTGAGCTTATATAGAGAAGTGAAATAAGTTATCTAACAGCACATCTACATAAGAAAGCTTGAAAAGATATAAGTTTTGACATGACACTCAAACAAGAAAAAGAAAGTGATGATAGGACATGTAAAAGACGCACATTTAAACAAGAACAAGAAACTGATTGCTAAAGAAACACCAGATGTATGTGGAAAACCCTAAAGAAGGGATAAAAAAACCACAGTTCGAGCAAGAAGGCTCTGCTTGTATTATGTGTGAAAAGATCAGTTTACAATTAGGTTGCCTTTCTTTTCCTACCAACTCTTCACTTTCATCTCCAAAAATATCTAATTAGGTTCTTGCCTTAATAGCATAGCTACATGTCCCTTTTATACTCTAAGGAATATGACTGAATACAAGGATAGGCGTCAAGTCATCATTTTCTATCTTGGACCTTTTCACAGCTATGAGATTATCTACTGACTATGAGATAAGAACTGCGTCGACGTGGCACTAGGACCCGTAGGTAGGTAGCTTTGCCACTACTTTGGAGACAAGTCTTGAACATTAAGAGAGACATCAAGAGTACTGTGATTGGTACACATGTCTCTAAGGTGATTCCTTGTGCATTCAACCAATAAGGGGTGTCGTCATAGCCTCTAATCTTAGTAAGTCACTATCTCCCTTTTGTGAGTGCTTGAGTACCATGTCAAGAGTAAATCTTACTTCCTTCCCAAGGCAATCACGCCTTTAGCAC
This sequence comes from Quercus aquifolioides, assembly GCA_019022515.1. Lineage (NCBI taxonomy): Eukaryota > Viridiplantae > Streptophyta > Magnoliopsida > Fagales > Fagaceae > Quercus > Quercus aquifolioides. The sequence continues at coordinate 56,237,454 of CM032333.1, forward strand.
GAACCAAGACAAGATCTCTTAGCCAACGCTTCCCCCATTCCTTAGTGGTGTTATGTACATTAGCCCCCTGACTGTCAATGGCATTTAATGGTGAAGGCCTTTGACAGTCACATTGGTTCAGGCATTAACACTCTAGTAATCATGCCTTGTGACGTTCGAAAATGGACACGTGGCTCACAGGGGTGTTTCTAGCCTTTTTGGAGCCTTTTCGTTTCTTGCGTTTTGGCAGACAGACATTACTTCTCATAAATGTCATGTCTCTTCACTTAATTGCAGTTAAAGATTTAAATAGGGAATGTTTCTTCTTCATCCTTTCTTCTCTTTATATCTTTCTGATTTTTTCTTCTAGAAAACCTTAACTTCCAAAAATGTCGAACCCTTCTTCCACTGGTTCCAACTCCCCAATGCACTCCTCAACCTCCTCTGAGAGTGCTCATAGCGATCATACTCCTTCCCCACCACCAAGTCCTGTGCACCCCCTTCTCCCTTTTCCCGTTCACCCTTTGCCTCTTCAAGCCTTCATTCCCGAGGAGGTTGCTCCCTTCAACTGGAAAGACGATGAAGGTTGAAGGCCAAAGAGTATGCTGAGGAGGCAACAATTGCTGCATTTATGAATGCTCCCACCAGGCGCAGGAGAAGGCGAAGGCTTGGTCGATCAAGTTTGGAGTCTAGCGCTTCAGGGCTCTCTAACTTTAAGAGTCAGACTCCTCTGACAACTCTTTTGAAGACTCCCTTGATGATTCTAACTTAGGGGATGAAGTCGAGGAGGAGGAGGAAGAAGAAGATGATGATGATGATGAAGAGGAGATGGAGTATCAGGCTCCAGATTATCCCCAAGAGGACTCTGGGGATGATACGGATGCCTACGCGCTTCGATCTCCTTAAGTTGCTCACCATCAAGCCTGCGGTTGTTTCTATTTTCTTTTTTTTGGTTATGTTTGTTTTGTTTAGCCATTTATTGGCTTAAGTTGTAAAAACTTTATCTTACTTATTTTGTCATAAATTTGTGTTTCTTTTGATATTTAGGAAAGAGGTGTTAGGCCATAAGGGTCAAATCATGTAAATCCTTCTTTTCTATTTTGTAGGAAAAATACTTTTAACACAAGAAAATATATGAAAGAAAGAAAAGTTATTTTGTTGCATGTTTACTGTTTTTCCTTATGTTATATTTTATGTTTATTTTATTATATATAAAATTCCTACACAACACATAAAAGGATAAACATGTCAATTAACAAAATGTGAAATGCAACAAATTAAACCATACTTGTTAGTGAGGGGTCATGCCTTTACACTTTGACTGTGAAGGCAGTTTTCTTGATTTTTGCACCATCAACTGTCATCCTTTGTTAGGAACTTAGTTTTCTCCCTATGTTGGCATGTGTTAATTTTGAAAAGATATCTCCCTTTTTGAGCCATTCTCTTTTGGAGGGAAAATATTAAATTCTCAAAGTATAAAAGGAAAATAAAATATTTCCCTTCCTTATTTTTCTCCTTTTCCCTTATCTTCTTCTTCTTCTTCTTTAACCTGAAACCCAGAGTTCTTCTCATACACAAAATCATGGGTGTAAAACGTGGTTTAAGATCTAGTTTTGCCAAATTTTAAGAGCCTTCCGCTTCAAAAGGCAGTAAACCCCATTCTAGGAGGAGATGCAAATCCTTCCATAGAAGAACAATGGATCATCTCTCCTTTCTTCGAAGATTACCTATTTGACAAAAGTTTTGATTGGGATTCAGCCCCCTGTTCTAATGATCCTCCCTACACAGCATGTGGGGAACCTAATGATCTTCTAACTATGAATCTGGAATTGAAGAATATTCCTAGGCTTGGCACTTGCAGAGGAGATTTTGCTCCCACCATAGATGTGGTTTTTAAATCTCACACTTCAGTTTCCAAAGGTTGGAGAAGCTGGTGTTGAAGAGTGTTGGCTCATCCTCTCTTCATGGACATCTTGCAAAGGGTGAGACTTGTGGAGACCATTCTTGTGTTTTCTAACCTAGAGATTAGCAAAGATAGAGAAAGTTTGCTTTGTCTTTTGTACCGATGGAACTCTGTCACCCATACATTCTTCAAGGGGTGTCAAGAAATCTAGCCATCTCTGGAAGATGTCTATGAGATATTGAGACTTCCCCTGTTCAGTGATGGTGAAGTAGTCAACCTTTCTTTATCTCTTCATGAGTCTAAAGCTATGAAGTTCCTTGAGGATGTAGTGAAGAAAAGTTTAAAGAAACTGGTTCTAAAGGTGGTAAGGAAAGGTAAAGCCTCCAGTGAGGAAGTACCAGAAGATACTAGTGTTGGTGGAGACAAAGGTTCCAAAGCCAACTTCTGGGGATGGATCAGATACTTTTGGAGGGAGTATGCTAATGGCGTAGATGAGGAAGCCAATGGAGACTCCCTGAAAGAAGATACTGACTTGTCGTTAGAGAAGGTAGCTCTAGGTCTTACAAACTTGAAGCCTTTATTGCCTTTTTAATTTCTCGCCATCTGTTTGAGGGATATCCTCATGAAAAGATTCTAAGTAGACATTTCCCTTTAGTCGTTAAACTAGCTAGAGTAAAATCCTTTCCCCTTGCCCCTTATTTTTTAGGAATTTTATATTCCCACCTAGATCACTTTACTCTTGACTTGCAACGCTCCTGGGGTAGATTTCAAGTTGAAACTTCTATACCCGTTGCTTTTTTTACAAATATGGTTGTGGGAACACTTTAGGAATTATGGCCCTATCCCAAAAGTGTTAAGCTCCTATAAAACCAGTCTGCCATCAACCCAAGTCTTGTCACGCCCTTGACGTTGGAACAAAGTGGTAGTATCTTCAAACAATTTCCTTAGTAAAGTGTTGGATGACCCTACTGATTAGACAGCTAGACCTTACTATGTTTTGGAAGGTGGACTTCCTCCATCGTTCACTTCCTTAGAAAACATTTATGTTTCTTGTTACAGAGATACTCCTTGGTCTTAGGAAGAACTTTCTTTTGTTGCTTGTGCTTTTCCTTCTCATCTTCAGGCACATTTTCAAGATGAGTATGAAACTCAAACCTACAACCCCCATAGGTTTGCCCACCAATTTGGTTTTGACCAAGGCACACTGGGACATCTCTTTACTTTAACTTTACCTGCTGATGTGGCCTCTCTAGCCTTTAAAAAGGAAAATCTCTTCAAGATTTTAGTGTCAAGCACTGAAATCCCCTTTACTTCCCCTACCAGAAATCTGACATCAAAGAATGTGTTAGGAATTTTGGGGAGAGTGGTGCTCAACAAGTGGATGTCCCACCTATCTTTCAGGGAGATTTGACTTTGAAGCCCCTTCCAAAAGCCAAAACTTCAAGCACTAAGAGAGAGAAGAATGCAGAAACCCCTTCTATCAAGAAGCCCAAGGTACACTCTTTTCTCTATAGTGACTGACTCTTGTAACCTCTTCTTTTAACCCCAGACACAAGTAACTTTTCTTCCTTTCTCCATTTTTTGACCTTTGACAAGTTACAAGCTCTGTTCCTCAAGCTCAACCCAAAGCAAGAGTCACTTCTTTAACCCCAGAGGTTTCTATACAAGAAATGACTTCCAATGAAGAAACATTGTCTAACACTAAAAGAGGGGATTTAACAGAAAGAAGATTTAACAGAAGCTACTTCCAAGGAACAAGAGGGTGAAAGCACATTGACAGAGTCTAATCCATTACTCTCATTGGTTTCTCCCAATCCGAGAGCAATTTGTTCTCTATTGCTCTCTAAATATCCCGAAACCATGTGGGATACCAGCAAGTGGACCTTTTCACTTACGGGCTTTCTCTTGCAGCAAATTGGGTCTATCATATCCCAACTACAGTCAAAGGGTAAAGAGGATTATCTTGCTCTCCCTCTTGACAATTTCCTTTCCACACTGAGTGAGGCCGAGAGCCTAAGTGTCAATGTCGGCTGGGTTAAAAGCCGTGTCACTGCATTGAGAGACTTAAAAAAGGCAGGACCCTCTGTTCATGCTTCCTTGTCCTCACTTCGTGAATTAAGAGTTAAGGAGAACTCGTGTATCAACAAAGTAAAGGAAGTAGAATCAACCTTACAGGTGCATGTCACTTTAATCACTCAGCTTCAGGAATCTATCAAAAGGCTTCAAGTGGAATTAACATCCCAACAAGAAGCAAGTTCTGCCCTTCAAGCTCAAAGAGATTGGGAAGTTGTAAGGCGAGCTAGGAGCTTTGAGCGATCCAGACTTCTCTCTTGAAAATTTTAGTTCTCTCCCAAACATTCTCTAATTTTCAAGTTGTAATACTTATATATTTTTTGGTCTGGGAAGGCCATGGTGTTGTACTATAAACTTTACCATGCCTTATTTTGCCCAACTATTTAGACTTTGCATGCGTATTATGAGCAATAGCATATGAAATAGCTGCATATAAGTCTTTATTTATAATAGTATGAGTTTTGTAAAACACAAAATCAGTTTGACATGATGGCCACAAAAAAATATTTCTACAAGATTAAGCATGATATTTCTTAAGGTGAGCTCCACTAATAGGGCTATACGCCTTTATACCTGCTTGATCCTTTAGCCAATAATGTCCTCTTGAATGTGCCTCTTCTACTATGTATGGTCCTTCCCATTTTGGAGAAAACTTATGTTTGACAGCTCCAACAACTCCTCGTACATGCAGTGCAGTCTTCCAAAGAAGTTCTCCCACTTGAAACTTTCTTTCTCTAACTTGGCCTTCATGCCTAGCCTGGTAAAGGCAGTTATGAGTGGCAGCATTGTCACGCATTTCTTCCATGATTTCCAAAGTGTCTTCTTTGGTTATTCCTGCAATCTCTGCCAATTTTACTGCTGGCCTTACTAAATCTATTGGGATGACAACCTCTATGCCATAGACTAGAGAAAAGGGTGAAGCTCTTATAGCTTGTGATTTAGCTGTCCTATGAGCCCACAAAGCTGTAGACAGCTCTTCCTTCCACCCCTTTTCCATTCTTCTTAGTTATTTTTCCCAATATCTTCAGTAATCTTTTGTTAGAGGCCTCAGCTTGATCATTTCCTTTGGGATAATAAGGTGTCGATGTTGTGTAAGAAATGGAATATCATTCTGTTAAACGGTGCACATCCTTGTTCAAGAATGGTGTGCCATTGTCAGAAATAATTTTTTTGGGTATCCCAAAAATGACATATTATATTCTCCCTCAAGAAATTAGTCATTAAGCTATCTGTTGCCTTCTTCATAGCCGCAACTTCTACCCACTTGGTAAATAGCTCAGTGGCTACTAGTATCCATGTACATCCTTCAAGGGGGGAGGGGGTTTATAGGTCCTATAAAATCTAGCCCCCAACTATGGTATGGATATGGAGCCACATTTAGATGAAGACTTTGATATCTGGTGTGTATTTCGTCTTATCGCTTTTGGCATTCTTGACATTTCCTTGCAAAGTCTTGAGCATCCCTTTGCATTATGGGCCAGTAATATCCCTGGTGCAAAGCCATTTGCCATAGCTTCCTCCCACCAGGGTGTCTTGCTAGTTCTCCTTCATGTAGGTCTAAAAGAACGCCATTGACTTCCTTAGTAGGAATGCATACCATTCATCTCCCATGGAAACTTCTCTTGAATAATTTCCCATCTACCACTTTAAACCTGGTCACAAATTTTTTCAGCTTTTCTCTTTGTACCCAATCAGCAAGTAATACACCTTGTAAAAGGTATCTCAAGTATAGATCCTACCAATCTTCTTCCAGCAATTCACTATTAAATACCTCTACTTGGTCTAGAGGAATGACATAACAAGTTTTACAACTCCGTTGTTCTTCCTTAGCATCATTGGCCATTTTTGGCTAGAAGACCCCCAACCTTTGTAGTCTTCTATATAGGCTGACATCAAGATTTACACCACAAATATCATAGTGCAATCTGTGCAACATGGTCAGCCCTTCTTACCTTGAGACACACTTCATCACTAAACCCTTTGCTCCCCTAAGAAACAAATCTCCATTGATCCTGAGGAAGTCTTTCATATTTGCTGGTAACTCTGACCCAACATACTTCCCTTGAGTCATTGCTCTCAACAAGGGTTCTAGCCAATCTTGAGGGAAACATAGCTCTTCCTGAATTAAATCAGGTTGCTTCTCGAAGTGTCATCTTTTCCTTCCTCAATACAAACTTAGTGGTTAGGGTAGCTAGCGAGTTAGCAAGCTTGTTTTCATTCCTGTTTACCACTTTGTACTCTATGAAAGTAGCCAAACTAGGATTCTTTACTCCATAAATTCCCTCAACCTATGTTATCACCAACTCAGAATCACTAAACACTTTCAACCTTTTTACGCCTAACCTATTGGCAGGCTTCAGCTCCACCAACTAGGCTTCATATTCTGCTTCATTGTTAGAACAAGGAAAATGCAACTTATAGGCAAACATATGCTCCTCCTCTGGTGACTTCAAGACTACTCCTATCCCTCCCCCTTGAAATGTAGATGACCTATAGAAATACATTGACCATTCATGCTCCTCTATTACCATTACTTCCTATAGAGGAGGTGAAAAATCACTTGTCCCAGGAAAGTTAGCTAGTAGATCAGCTACTATCTGGCCTTTAATGGTGGTTGGTCATATGCATTCAATATCAAGGCATGATGTTAGGATGGCCCATTGCGTCATTCTCCCTGATAACTAAGGGCATGTCAAGAGGTACTTCACGGGATTGCTCTTAGTCACCAATTGCACATGATGCCTTAGGAAATAATGATTAAACTTTGTCATAGCAAAGGTTAGAGACAAACATACTTTCTTAGCAGTTGAGTATCTTAACTCTGGTCCCTTTATAAGTCTGCTAATATAATACACTAGCTTTTCTACTCCTTCCTGCTCCTGAGCTAATAATGCTCCCAAGGATTGCTCTATATTAGCTATATACAACAACAAGGGGCTTTCTAGGTATAGGGGCCACCATGGTGTGGGGATCCACCAATATCATCTAAATTTTCTTAAATGCCTTCTGACATTGGTCACACCATACAAAAGTCACTCCTTTCTTTGTCTGCTCCATGAGAGGCTTTAAAATCTCAGCTAGGCTTGGAATGAATCTTCTTAAATAAGAAACTTTTCCCACAAAGCTTCTCAACTCCTTCAGAGTTATAGGAGAACTGAGGGTAGTTATTGCTTCGGCCTTTGTAGGGTCCAAATCAATCCCTCTCTGATGAACAAAAGATCCTAAGAACTTCCCTGATGATACCCTAAAGGCACACTTGGAGGGGTTTGTTGGAAAATTTAGACCCCGGTTGATAGAATTAACAAGTTTTAAACCTAAGTTGTTAATTAGATTTATTATGAATAAACCTTATTAAAACAAATAAACATCAATATCATGTCAAAAATAAATGCAACGGAAAAGTAAATAAAACAAGATATGATGACTCAGGAAAACCAATGAAACAAACTAGTTTTACAGTAAAAAACCTAGTGGGAAACCTTCCCAAAAAGAAATCCACTATAATAAAGAGAAGTTTCAGATTTAGTACAAAACTTTTGTCCCTAGACTCTACAATCCCCATAGATGAACTCACAGTAGAAACCTTCTACCGCTTCGGAACCTCTGGACTCTTCAATATATGAATGCCACCCTTTTTGCATGGATCCTAGTATATGACTAACCAATAATGCACAGCTCCTCGTACGTGACTAACTCACCAACTTGAAGAAGATTGTTGACTGCAAAGTTCTTCACTTCGTCAACAATGAAGATCAAGAAACATTTGGTTACAAAACCCTAAGGCGCAAAGACGCAATAGCTTCCTTCTGACAGAATAAGGCACTCGATCACCTTTTCATGTGTTCTCATTGTATTCTCTTATTGACGACCTTTAAAATAATTCTTATATATGTCTAGGGTTGTGAGAAAAGAAACCCTATACAAATACATAAGCGTGGGCCGAAAATTAGATCTGAAAATTCTGATTTCATAATTCTCAATAGATATATCTGTCAAGCAGGTGTCGAGACCTCAATAGATAGTATCTGTCGAGCTATCTGCCGAGATTCATTAAACCTCGATAGATACTATCTGTCAGCAGCTGTAGAGAATCTATCCAGCTTTAATGAACAGCTTTTCTTCACTTGTTTCTTGGTCCAATCTTCATGGCTTTAATACTAGACTTTGAACTCTTGTTTCTTGAAGTATTAAACACATCCTAGATCTACCCAATTACAAGTAAAGTGCGTTTTTTCAAATGATTAGCTAATTCTATGTTGACATATGTTCCTAACATGATTCACATATGTCCTAATAGAATTCATCCTCAAGTTATGTTCCCTGCATCTTTCAAATACTTGTCTCAGATGCACCAAATGCTCAAAAGGATTCTTTGCCTTCACCACTAGATCATCAATGTAATCTTCCACCTGCTTATGAAGCATATCACCAAAGTTCAAAGTCATAGTTCTTTGGTATGTTGCACCTACATTGTTCAATACAAAAGGCATCACCCTATAGAAATAGTTTTCAAAGGGTGTTCTAAAAGCAATTTTCGGGGCATCTATTGGGTCCATAAAGATCTTATACCCACTATAACCAGCCATAAAGGAGAAACGTTGATGACCAGCCGCTGCATCTACCAGGATATCAACATTAGGAAGTGGAAATTCATCCTTTGGACAAGCTTTATTGAGATCCCAAAAATCCACAAAAATTCTTATCTAACCATTTTTCTTCTTCACAAGAACTATGTTAGCTAACCAACTTGGGCATTCAATCTCTTCAATGAATCTTGCCTTTAAAAGTTTTTGCACCTCAAGCTTTATCTTTTCCTCCACATCCAAACGATACTTCCTTAGCGGTTGCTTCATAGGTTTGGCATCAGAATCCACCTTTTACTTGTGTGTTACCAAGTTTGGGCTCAAACCTGGCATTCCTTGATAACTCCAAGCAAAAACATCCTTGTATTCCCTCAACAAGGCTACCAGCTTTCCTCTCTCTTCTTCAAACAGACTCTTGCTGATTTTTACTGGCTTTTTACTTTCCTTTTCGTCATTCAGATCAACCTCAACAAGTTCTTCCTATACATTCTTAATGACATCATTCATGCACTCAGCGTCTTCTTTCACAAACTCCTCAGCTACATGAATTTCGTTTGGCTGTTATGTCAGATTAAGGGAATTAGGCTCGCTGTCCTCTTTATCCCCTTCCATTAACCGTCAAAATTCATATATCACTCAGCCATCAGGCCTGACAACCCTTCTTATCTTGGGAGGCTTTTCTAGTTCTACCACTTTGCCATCATCTTCTTCCTCTGTTTGCAGAGCAATAGGATTAAAAGGAAGAATCCTATTTTCACCCTTAAGCTCATACTCTTAATATAAAGTTGCCTTTGCAAAATGAAGCTCTACTCTATCAAAAGGTATCTTGGTGGCCTCAATAACTACTTGCTTGTTCCTTCAAATGGCCTTCACACATTGATGATATGTGGAAGCCATCGCTTTATACGACTTTAACCATGGACGACCTAAAATGATGTGGTAGGATGTATTCCCTTCCATCACATGCATAAGAGTGGGTGCCCGAATTGGTCCAACTCTAAGATCCAAAGACATATGCCCAAAGGCACTCTGTTATAAGGCCTTTATTCCTGCTACCAGCATTGGCTCAAGAATAATTCTTCCCCTTGGAATTCCCAAGGCATCAAAAGTTGGTAGAGGAAAAATATTGGTGGATGCGCCAGTGTCTACTATTGCCTTTTTGATTCGAGATGCTCCCAAAAAGGCAGTAACATATAAAGGCCTGTCACCATCAACAACTCAGTTGACTAGATCTTTATTAGAAAAGGTGATTGAATCTTTTGCTTCTTGATATACCACTTGCATCAAACTTCCTTCAATAGCGGCCACTTCATGATTCCTTTCTATCACCTTGGTGCATGTGTCACTTCTCTTCTAGCCATTGGTCTAAGACCTATTCCTTCAAGAAAGGAGTGTATTTTATCTTCCTACTGAATTCTCATTAACATCTCTTTATCTACCAAAGGTGGAGGTGTTAAGATACTGCTAGCCATGTTCTCCGCTTCCTCTTCCGTAGGATCCTCAGGACCCATGAAGAAAGTCATTGCTACCTCTGGTCTACGCATCCTTGGGTCAACCCTCTTCCCCGCCTTGATAACCAAATCTCCCTTGGTTACCCTATTGTGGAAAATATTCCTCAAAGCATAGCAGTCCATAGTATGGTGGTCACATCTCCTGTGGTACCTACAATAAAGTGGATTTCGCTTTTCCTCTTCTGTAGGTTCATGCTTACATTCAAGCAACGTCACTACACCATCTTTCACCCAAGCTTCTAGGATGCTATATAATTCTTCAGTAGACATAGTGAAAGGAGGGGGAATTCCACCTCTCCCTCTTCTTTCCTTTGACCACCTTCTTAGGCTCTTCTGCCACAGCAACTTCCACCCTTTTGTTTTCTCTTCTCCACGATTGTCTAGGAGCACTCATAGCTTGTGAAGTTGAACCTTTTGAAGGCTCTCTCATAGACATACTTTTTCTCCTTGCAGCTTCTACAAGCCTTGTAAAACTAGAGGTCTAAAGATTCTCTAGGTAAGGTCGGTATTCATACAATATACCCGCAATGCAAACATCTTCTAGTCTTTCTTCCTCCACACGGTCATAACAACAAAGAGAGATCCTGAAACCTGTGAGTATATTCCAGCAACCCCTCAGACACCCTTTGCTTCTCATGTTGCAGATTTGACAATGTGAGCCTTTCTTCCAAAGCGAAGAACATTTTCATGAACTACGTTGCCAGATCGTTCCAACTTAGAAATGACCCTGGTGCAAGACTGGTATACCAAGTAAAAGCTCAGCCTTCTAAGGACTTGGAGAACTCTCTAAACCTTATCTCATGGTCATGAGAGTGAGCCGTCAGCACATCTATATACCGTCTGATGTGCTCTCTAGCGTTCCCTGTTATGCCATCATACTTAGGAAGTATGAGAGGCGTGTAGTTAGCAGGATAAGGCTTCCCAGCTATTTCTTCAGGATAAGGAGGTCTAGTGTCAACGTAAATAGCACTCTCCATTTTCTTGGGTTCGAACAAATAACATGTATATCTTCCTTAGTCAAATAAGGTGATCCTTGAGGACCTTGACCACCTTGAGGGGCTTAAGGTATGGCTATCTGTTGACGTAGGGATTGGAACTCTACCCACATGGCAGCTTGAGAACGTTGAAGATCTTCAATGGCAGCCATGATCCCCTTGGTCTCATGATGACTAGCCTCTCCTGAGGATTCTGCGCCTTCAGAATGCATGGATATGTGATCTACACTTGGTTCTGACCGATGGTTCTCACCCACACCAGTTGATGTCCCTGTAACCATCTTCTTCCTTGGAGGGATGGAGGAAGTGACTACAAACAGAGGTATACAACCCAATAAAACACCCTTTAAAAGGAAAATAACTAGAGATCCCTAACGGAGTTGCCAAAAATGTACGTGCAAGTTAGATTTGAGCTTATATAGAGAAGTGAAATAAGTTATCTAATAGTATATCTATATGAGAAAACTTGAAAAGATGCAAGCTTTGACATGACACTTAAACAAGAAAAAGAAAATGATGATAGGACATGAAAAAGACGCACATTTAAACAACAAGAAGAAACTAATTGCTAAAGAAACACCAGATGTACGTGGAAAACCCTAAAGAAGGGATAAAAAAAACCACGGTTTGAGCAAGAAGGTAACATTCTTGCTCAGCTCTGCTTGTATTATGTGTGAAAAGATCAGTTTACAATCAAGTTGCCTTTCTTTCCTACCAACTCTTCACTTTCATCTACAAAAATATCTAATTAGGTTCTTGCCCTAATAGCATAGCTACATGTCCCTTTTATACTCTAAGGAATATGGCTGAATACAAAGATAGGTGTCAAGTCATCATTTTCTATCTTGGACCTTTTCACAGCATTAAGATTATCTGCTGATTAGGGGATAAGAACTGCGCCAACGTGGCACTGGGACCCGTAGGTAGGTAGCTTTGCCACTGCTTGGGAGACAAGTCTTGAACATTGAGAGGGACAGCAAGAGTACTGTGATTGGTACACGTGTCTCTAAGGTGACTCATTGTGCATTCAACCAATAAGGGGTGTCTTCATAGCCTCTGACCTTAGAAAGTCACTATCTCCCTTTTTGTGAGTGCTTGTGTACCATGTTAGGTGTAAATTTTACTTCCTTCCCAAGGTAGTCACGCCTTTAGCATGGATCAAGACAAGATCCCTTAGCCAACACTTCCTCTCCCCTTGCTCATAGCCACTCTATGTGTAAGGTCGAGATTCAACCACTTATGCATTCCCTCATGCCTTAGTGGTGTTATGTACAGATCCTATGCAATCATCAAAATGGTGCTAAACAAAAGACTGCACTAGTTCTACCATTGAGGTAATTCTAAAATGGTCAAATCTTAGATCTCACATAATTATCAAATTCTATATTTTGTAGAGAAATAAAAATATCAAAGAGAGAAGATCATCTTTTGTTAAATTTTTTCGAACATTACATAATTACTAACTAGTTATTACTAATTTGAAAGTTAAAAAATACTCCCTTTGTCTTAATTTGTTTGTCCTATTTCAAAAATTCAAAATTTTAAGGGAATATTATTTATTATCTTGTCTGCTGTATAAAAATGTATATTACCCTTAAATAAATTTATCAAAAATGGTTTTGGAAACAAAGTAGGAGCATAATAGGAATATTAATAAATTAATAGTTTTTAATTTTAAAAACATGACAATATTTTGAAACATTTTAAAATAGAATAGAAGATAAATAAATTAAAACGGATAGAGTAAATAAATAAAAATAAAATCAGAAGGATAAATTCTTAATTTCAAATAGTTTATATGTGGGCCAAAAAAATTGCCTGATTTCAACGGATAGGGGTTGGATTGGACCTCAACTAGTCATCCTCTCTATATCGCATTTACCCGTCTCTCTGGCCAGTAGTGAAGATGAAGAAAAAATGTAGCCCCCTTGGAATAATTATAAACGATGAGAAGAAAGATAAAAAAAGTAGCCTCGACCCTAAGGGTCTGTTTGGTTGGAGGAGTGGAAAAGTGGAAGGATAGAAAATTGGTGGAAGGATGGAAAAGTGGAAGGATAGAAAAGATTTAGTTTTCCCTCGTATGTGTTTGGTTGGAGGGGGGAAAAGTGGGAAGATGGAAAACTCTTTCATTTGGTTGAAGAGAAAAGTGAGAAGATAAAAAATATAGTTTATATAAATTGACTTTAATGCCCTTGTTACATAATATGTAAAAAAAAAGTTTTTTATACTAATTAAATAATATAAAAATTAACACATTATACATACAAATTTATATTATTTTTCTTTATTACCAGATAACACCCACTTCTTTGTAATCATTAAATAAGAAAATTATAATTTATTTAAATGAAGAAACGCCTTAAAATCCCAATCTCATTTTCTTATATTTAACCTTTTATTTGCATTAGGAACATAATTTTTTTTTAGTTCCACAACTGCTCTGGTTCTTAATTAAAACAAAAATGAAAAATAAAAATAAAAATAAAAACTTGTTGGAGCTCAATAAAAAATAGTATACAATAAAACTAAAAATAAAATGAAAGGCCGGTGGGTCTCACAACCTCACTTGTATTCTTTTCACTAGAATTCCTTACGCTTCTCTCTCATGAAATCATCTATCATATTCTTCTCCCTTATCTCTTTTTCTTTGACTTTCCTCTCATACTTTCACTTTCACATTTCTTACTTGCATGTCAACTAATCTTAGTATGTGTTTGGTTGGAGGGGGGAAAAGTGGGAAGATGAAAAACTCTTTCATTTGGTTGAAGAGAAAAGTGAGAAGATAAAAAATATAGTTTATATAAATTGACTTTAATGCCCTTGTTACATAATATGTAAAAAAAAAGTTTTTTATACTAATTAAATAATATAAAAATTAACACATTATACATACAAATTTATATTATTTTTCTTTATTACCAGATAACACCCACTTCTTTGTAATCATTAAATAAGAAAATTATAATTTATTTAAATGAAGAAACGCCTTAAAATCCCAATCTCATTTTCTTATATTTAACCTTTTATTTGCATTAGGAACATAATTTTTTTTTAGTTCCACAACTGCTCTGGTTCTTAATTAAAACAAAAATGAAAAATAAAAATAAAAATAAAAACTTGTTGGAGCTCAATAAAAAATAGTATACAATAAAACTAAAAATAAAATGAAAGGCCGGTGGGTCTCACAACCTCACCTGTATTCTTTTCACTAGAATTCCTTACGCTTCTCTCTCATGAAATCATCAATCATATTCTTCTCCCTTATCTCTTTTTCTTTGACTTTCCTCTCATACTTTCACTTTCACATTTCTTACTTGCATGTCAACTAATCTTAGATGCATTTTCCAAAAAAAAAAAAAAACACATGATCTCAGGTGCCCACTGCAATCCCAGGTATTTCCGTTTTCTTCTCTCTTTTTTAATTATTTATTTATTTTATTAAATTTATGAAATGGCATTTTCATTTTCAACTGATGTTGCTTCAGTCAAGTATTTTTTTATAATTATTTTCTATGTTGAATAATAGTGAGATGAAGTTATTGTTGAGAGAAGAAAGGAAACTGGGCAAATTTTTTTGAGATAAACGCAAGTGGCTGAGAGAAGAATGGTAGAATTGGTCATTTGCTGCACAGTCACTTTTCTCCAGCATTTTCTCTCCAACGGAGAGACTGTTTTTTGGTGGGCCCGGGTGAAAAATGCCTGGGCCCCACTCAAAATTTTCCTATCCTCCTCTTCTTACCAAACAACACCCACTCTTATTTTCTTTCCATTATTTTCCATCCTTCCTAAAATTACTCCAACCAAACTCAGTAAAGAAGAATATAAAATAGAAAAGTCAGCTTGACTGACCAAAACCACCGATCACAAGATTCCAAATCAAAATTAATAAAGCGTCGGTTATTGAATAATTTCCAATTCCAAGACACATGTACAAACATGACATCAGAGCTTATGTAAATGGATGGGACCTCACGTAAATATTTCATCAAATTTCAAATCTATTTCCAAACCATCCTTGTACTTTGGAAATTTGCATTCGGTATTGTTAATTTGTTATATCCTATTATTTTGTTGATATTGAACTTTCAATTCATCGAAGGGGACGACACACAGAGAAATTGAGAAAAATACTTGAACATATTAAACCTTCACCATAAAGAACAGTTCAACATGCCAAAACGAAAAAAAATTTGAAAGCTCAGAAATGTGTTGAAAACACGAGCAATTTAGACCCCCCAATTAAAGTTACGGCTCAATAGATTTTACACTAACTTAATACTAAGTGCGGAATAGTGTAAATGCGAGCGAATGAAAACATAAGCTACTCTAATCTATAAACTAAGCAACACAGCAGAATAATGGAATATAAAAGAGTATGGAAGAAAGATGCAAACACAGAAAACACCGAGACGTGTTTTCGAAGAGGAAACCGAAGAACTCGGCGAAAAACCTCTCCGCCACCCTCAAAGCGGAAATCGATCCACTAGACAATCAGTTGGGATACATGGGTTAGCAAGAGACCCTCCAAGCCTAATCTACCCGATGCACCTAAGCCCTCCAAGCTCCTACTCTAACAAGGCTTCTCGGAACCGTGTCTTGTCTAGCTCTCCGGATCCCGCAACAAGCTCCATGTTGCATCTGTCATTCCAGGCTTCTTCCAATGCTTCCCAGCAGCACCAAAACGTCACTCAACACTCTCAAAGGATGTGGTAAGTGTTTGGGCTATCAACCTCTCAATGGTATGGAAATGGAGAGGGAAGAGTTGAGGAAATATCACAAGCAAGTGTATAGAGAAAGGTGGGGATAACAATCTCTAATTCCTAATGTGTTTGGTTAGGGTTTTCTCTTTGAAGCATTCCTCAACATTTGTGGGTAATGAGGGTATATATAGGATAGGTACAGAAAGTGTGAGTCAGTCAGTATAGGCTGGCAGAACAGATTGCCTCGCGGGTGTCTCGCGGGAAGGCCTTACCCGCAAGATACTCGCGAGACACAGCTGTCTCCACCCGGCCTGACTCTTCGTATTCCAGCATGTGCATGACACATGATTCATTTCGCGGGAAGCTAGGTCGCGACATACCCGCGAGAATTCTTCATCCTTCAAATGCTTGAGTATTCACACTCTCTCTCTATCACACATCCCTTACAACAAATCCCACACTAGATACAGGGTATGAACGTTTGAAAATGATTACAATCAAATTTGGCACGGAATAAAAGCCAACAAAATACATAGTTGTAAATAACAACTTTACAATCTCCCCCTTTGGCTATTCCGTGACAAAACCCTAAAACAAACTCTAGACTTAAACGTGAGTTTGGGAACAAAGGCAAAACTCACTCACACCTAGTTCTAGATTCTGATAAGCTCTTGAAACATATGAACAAGTATCTCCTGAAACACAACAACACAATAACATCATTGTATGCAGAAAAACTTGAAAAGCATATGGAGCAATAAAAGCATGATCAGGAAAAATGAAATAGAAACACTAGATCATGGCAAGATCAAACAAGCAATCACTATACAAAAGCGATCACTATGCTCATTCACACAAGGAATGAACTTCCGGACATGCAAGATGATAAGCTCATTTGAAGAATATCATTTGCAAATCCAACACTCAACCAATGCGAAATACACGAAGTATTTGCATCTAAGAACAATCCTACAAGGGCACAAGAGTGTTGTACTGAAGTAAAATATATGACATTAAACATCAAGTACACAAGCAAAAAGGCTGCATAAGCAAGGCACTGCATATGCATGGCACAAACCATAAGAGCCTACAAACATGCAATTAAACAAACCCTAAAAGCTTACAAAAGCAACATGGGCACAAACTAGACATGCTACAAAGCATAGAAAATATCACAAAAGAACTACTGAAATTATACTGAAATAAAAACAGAGTATCAAAGCTTTAAACCAAAAGCCGTAAAACAGTTATAAAGACTAAAAGAAACTGAATAAAACCATCTGTAAGACCAATAACCAATGTTACTATGTTTCTAAACTATGCTCCCCCTAACGCTGTGCAAGCTCTTGTCCAGCTCCCCCTCAAAATTTTCTCCCCCTTTTTAACCGGAATGGCCAAAGGACTAGAACTGATCTGACTCTGAATCCGAGCCTTGTTCCATAGATAAGTCTTGTATTTGTGAAGATAGCGCGGTGATCTGTCCTTGAAGATATGCAAACTGGTCCGCGGTGTGCTGTACATGAGAATCCAGCACTGTAGACATTTGATCCATTTTAGCTAGTAATAGATCAAGTTTGCTCAAGCCTCGTGGTGGAGCAGAAGATGATGGCTGTGCAGATGGCTCTAGAGTCGAGGTGAACCTATCAATCTCCTCCTCTGTATCTCCACCCTCATCTTGCTCAACACGAGGCTGTGGGATGGTATGCACACTAGTCTTGGAGCCTTTGATATGTGCAGTGCTCCTAGTCAGTGTATGACCACCAATGGGGTAGTCCCTCTGAACAACTGTGAGGCCACTGGGTAGCTTGAGCTTTGCCTTGGCAATCAATCCCATGATCAAGGAGGGGAACGGCATCACAGTTCGTGAATTCTGCTTTATGATGCTCTTCTTCAGGACATGCATGATATGACCACAAATGTCAATCTCCTTATGAGTAAAGAGATCATACAGGAATCTTGTTCTCGGAGCAGATAGAGTGGTGAGATTGGTGACTGGATACAGATTATGAATCATCACATAGCTTAGTGTCCTCATTTCCGGAGAGAATTTGATGGTGTTCATGGATGATTTCTTCGGTTCACCACCAAGAACTGTAATCATCTCAGCAGTAGAGCCCAATCTGTCCTCATATGCAACTGTAATTGGCTGAGATGGAGGACGTATTTCTAAAAAGTCTTGGATGATCTCTCTCGTAATCACAAATTCCTTGTGTCGTACCCAGCACTCAATACAGTCTCCGTTGACAGTGGCATTTGAGAAGAACTCCCTAATTATCTCTGAATAAACAACCCCAGTCGGGTTCAGCAGCTTGGTATAAGTTCTATCTTTGAACACTTCAGGGATGAAAGTGTCCTCAAGAGTTTCTAACTGAACCACTCTCTCCATGATGATCGTCTTGTCCTTATAGCAGCCATTGTACTTCATATTTGCCTCCGTGGACTTGATATGATCAGAATCAGTGCGTGCACGCATTGAAGTTGGTTTCTTCTTAGCTGCATGCTTGGTGGGAGACATCTGCACAATTTCACAAACCAGAAAGGGAACAAGTGCACAAACACCAAAACAGAACACACAAGCAAAAACTTGATTAGATTCAAGTTAATCCCAAAGCACATGAAAGCTATCCTAAATCAGATCATAACCAACTTAAGGAATATGCAACATATAAAACAAGGAAAAATAGGCACAATGCATGAAGGTAAGTAACTGTGCATGTGTGTGCATCTGTGTGCATATGCTGATGCATGTGTGTGCAGCATGAGATGCATGGGGGTGTGCCTAGAGGGTGCCTAGGTGTGTGCCTAGTGAGTGCATCATGAGCAAAGTGTAGGAAACACTTGAACGAAGACCAAACCAAGTAAAGTAAGGTTAAACAAATGGAAACCCATAAATTGGAACTCACATGAATCCAATTAAGCACAAAAATGTCACTCGGGCATTTTATCAAACACCTAACATGCACATATGAACTTTAAGCATGAACAAGAGAAAATTTACCCTCAATACACGTTAAAATGCCACAAGGGGCCAACACAGATACACAGAAAACAAAAGGAACACAGCCCAAACAAAAGAAATGACAAATTAACACCCAATTTAGAAACCAACCCAAAGTTTCGAAAATCCCCAATTAACTAAACCCTAACAAAAATTCTGCAAAATTTAAGTAAAAACTTTAAAAGGAATAGTTTGTAAGACATACCTTGAAGAAAAAATGCAGAAAAGAAGCTTGGATTGAGGGGGTTTGAATGAAATAGTGATTTTTGGTTGAAGAGGTTCGAAGGAGTTTGAGCGAGGGAAGAATTTTTGATTTGAAAAACTGTCACATCAGCAATATAAAATTGAAAACACGCGTTTTTCGCGGGTTACAGAGTGGCGACACAGTCGCGATACAGTCGCGAAAATGACCACTGAAGCACAAAAGCTTTCGCGAGAAGCTTTAAGTTGCGAAACAGTCGCGAGAGTTTCTGTCTGAATTTTGAAAAAATCCAATTTTTGGCCAAACAGCATTTCGCAAGAAGCTGTTGGTCGCGAGACAGTCGCGAGAGTTTCTGTGTGACATGATGAACAATTATTTCCCTCAAGCCCTTTTCGCGGGAAACTCTAAGTCGCGAGCTTCTCGCGAAACAGCCCCTTAACCAGTTTTTGAAGAAAAAACACAAAAATGCATTTTGAACAAAAACAAAAGATACGAAAGTATAAAATCACTTCCAAAAACAAATAAAACACTCAAAAATCTTTTTGGGTTTGATCAACCAGTTCTTGAGCATACACATTACATTTGAACATGTACAATCACACAAATGAGATAGGCATTGATTGAATCAAAGTCTTGTGTGTTGTGTGTGAGTATCAAGTGTGGAATAGTCTATAGACCAGAGCGAAGCTTCAATGATCAATTCAATCGAGTCATACACAACTGATACGAAATCAAGTGGACTATCTCCATTATAGAAATGAGTATATATGACCTCCCACACATTGAATACAAAACTTAGAAGCTTTTCATTTGGCTTCTGCATAAGGCATAACAATTGGTCCAATTTATTTTGTTTGGACAAGAACATCTCATTTTTGAGATTGGTGCTTGAAATTTATGATATTTCAACATTAATGATTAGCATTTGGCTTTTTGAGTACCAAAAAAAATATTAAGAAGAGTCGTTTTCCCTTTTTCCTAGTCGAATACTAGTGTGTGCGACAGGCTTTTGCAGCTCAATATCTCTTTTCATTTGGAGATTTATATTTGGTGAGCTCTTTTTGCAAAACATAAAAATAAAGTGGGAAGAGATATAGACACAAGTCTATGCAAGTATCAAGACCAACAAGAGTATTGACCAATCATTCATGACAAGCTTGAAGATCTATTTACAACAGTCACACATAGTGTTCAAGATTTCTCCCACAAAGAAATAAGTGCATATATGACAAGCCAAGATCGTAAATGCACCACGCCATAAGTACGAAGGTACTAGGCCAAACTCACATGTGACATACACAAAACACGTGATCAGACTTTTGAGATTTTTCAATTTTTATGGGTTTTTGAATTTTTTGAACACACCCAAAACAGAACAAGAAAAGTAAGATCAACAAAAACAGCTGGTACAAAACAACCGGATAAAAGAACAACAGGAAAAAAATGCATGAAATGATGCAACAACAAATGTTCCTAAACATTGAAAGAATTTATGCATGGACATGTTATAATGCTTATGCATGAGTACCCCTCTTCACCCACACGTCACGTGCGTTTGGGGTGATATCCTTGACGGATTGGGTACGAGAGTTTGGACTTTCAAACCTTCTAGTGAAACTCTCCAAGCAAGTGGTGAAGGCACCGATCATCTTCATCACGTCCGTCATACCGGGATCACGATTTTGACTTCTTGGTTGCTCACCACCCCAAGACCTCATGTCATTTCTCCTTCCTCGTGACCGAGGTGCGCTTGTATTATTGTCTGATCTCAGCTTTTGACAATTGGGTCTGGTATGTCCTTGCAATCCGCAATAATGACACACATAATCTGTTCTAGGACCCCGTTGTGATCTTGGGAGAGATCTTCCTCTGGTTTCATATTTAACCACAGATTGATTTCGGGGCTTATTCACCATTCGATGCTCAACCACATTCTTCTTCTGTACATCCTCAACTTTCTCAAGAATGGGCTCTTCAACAACCGTCTCGTTTGCCTTCACAAACTTTACTTCTTTGGTGACTTTGGCTGATGAGCAGCTTCCTCCGGTGTATACCAACCCGGACTTGTCTGAAGAAGGTTTTTGAGATGATATAACATCTTCTAACTTCTGAGAGGAGACTCTCTCTATCTTAGCATGAGCTTGCACAACCTCTTGCTCAAGAAATCTCACCTTTGTATACGCTTCAGACAGCTCGCCATTTAGTGTCTCAATCTCACACTTAGCCTCTTTATATCTGATCAAGAGACTTCTGTAATCTTCCTCAGCTTTCTTCATTTTCCTTACAGCTGCCTTGGCTACTCTGGAATACTCTCCCGACTTCTCAAGTAGTAAGGAGTAATTTTCTTGAAGATTAGTTGTATTCTCTTCCTCTTCAGCATCTGATTCTTCCACAATCCCAATAGACTCTGAATCAGAATGCTCACCAAGCTCCTTCACAAGTGCACCCAAATCATCCGATGACTCCACATGAGCAATGGTCATGAAGGCTGAGTAGTTTCCCTCTCCGTCACAGCTCTCTTCCAAGTCAGAATCAGAAGATTCTGAATCACTGAGCGTCATGGCATAAGCCTTGCCTTTTCCCCTCAAAAAATTTGGACACTCCTTCTTTAGATGTCCATGGCCATTGCACTCATAGCACACAATGTCTGAAGAAGGTTGAGAATCCTTCCCTTCTTTCCTCGTAAACTCTTTCCTATCACCTCTTGAAGATGAAAATTTCCCTCTGTTGAATGGTTTTCCACCATTCTTCATCTTCAGGAATTTTCGGAAGTTTTTCTCAAGATATACTACTTTCTTCTCCACTCCATCTTCTTCGGAAGGATCATCCATTCTTTCGGTGATGGTTTTAAGAGTAAGCGATTTACTCGTCTTGTGGGAAGGTAGTCCAAGCTCATACGTTTGAAGTGATCCAATGAGCTCTTGAATCTTAATTTCATCCAGATCCTTGCTTTCCTCTATGGCTGTGACTTTTGCCCGAAAGCTCTCCGGTAAGGATCTCAAAATTTTTCTCACCACCTTAGTATCTTCAATCTTCTCCCCAAGATTGAGTTTAGCAATTACAATTTCATTGAGCTTCCTATAGAATGAATCAAATGGTTCATCATCCCCCATCTTGAGCTCTTCAAATTTGGTGGTAAGCATCTGAAGCTTTGTGTCCTTAACTTTCTTTGTACCCTCATATATTGTCTCCAAAATCTTCCAAGCTTCCTTGGCTACCGTCATATAAGAGATCCTGTGGAATTCATCAGGAGACACACCACAAAAAATAGCATTTAACGCTTTACTATTAGCATTGGCTGCTGCGAGAGCTGCCTTATCCCAAGTGGACTTAGGATCCGTCGGCTTAGTCCAACCAATCTCAACCGCATCCCAAACGGTATCATCTATAGAGCACAAAAATGCTCTCATTCTGACTTTCCAGAAAGCATAATTGTTCCCATCAAAAAATGGTGGAACATTGAGCGATTGAGACCGGTCCATCTCAAAAAGGGTCAAGGATCACACTCAGGTATTTAAACCACAGCGAGTGTACTCGCTCTAATACCAATTGAAAGCTCGGAAATGTGTTGAAAACACAAGAGCAATTTAGACCCCCCAATTAAAGTTACGGCTCGATAGATTTTACACTAACTTAATATTAAGTGCGGAATAGTGTAAATCCGAGTGGATGAAAACATAAGCTACTCTAATCCATAAACTAAGCAACACAGCAGAATAATGGAATATAAAAGAGTAGGGAAGAAAGATGCAAACATAGAAAACACCGAGACGTGTTTTCGAAGAGGAAACCGAAGAACTCGGCGAAAAACCTCTCCGCCGCCCTCCAAGCGGAAATCGATCCACTAGACAATCAGTTAGGATACATGGGTTAGCAAGAGACCCTCCAAGCCTAATCTACCCGATGCACCTAAGCCCTCCAAGCTCCTACTCCAACTAGGCTTCTCGGAACCGAGTCTTGTCTAGCTCTCCGGATCCCGCAACAAGCTCCATGTTGCATCTGCCATTCCAGGCTTCTTCCAATGCTTCCCAGCAGCACCAAAACGTCACTCAACACTCTCAAAGGATGTAGTAAGTGTTTGGGCTATCAACCTCTCAATGGTATGGAAATGGAGAGGGAATAGTTGAGGAAATACCACAAGCAAGTGTATAGAGAAAGGTGGGGATAACAATCTCTAATTCCCAATGTGTTTGGCTAGGGTTTTCTCTCTGAAGCATTCCTCAACATTTGTGGGTAATGAGGGTATATATAGGATAGGTACAGAAAGTGTGAGTCAGTCAGTACAGGCTGGCAGAACAGATTGCCTCGCGGGTGTCTCGCGGGAAGGCCTTACCCGCGAGATACTCGCGAGACACAGCGGTCTCCACCTGGCCTGACTCTTCGCATTCCAGCATGTGCATGGCACATGATTCATTTCGCGGGAAGGTAGGTCGCGACATACCCGCGAGAATTCTTCATCCTTCAAATGCTTGAGTTTTCACACTCTCTCTCTATCACACATCCCTTACAACAAATCCCACACTAGATACAGGGTATGAATGATTGAAAATGATTACAATCAAATTTGACACGGAATAAAAGCCAACAAAATACATAGTTGTAAATAACAACTTTACAAAATTTAATTATTGCAGCGGCGTTGGTTTTAAGGACAGAGAATGTCTATTTGTCTAAAACATGTGGAAAACGTTTTTGCTCAAAAGATTTTTAAAAATGTTTGTTTTGTTTCCCTTCCTCTTCTCTCCCTGCATTGTCTTGACAACAAATTTTACATTAACTAGAAATTTCTACTTGATGAAAACTAATAAATAGATAAAATATTAAAATTTAAGTGATATACCATTGATAATAGCATATTTTATAATGCTTATTATTTGTGGTTCAAAACTCACCTCCCTCTCTGCCTCCCCAGTATCTACCTTTCGATATATGTATCAAACCATCTAGAATCTATTTCTCCTCTTGCCATTTAATTAATTCATGTGGCTTTTCCATCCAATTATAGATGAAATTGCGTATATGCATATATTAACTACTATGTAGTTGCAATTTATTTTGGATTCGCAGTGGTAGAGTCAAATTTTTATTTTTATTTTTTTTATAAGAGGACCAATATATATATATAATCAAAAATATATTCTTGTTCAAATTTCTTATATATAAATTATATTTGTAACATGATTTAATATAAGTTATTTTCTCATGTATAACTATATATATGATGTTAGAAGGTACAACCATACTTAAAAACAATAATGAGCATAAAATGATTTCTATATAATACAAGATTAATAAGAGAAAAAAAAAAGCATTATTCACTTTTATATATATATATATATATACATAATTGTATATATATACACACACACACACACACAATTAACAACCCTCATGAGATTTGGGCTAATGCTAGCTAGATTTAAGACATTTCAAAATTGACTAACTTTATTCTTGAATTATTATTCATTTTCCTCCTCTTATGAATAGGAACTAAGTTTATTAGTTTTTAAGTATTTTGAACCTGATTGGTATTAGTTAAAATCTCATGATTGTTGACCGGATTTTACCAAAATCTTAAAAAGAATGTTTTCGCTGTAAATAAAGTAAGGGTACGAATGAAACTAAATGCATGCCCAACTATTCTTTTAGGGTCTGTTTGGTTTGTGTTAAGGTTGTATTCATTTTTCATTTTGATTTTCTGTACTCATTTTCTATACTAAAATCTTGTATTCATTTTTTGTTTCCATCTATTTTTTTGTTTGGTATCAGTTTCTACTTTATCTTCCACTTCACTTTTTTTTATGACAACCACCATCAACAGAGAGAGAGAGAGAGAGAGAGAGAGAGAGAGAGAGAGAGAGAGAGAGAGAGAGAGAGAGAGAGAGAGAGAGATCTTTGATTTGACAAGCTAGTGATAGTGAACCCACATATTTAATTTTTTTTTACGAGAATACCACTATATTCATTTTCAAAAAAATGAAACACCAAAAAGTTGTATTTAGTTTTTGTATTCAAATCCTTTTTTTTTTTTTTGGATACTAAAATGAAAAATGAAAATTGAATACAAATGCAAATCCAAACAAGTTTTTTAGTAATGAGTCACATAAAAAACTGAAAATAAATACAAAATACACTCTTTTTTTTTTTGCTCAAACCAAACAGCCCCTTACCTTATTGATCTGTGCCCTTCAATATATTACGGAAAAACTTTAGAGCACTGGCGAGATTCTGCCATTTTTTAATGGTTCATTTACAAATAGAGTAAAATATAGGGATGTTATCCAAATTCCACAAGAAAATGCCTTTATAATGGCCTCGTCAGCTATGGTAACAGCAAATCAACTCATAATAATGGCGGAACTGAAGCTCTTCAGAACTTGGTCAAGTCGCTTTGCTTTAAGGGTCATTTGGGCACTAGACTTCAAGGGCATTCAATATGATACCATATTTGAAGATCTCTCCAACAAGAGCTCTTTACTTCTTCAGTATAATCCTATCTACAAGAAGGTACCAGTGCTTGTTCACAATGGAAAACCATTACTAGAGTCGCTTGTAATTCTTGAATACATCGATGAGACATGGAAGCAAACTCCATTACTGCCTGAAGATCCTTCTGAACGAGCCACGGCACGCTTTTGGGCCAAATTTGGAGATGATAAGGTAAAGTAAACACTGATCCTCCATTTAAGACTCAAGTAATCAGTTATTTATGTTGTTATTTCTTAGTAGTCACAGTTTAAAGGTAAGAAAGTAATTTTATTAGAAAAATTATATATATTAATATATTGCATTAAATAATAGGAAATATATTTGGTTGAAAAATTTGACTGAGTTAATTTAGTGGTTTTGGATTCTGAGTGAACTCGGCACATCATATCAAAGTCAGTCTTGTTAGAGCATTAGCATTGGAAAATGCTAATGCTACTCTATTTTACCATTCCAAAACTACACTTTATCATTATACCATTCAATTTTACAATACTTCCTACATCCCAAACTTCTATTTTTCTCTTTTACTCATTAAAATATTATTTTTTAACCTTTTTTTTATTATTTATTTCCAACCAATTTTTTTCCTGGGCTTTTTAACGGTCACACACACACTGCCACACATAGAGCAAACCCATTCAAACCCACACACACACAGCCACACACAGAGCAAACCCATTCAAACCCACACACATCACCACACACACACAGCATCCCATCACAACACACACACATAGCCACACACACCGATCAAAAAAATCATCACCGGAACCCATTCAAGAAAAATCATCCCCAAAGCCACCGGAGCAAACCCATTCAAAAAAAATCATCACCGGAGCAAATCCACTAAAACCCATTCAAAAAAAATCATCCCCAAAGCCACCGGAGCAAACCCATTCAAAAAAAATCATCACCCATTCAAGAAAAATCATCCCCAAAGCCACCGGAGCAAACCCATTCAAAAAAAATTATCACCGGAGCCACCATCAGAGCTTCCGATGATCAACCCACCCGATCCACCCACCGATCAACAGACACCGGACCCAACCCACTTCAGCCACAACACCGGACCCAACCACGACCCATAACCCATTTAGGCACCGGTCACAGCCAAAAAAAAAAAAAAAACCCATAACCACTAGTGACCCACGCCGAAAAAAAAAGAAAGAAAAGAAGCAACCACAGAACCGCCGGATCGCAGCCCACCAGACGCCAAAAACCACAACCACCAGTGACCCACGCCGTCACCCACGCTGAAAAAAAAAAAAAAAAAAAAAAAGCAACCAAGATTCGCCGGATCGCAACCCACCAGAAAAACTAAGCCACTGTGATGTGTGATGGAGAATGGTGTTTGGGTCTGATGAAGAGAGGAGAGAGCAAATGAGAAACAAGAGGGAAGAGAGAGTATAGAGCTGAAATAATGAGAGAGAGGTGAGAGAAATTCCGGTTTAAAAGGGAGTAAAAAATTATTATTTTTTTTAGAATACTGCTACAGTACAATTCTATTGATAGAATTGTACTGTAGCAACTATTGCAAAAAATTTGCAATAGTTGTGTTTAGCATTGTCTGATGCAATGAATTTTAAGGCATAGAATGTCAAATTGGCCTTAGATATGGCATTAGCATTCACCAATGCTAATGCTCTTAGTGTTCCAATTCTATCCATTTTATTTTCCTGATAATTAGATTTTTTGTTCATGTATTGAATATATATGGTCATCATGCTCCAAGAAGCTCAATTAATAAAATTTATTGTCATTAAAACATTTAGGCTTGAATTTAAGGAAGTCAATTTCGCATCATATGAATTGGTATGACTAGTAGTTGTCGTACCAGTAGCTTCGCCGGTACAAAAACATACTAGCAATTTTGTGTTGGTTTAAAGTAAAGAGAGCTTATAATTAGTTAGAAGCGTGTATGAAAATAGGAAAAGTGGGAAAAAAGAGTTTTGGAAGTTGTGAGAAATTGAAACAATTAGGATTAGGGGTGGCAAAATCAACCCAAACCCATTTGTCCACCCAAACCCACCCACTTAAAATAGACCCAAACTCGCTCAATTATTAGTTGGGTTAAATGGGTATTAACCCAATTAAACCCAATTAGCACTAATGTTTATTGGGTTTTAATTGGGTACCCAATTACCCAACCCCAAAACTACTAAAATTACCAAAATACTCCCTCAACCTAAAAAATGACAAAAATAACACATAAACCTAAAAAATGACCAAAATACCCCTAAAACCTAAGAAATGACCAAAATACCCCTAAAACCCAAAAAATGACCAAAATACTCCCGAAACCCAAAAAATGATTAAAATACTCTCGAAATCCAAAAAATGACCAAAATACTCTCGAAACCCAAAAAATGACCAAAATATCCCTGAAATCCAAAAAATGACCAAAATACCCTCGAAACCTAAAAATAACCAAAATACCCCTGAAATCAAAAAAATGACCAAAATACCCCTGAAATCCAAAAAATGACCAAAATACCCCCGAAACCCAAAACAACGACCAAAATACCCCTAAAACCTAAAAATGACCAAAATATCCTTGAAACCTAAAAAACGACCAAAATACCCCTAAAACCCAAAAAATTACCAAAATACCCTCAAAACCTAAAAATGACCAAAATACCCCTGAAATCCAAAAAATGACCAAAATACCCCAAAAACCTAAAAATTATCAAAATACCTCCGAAACCTAAAAAATGGCCAAAATAACCCCGAAGCCTAAAAAATAACCAAAATAACCCTAAAACCTAAAAAATGACCAAAATACCCCTAAAACCCAAAAAATGACCAAACTACCTCTAAAACAAAAAAAATTACCAAAATACCCCCGAAACCTAAAAATGACCAAAATACCCCTGAAATCGAAAAAATGACCAAAATACCCCAGAAACCTAAAAATTACCAAAATACCTCTGAAACCTAAAAAATGGCCAAAATAACCCCGAAACCTAAAAAATAACCAAAATAACCCTAAAACCTAAAAAATAACCAAAATACCCTCGAAACCTTAAAAATGAGTAAAATGCCCTCGAAACCTAAAAAAATGGCCAAAATAACTCCGAAGCCTAAAAATTGATCAAAATAACCCCGAAGTTGAAAAATGACCAAAATAACCCTAAACCTAAAAATGACCAAAATAACCCCGAAGTCGAAAAATTGACAAAAATAACCCTAAACCTAAAAATGACCAAAATACCCCCTAAACCTAAAAAGTGACCAAAATACCCCCTAAACCTAAAAAGTGACCAAAATACCCCTTAAACCTAAAAAATGACCAAAATACTCTCAAACCTCTAAAGTGACGAAAATACCCCTAAACCTTTGAAATGACCCAAATAAACCCAAAACCGCTAAAATGGCCACAAACAACGTGAAACCTCTAAAATTTCCAAAAACACCCTGAAACGTCTAAAACGACCAAAATACCTCTAAACCTATAAAAGGACCAAAATACCCCTCAAAATATCTAAAATGACCAACATACAACTAATCCTATGAGATGAACAAAATACACTTGAAGCCTCTAAAATTACCGAAATAGGGGTTTGGGGTATCTTAGTCATTTTTTAGGTTTATGGGTATTTTGGTCATTTTTTAGTTTTACAGGGGATTTTGGTAATTTTTTAGGTTTAGGGTGTATTTTTATCGACTTACAGGGGCTTTTTTGTCATTTTATACGGTTCGGGGAATTTTGGTCATTTTTTAGGTTTCGAGGATATTTTGGTCATTTTAAGGTTTAGGGGTTATTTTGGTCGTATTTAGGTTTCAGGGGTATTTTGGTCATTTTTTAGGTTTCAGGGGGTATTTCAGTTAATTTTTAGGTTTCGAAGGTATATCGATTATTTTTTAGGTTTAGGGGGTATTTTGGTCATTTTTAGGTTTAGGGGCTATTTTGGTCATTTTTAGGTTTCTAGGTTATTTTGGTCAATTTTTAGACTTCGTGGTTATTTTGGCCATTTTTGAGGTTTTGGGAGTATTTTGGTCATTTTTAGTTTTCAGGATTATTTTGGTCAATTTTTAGGCTTCGAGGTTATTTTGGCCATTTTTTTAGGTTTCAGAGGTATTTTAGTAATTTTTTAGGTTTTGGAGGTATTTTGGACATTTTTTGGGTTTAGGGGGTATTTTGGTCATTTTTAGGTTTCGGGGGTATTTTGGTTATTTTTTGGGTTTCAGGGGTATTTGGTAATTTTTTATGTTTCGGGGGTATTTTGGTCATTTTTTGGGTTCCAAGGGTATTTTGGTCATTTTTTATGTTTCGGGTGTATTTTGGTAATCTTTTGGGTTTTGGGGGTATTTTGGTAATTTTTAGGTTTCAGGGGTATTTTGTTCATTTTTTGGGTTCCAGGGGTATTTTGGTCATTTTGTAGGTTTCGAGATTATTTTGGTAATTTTTAGGTTTCGGGGGTATTTTGGTCATTTTTTGGGTTTCAGGGGTATTTTGGTCATTTTTTATGTTTTGGGGGTATTTTGGTCATTTTTTGGGTTTTGGAGGGTATTTTGGTAATTTTAAGGTTTTGGGGGTATTTTGGTCATTTTTTGGGTTTTAGGAGTATTTTGGTAATTTTTAAGTTTTGGGGTATTTTGGTCATTTATTTAGGTTTCGGGGGTATTTTGGTCATTTTGTAGGTTTCGTGGTTATTTTGGTAATTTTGAGGTTTTGGGGTATTTTGGTCATTTTTGAAGATTTTAGAGTACTTTGGTCATTTACACTTATAGGGTCATTTTGGTAATTTTGATAATTGGGTAATTAGGTGGGTTGGGGTTTACCCATAATAATTGGGTTAGGTTGAGTTTGGGTTAGAAGCAATTTAGTTAAATGGGTTTTAATGGGTAAATGAGTTTTATATACCCAACCCAATTATGCCCACCCCAAACCCACCCATTTGACAACCCTAATTAGGATGGATGGAAGTTGTGAGAATTTGAAAAACACAGGTTGTTTTCTAAAAAAAACACAAAGGAAAAGAAGAACGCAGCCTATTTGGTTTTATTATCCACAGTCCAATTGTTTAATGGATTTAGTGCTTATTTTTATCAGCAGAAGTTTAGGTTCAGTGCTTCTTGTACACCGAACCGATGAGATGTTGTCGTGGGATAATTTTTAAATACATGGCCAACATATTGGGTGGAGTGCACAAGATACTGGACCCAGGTCGACCCTTAATCCACTACTTCCTCCCACCCCCACGTCACTTCTAGTAGTCCTCATTAAATTTATTTTTTTATTATTATTACTTCCAACTTATAAGTTTAAGTTCAGGAAAAAAAAAAAAAGTTCTCTAGTCATATAAATATGTTGTTGGGCTGTAATTGGGCTTAGACTTTTCTTTTTTTGTCTTTTTGTTTTATGAAATGGATTATGTAGAAACTTGTATTTGTAAATGTCCATAAAAATCTACATGGGCTTTTACCAAACCATTAAAGTCATGCACATGCAAATAATATATACTAGCCTCATCACACACGTTCCACACATGCGATGAGGTTTTTTTTTTTTATTTTTATAATCATTTTGAGTTTAATGTAATTTTTCAATTTGAATTTATCTATTGTTAATGAGGTTACATTGAATGAATTTTTAAGAAAGTAAAATTTTGAATTTGAAAAGAAGTAAACTGCTGGGTTTAGCGTGTACTAGTTTTTAAGGAAAAAATATATCAAATATGCATGAGATATATTCAAATAGAGAGTGTGCTAATTTTTTGGAAAAAAAGTTTATCTGGTAGTTTGGGTTTTTTTTTTTTTTTTTTTTGAATTACAATTTTAAACCTGTTTTTTTTAATAATAAAGATTATCTAATTAAGTGTTAGGAATATGAAATAATTGTTGTAATCCCTAGTTAGTTAGTTAGTTAGTTAGTTAATTAGTTGAGATTATGATGAGTTAGTTAGGATTTGAGCACATGTAGCTCATTTAACACATTGTTTAATTCATAGAGCACATGTTGAATTAACTAGTCAATTATCTTAAGTCATGTGGGCCAATGAGATTAGAACTAGTCTCCTATAAATACATAATTGTAATTCAATATTAGATATCAATAAAGTATAAACCGATTTCTTAGTGCATTAGTGCATCTCTCTGTCTCTCTTTCTCTCTCTCTCTCTTTCTTTATGGAGGGTGATTATCTCGAATTAAGTCAATTTCCTTACAATTTCCATCTATTTCCCTATAATTCCCATCAATCTCCATTAGGAACCACCGGGTTCCTAACATTAGATTAGGAGTATTTTTGACATTTTATAAAGCCATAACTAACTTTGTGAATATTCTTAATATATAGATATAGAAGAAGATATATATATACACACACACACACTAACCTCTGAGCACGCACGTGAGCACGTGCTCAGAGGCTCTTCTATTTTTTTAGGTAAAAGTTAATAATTAATACATTATAATTTGGGATTAATATATTTTCTAATAAAAAAAAAAAAAAACTAGGTGTGTAATGAGTGTTAAGCATTTGTGGTGAAATAATTTGATGTGATGTGAGTAGTTTTTTTTTTTAATTTTTTATGGAAGCTTATTTTATTGGAGCCGTTGGTAGTTTTTTTTATAGGAATCGTGGGTGGGTAGCCTTTTTTTTCTTATTTTTGGTTAGAAACATGGGGTAGTGAGGCTAGAAGTGGGAAGTGTGAGGGTAGTGGGAAAGTTTTAGTTGATTTGTCATTTTAACCTTATTTCTCTTTTTAATAAATAAGAATAGATTAATTAAATTAGGGATATTTTTTGCAGTTAAAAAAACAATAACTAACTTTCTGAATCTTTTTAATATATACAGATAAGATATACACATTTTTTTTTAATGATAATCTCAAAACAGTACACCTTTATTTATTGATACCGAAATAGTCTCTAGTACGGTATTGAATTTCTAGATGAATCTGCCTATACTAGAAATTGGACTGTGATCCTAATGAGCAAAAATTATGATGTCGATATTATAGGTTTTAAATCCTATTAAATTAAATCTAAAAAAGTAAAAATTCATCACCCATAAATCTGATTTAGTTGTTTTGCTAAAATTTTGGAACTAATTTTTATGTTAAGTTCATGCAAAACTACTGTTCCATCCTAAATACTTGTTAGTATGACTATATATCTTATTGAGTACCAATGTAGGTTTTGCCATCAATATGGAATGCTTTTATCAAGCAAGGGAAGGATCAAGAGGAAGCTATCGTTACAGCCCAGGAGAACTTGGGATTTGTAGAAAGACAGCTTACTGGAAAAAAATTCTTCAATGGAGAGACAATTGGACTTTTAGACCTTGCTTTTGGTTGGCTTGCTAATTTGCTAAGTGTATTGGAGGAGGTATGTGGTGTGACCTTGATAGATCATGAAAAATTTCCCTTGTTATTAGAATGGATCCAGAATTTCGCAGATACTCCAATAATTAAAGAAAGCTGGCCCCCTCGAGACAAACTGATCACCAAATACCAAGCTCTTCATGAAGTTTACACTTCAAAAGAGGCAACAAAATGAATGTGATTTATAATTTCAAGGATTAAAAAAATTTCATATTTGTTTTGAGTCTTTGGATAAGCACAGTGCTTATCCTTATCAATTAGGAAGTCTTTGAATAAGAGTTGATAAGCATAGTGCTTATCCTTAAGTATTGCTTGGGTTGCTTAGTTCTTTTTTTCAGTAGTCTGTAAGTCTCTAAATGACTGAATGCTTAGCAAAATAATATGACTGAGAAAATTATAATGGACGTTAGTCTTTTGAGCAAGGAAGTTAATATCGTACCGAAGACTGTACCGGTTTGGCTAGCGGTACGATATATTTCGGATACCGTTTAATACTAGTGTACTGTTTCGGGTTTACTGCTATTTTTTACTATTTTATAAAATATACAAATTTATATTTCTAATAACTCAATATATCACTTTGGCAACTTTTTATATTTTTTGGTAGAGTTAGAGCATTAGCAGCAATGAAGCTATATAGCTATTTTAGATTTACCAGAACACAAAAATGCATGTTACAATAGTGGAGTCCTAGCTAAAATTTTTAAAAATTTTATTTTAAAAATTATAATAAGTTACTAAAAAAAGTATTAATATTTTTTTTTACTCATATCTCTTTCACTTCTACCTTGTCAACATCTTTTTTGAAGCCCTCTTTTATTCTCCTTAACTCGCTATTCTCTCTCCTTTAATAATTCTATTAACTATATAAAAAGAGACAATGCCTTTATAGTCTCATTTGTTGAGCCACTTTGTATATATTTTTTTATAATTTTTTTTTTAAGTTTTGAACAGTAGCTACAGCACCAAGCGGCCCTGTAGCTACAACTTTTTTATTTTATTTTTTAGCCTTCCATTTGTACTTTTTTTTTTAATATATATTGTTATTCTGACACAACAAATTTTACAATATTTTCACAATTATTGAGGTGTCAATTTCTTGTAAGTCAAAATAAAATAATAAAATATGAAACAGTGACCAACCACAACTGAAAATAAATGTTTTGTGAAAATGTTGTGACACTTGTTGGATGAATGTGTAAAAATTACAGTACTTTTGGTTTGTTCAATATGTACTGTTTATCGCTTTTTTTTATTTTATTATTTTTTTCAGTCATCGATTTGTGCTCTTTTTTTTTTTTTTTTTTTTTATGTATATAAAAAGAGCGAATAGGCTCATAAATAGTGTTATGAATAATATTTTTGGTTTAGTGACTTGCCTTTCCCCCCCTTTTTTTCCTTCAAGTTCACCAACTTGGTTTGAGTTTTTTTTTTTTTTAATGAATCTTTATATGTTTACTTTCTACTTGTACTGTAAGCTTACATTGTATACACACAAAAAGTAGCAAATATTATATACATTTGCAAAAAAAAAAACATTGTACAAACTTTGCAAATGTGTGCAGTATTTACCAATTTTTATGTGTTTATAATATAAATTTACATTGTAAGTGCAATGTGCATTTCTATAAATGTATATATTATAAAAAGAGTGAATGAGAAAAGTTACAATAATTTCACTACAGTAGTTTTGGTTTGTTTAACTTTCACGGTTTTGCTGGCCTTTTTTTTTTTTTTTTTTTTGGTGAATGCATAAAGTTGTGGTATATTTGCTATATTATTTTTGGTTTGTCCACAATAATTTTCACAACACTTTCATAACAAATCAATAATGGTAAATTGTTATTGGTTCTAATTTAAACTTACCAATGAAACTACTTTTTTGCCCACCAATAACAATTTGTAGTAACATACTACTTATGATTTGTTGTGAAAATGTCATGGATATAACATTTTTTTTGTGAAAAATGTTAAGACATCTTGATGTTGTTCCAATATTTTCAAAATTGCTGGGCTGTCAATTCTTTACAAGTTAAAATAAAATATAACAAAATGAAAATGTTGCGTCATTCCGTTGTATTTTTGAAATTTTTTGTTAGTTTAATCAATTTTGTTGAGCCAAAATTTATTATTCCACATACAATTTTCTTAAGTTGACTTTTTGTATTTTTTTTTTCTTTACACACTACTTTGAGTAAAAACACATAGTTTTGCACTCAAAAACAAAAACAAAAACTTAGGAAAAAAGCATTTTTCATCATTTATGTTTGGGGTAGTTTACAATTCTTTCTTAAGCTTTAAAATCAAGCAATTTTTCCCTTAATATTTTGGAAAAGAGCAAATATGTCATATTGTTATTCTTTTAGTTAAATCCTAATGAAAACTTATGATTCTTAAAATATTTTATTGTGCAATGTTTAAATTACTCTTGCTAAATTTTAACATCTTAAAAATTTTCTTTACGTATTTTGAGTTTTAAATGATAAAAATTCTTAGAAAGTTAGAATGATGATATTCGATGACACAGGCCTTTTTTTTTTTTTTTTTTTTAATTTCTTAGCAAAACTCAATTGTTTATTGTTGGAAGATGATGATATTCGTTATCATTTTTAGAAGTTTTTAGAAAATAGATATATTGTCTTTAGCAAGTAGGTACTAAAAAACTATTATAGTTAAATAAATATTTATATGTTAAATAGCTACCCTAACTTTGTAGTTGATCAAAATTCTTAAACGAATGAGATTAACTTTTTACGACATAATTATCAAAATTCTTAAAATTAATGTCTCTTTTGATTAATGTAAATCTCTATATACTTTAAAAATCAAATGATTCATATCTTTATTTTGTAATATAAATAAAATCTAAAATTGACCTAAATTACTACAGTACTTTTTTTCCATGGCAAGCACGTGTCATGCACGTGCTGCCCTAACTAGTGATATGTTAAAGCTCATAAATATTTAAAGACTAACGGATAGAATTGATAGATTGAAATATTTTTTGGACAAAAAAAAAAAAGAAAAGAAAAGAAAAAGGAAAATTTGAGCCTTTAAAAAAATTGAAATGATTTACGTTAACCGATAATTTTTTATTTGAAAGGCGTAGAGTTTCCAAGTCTACACTCACCCAGTCAACTACTGAAAGTCCTAACTCATTAGGATTTCATTTTTTTTTTCCATTCTTTTTTTCACTTCCACACATCTTGCTTACAGTTGTAGCCCATTAGTCTTTCATTATAAGTTTATTTATTTATTTGTTTTCATTCTTTTTTTCACCTCCACACATTTTGCTTTGAAGTCTTGTCACTTGCTAGGGCTGTCCATCCAATCCGACGACCCGACTCACCCGAAGTTTCTGACCGTACCTGACCCGAAAACTGGCCGACCCGATCAAGTCACCAGTCGGCAACAGGTCGTTTATTCCAAAAACCGACTCCGGCGGGTCGGTCTCGGTTTTCCTCCCCAAAACCCGAAAAAACCCGATCCGACCGATGTACTAAGAATTTCTAGCAAAAAATTTCTAGATTCTGGCAGAAATTTCCAGAATCCGGCAATATTTTCCAGAATCCGCGCGAGATTTTCTAGAATCTGGCTGGATTTTCCAGATTTCGGCCTCAAATTTCTAGATTTCGACTTCAAATTTTCATATTTCGACGACTTATCATGTAGATCTAGTGATATTTCGTCCAAATCTAGTGAAATTTCACCGGATCTAGAGAGATCTCACTAGATCCGGTAAGATCTCCGCCGGATTTGGCCTTTTTTCGCTTGAAATCAACCATTTTGGCCAGATTTTTCATTGTGGACGGTTCCGACCGAACCGACCATGTTTCCGGCACAAAATAGATCGCACCGATCCGACTCCCTCGCCGGTTGGCGGTGGGTCAGGATTTTCTCAACCCGATTCTATCGGGTCGGTCTCGGGTTGGGCACAAACCCAACCCGGACTGACCCGTGGACACCCCTATCACTTACTTCTTGATTGACTACTTTTCTACTTTCAAGTGAGTGTACCAAAACTAAAAATAGAGACAGATACACCTTGTGAAATAAATGAAGAAGATGAAGGGGCTGTAGAAACAAAGGCCGGTGAAACAAAGGAAAAGTAGAAGAAATGCGTTGTAGAGACAAATACAAAGAAAAGGAGGAAAAATGAAGGTAAAAGTGAGGAGGTGGATCTTGAAATTTGGGTTTTTTTTTTTTTTTTTTTTCTCGCCTGACATCTATTTTTCGGCCGAAACCCGGTATTTATCCCGCTATGTCCGAAATGGCTTCGGTACAGTCAGTATTTAAATCGAAACGAAACAAGAACATTTATGTACCGGCCTAAGCACCGGTACAGCAAATTCCAGTGGTAGCAGTCAGTACGGTACGAAATTAACTTTCTTGCTTTTGAGAGCTCTAGGGCCTATTTGATAGGAGGATTTTTGTTTTTGTTTTCAAAACAATATAAAAACAATTTTCAAAAAAATTGAACTTGAAACTAGTTTTTAGATAAAAATTTTAATATTTTACGTGTTTGGCTTCGACTTTTAAGAACAATTTTTAAAATACTAAAAAAAAAAAAAATTATTTGGGAGACCATTTCTATTTTTGAGATTTCAAAAGAAAATTACAAAAAGTAATGTGTAGAATCTGTAGATTACTTTTTAATTTTTTTTTGGTAGATAATGATAAGGAAATAGAGCTCATCGTTTACTTTTAAAAAAAAAATGATAAGTTCCAAATTTAAAGGGTGTGAATTCTTTTTGGGATAAAGATAAACTCCTTAATTTAAAGATAAAAGAGTTATGGGAGGTCCATTGTTTTCAATTTATTTACAACTATGTTATTAAAAATATTTTCTGTATCTTGAAAACATTCATTTAGCTGTTTTTAAAATCCTGTTCTAAATTATAAAAATAGGATACAATTTTTTGAAAACTATATTTAGAAAATATTAGCTAAACAATAAATTTAAGTGTGGGACCTACCATTTTATGGATTGCAAAACAAAAAACTATATTTAAATACTCTTACCAAACAGGTTTCATTGAATTAAAACCAAAACATGTTGCTTTGGCCAAGAAAGTTACAACTATAACATAATCAAAGATACTTACCGGAGGTCATGGGAATGTCTAGATCCACATGATTTATCCTGTTTGGGCATCAAACCCCTTGAATTTCCAGTTTAAGTCAAAATGACCAATATGCCCCCTAGTTGACCGAGAGTTGAGCGAATGTAAAATTTGCTCAAAACTTCACCAAAATACAAAACTTCATGTTTCTATATCAAAAACAATGTTTTTTTTTAGTCAACTTTGACCAAATTTGACCTAGTTTAACGTGGAGTTTGAACTGAGATCTGATTGTTTGATTGGGATAAATCCATAAAAACAACTTTGGGTTCATTAGTCCACTTCCAGAGCTTACAACTTTTTGGTCAGTGGCCTGATCTTCATAAATTCAGAAGTTTTGGAAACTGGACATACATATTTTTCTAAATTTACTAGAATCAGTCCAATAGGAAGAATGATACATATTAACATATACTATTTTATTGATTAAAATTAAAAGGCACAATTTTCCCCGCACGCACATATTTTCATAGGGGAAGGGGAGAGGAATATCATACACTAAATTTAATTTGATGGCATAGGATTTTGGATAATATCATATCATATACTATATAATAAAAGTTGGGCTTAGAATCTGTGGTTGCGTCATGTGGCTTCACCAAATTGCAGAAATTTTTTTAGATTTTTAAAAAAATAGATATAATTTTTTTAGTCTTATCTTCTTCTCCTATAATTTCTAAGATGATAAAAATATTAATTTGATTACAATACAAATTCTAATCCTTTTATTTTATTAATTTTTTTTTTACTATTTGTTTTTTCCTCTTCACACATGATTACTTTTTTTTTTCTTTGGATTTCCTCTTCACATGCCACTTATTTTTAAGATTTAGATTTCATCTTCACAATTCCAAAAATTTATAGATAAAAACAATTTCTTATTTGTTCTTATCAACTATTGTTTTCTCATTAATTTTTAGATAAAAATAACAAAATTTTTAATATACGTGCTAATGCTATCTCACCAAATTTTAAATTTAAAAAAAAAAAAAAAAAAAAAAAAAAACCAACATGCATAGTTAGGAAGAGTTAGACATATGCATGAGTTGGAGAGTTATAATCTATATCTATTCGATTATTGAGATAAAACCAATCTTTATTGTGATTTTTTACTCTTCATACACGGTTACTTTTTTTTTCTTTTCCTTTTTACGTGAATAGAAGGAGTTACGTACACATTGGAATATACATACACATCCAAGTCTACTTGGTAACCCCATAAAGTCATTTATTTATTTATAATAAAAAAAACATAAATTTATTACCTGATTTTTTATTTTTTATTTTGATAACTCAAGTCTTTTTCCTATAAAGACAGACCAATTAGAGAGAAACATTCATGACTAGGCCCCTCTGAAATTATCAAGTTAGGATTATAGACGTCATTTACGTGAATTGAAATTTTTTTATGATTATTGTAGGCACCGTGTTTAAGCACTTCTTCTTTTGAGAGAGTGGACTCAAACCCAGTTAGCCCATTACAATGAATTTGTAGAGAGTGGGTTGAAGAGCTAGGCCCCAACAAGCGGGCAACGTCCAGTGTAGTGTTCGTTGAAGGCTGGTCGGCCAAGGCTTTCTTCCTAAATCTTTCCTCGGCACCGGTCCGAGGAGCTCGGTAATGGCCTTGCTTCTGGGGGCTCCTTCCAGGGAAAATCCCCCCTACTGATCTCTTTCTTCTTCCTATATATAGTCCTTTCTCTCACAACCTCTTTCCTCCACTTGTTGATTATCCACGCCCCTCCCCTCTGACCGCTTGTCCCATCAGCCACTTTATCAAACCCTTGTGAGTCGCAGCAATCAAGGCAGCCCTGGCCAGAGGTCACATCTTCATTAATGTGGCCGTGGAGTTAGGTGGGGGCATTCAGTGTGGAGGTGACAGCTTATCCTGGACGTGTTCCCCAGCCATGCTGCTATGGCTGACGTGTCGGTTTCGGGTTGCCGAGGGCAGGATCCTCCTCAGCGGGATTCCTGGCCGTTCAGACCTTCACACTCCTTCCTCAGGCTTTACTTCATCCTCGGCATAGGCCCTGGCTGAATACAAGTTGGGCCAGGGTCACCAGATTATTTAGGCCCCATAATAGCCCCTCAAAATGCTACTGTCCGGATCCTCGGACGGGGACGAGGATTTTGATGCCCTCGGGCCTTAGTCACAACTCGCCCAATCAGTGGCCTATGTCAGCGTCGGGGTCTTTTCGTCTGCCCAGTGCACGTTTCTGGCGCCTCGATATACGGTGCGCATCCGCATTAAATGCCCGCATTAAATTCTGGCGGCTCCATACTCCCCACGTTCAACGGTGTGATGCTAATCGGTCGGTGGGGATTTCCTGCCTTTATGGGTGGGAAACTCCGCCTGGTTATCCTTAATTGAGGATATAAATACTTGTCTGAACCGATTTACCTCCTCATTTGTGCGCTCGAGGACCCTGGTGCACATACTTTGAATCCGGTCAAATCTCCATACCAGCGAGCGCTCCTTTCCAGCATAAAAAGCCTGTCCGAGGAGGTTTTCCTCATTCCTGTAAGTCTTCTTCTCTCTCTAGCACAAATTCTTCTTTGCTTCCTTTCTTCCCTTCGTTCTTTCTCGAATCCCTTAGTCGTTGTTGGGGATGGGTAAATTTAAGAAGCTAGTCGAGTCTGAGGAGGCGATGGAGAAATTCATCGCTGATCACGGGATACCCCGCAATGTAGGCTTGAGGTACTGTGAGGAAGGGGAGTGGTACATTAGGAGGAACGAGGGCGAAGTGGTTATCCCCATAATAGCCTTTTTAGAGGGAGGCATGAGAATCCCAATGAGGCCGGTGACGAGCGGCTACCTTAGGCATTTCCGTTTAGCTCCCACCCATTGCGCTGTCAATATGTTTAAGATACTAGGGTGCGTAGACACCTTGAATGAGAAGTTGGGGTTGGGGTTAACCCACCATGATGTAAACTGGTGCTATAACCTCCAACACCTGAAGGGCAAGACGTACTATATGAAGACGAGGGACGATAGGGTCCGTCTAATCCAGTGCCTCCCCGATTCTAGCAAGGGGCTGAACCTTGATTTTCTCATCGTGTCAGGGGAATGGCACGATGGTCTCCATTGTTCGACAACAGAGGGAGAGCCAGGTAGGGTACTTGGAGTAGGAGAGGGTCCAGTTTTTTTTACTTTGTTGTAAACCTGTTTTGTTCAGCTGATGATAGGAGTTTGTTTTCTCTTTACAGATCCGCACGCCTTCGCGCATCATTTTAGCCTGGTCAACAAGGAGGATCTGCAATTCGTACTTAGGTCGGACGCTTTCGTGAACGAGGGTGACAATCAAGTCAGGGCTGCTCACAAGATCCTCGGGTGCGATCCGGCCCAGAAGGTCTTTTCGGTCCCGAAGCACGTGATCAGGGCTCTGATCCTCGGCTTAGACAAATCACCGTGGTGGAGCACGGGTTTTCGTTTTCTGAGGGATCATCCATTCCGGAGGGCATCCCATTGGTTGGTTCTTCCTCGTCCCATCAAGCTGCGGAGGCCGAGGGAGAAGGTTCGGAAAAGGAGGGAGAAGTAGTGGATCTGGGCTCGTCTGAGGACGAAATTGCAGCATTTGAACAAGGCTACCTTTCCGAGGATCCCTCCGGTGACTTGGGGGATCCCCAACTGTCTGAAGCCGATCTTCTGCCTCCGAGGGCTGATATTCAGGCCGAAATGGGTTCCAGGAGGCAACCCCAGACCAACCTACTTGACTTGCTTGAGGGCAGGACGGGGAAAACCACGCCGAGGGAGTCGCAACCCAGGCCTCCTTCATCTAGGCCCAAGCTTCCTCCAGCCCCACTTAAGCCTTTACCTGCGCAGACCAGGTCATCCACCGTTCCGCCCGTCTCGGACCCTCGGCTCGAGTCCTCTGATCCGAAGAGGAAGAGGTCTTCTAAGGACAAAGAACCAGTGGATGGGGAAAAGCCTCGTTCCTCCCAGGAGGAGGGTGAAGCCGGCCGACCCTCTAAGCAGCTGAGGATTGGTGGTCAGGACAAAGGGAAAGAGGTTATCCAGGCGTCCGAGCCCCAGGCCTGGCTGCCCGCTCCCATGCTTCACGGGAAGCCTCTGATGGATGATGCCACTCTCAGGGACTTCCGAGGGGGCGAGGGGGCTCGCGTGGCCGATGCCCTGGAGAGGTCCCTCCTCCTTCCCGTCGACATGGCTGAGTTAGGGAGCATGAGGAGGCAGGAAGTGGCCCGCAACCTTAAGCGGTACCTGGGCATGGTAAGCCTTCTTACACTTGTTCTTTCGTTTCGATCTCATTGTTTAGTGCTTAACATGCAGTGCTTTGGTTTTGGTTTGCAGGCTATCCAGGCAGCCTTTAGGCTGGACGAGGAGGCCGACAACCAGGGTAAGGCTCTGGATAAGGAGCGCCATAAGTACTTGACCGCCGCGAGTACTCTCAAGAGATCTGAGGCGGATCTCAAGAAGGCGCTAGAGAGTTTGGAGGAGATGACGAAGGCTAGAGATAAGGCTGCATCCAACCTGGCCGGCGCTATGAAGCACGCTGAGAACCAGACAGGGCGCCTGCGGGATGTCGAGGGTCAGCTGCAGGTTGCCCAAGGGGATATCGCCGACCTGAAGAAGGAGCTGGCCGAGGCCGTGGTGGCAAGAGGCATTGCTGAGTACGCCAGGGACGAGGCCGTGAGGGTTAAAGACGAGGCCGTGTTTGCGAGAGAAAATGCCGAGCGCTCCGTGGAGGAAGCGGAAGAAGAGGCCTTTGCTGAGGGGATGGCCAAGGCTGAGGCTGCCCTTAAGGCTCAAATTCCTGAAGTGTGCAGGCGTTTTTGCTCCGAGACTTGGGAAGAGGCCCTCAACCAGGCGAGGGTCGAGGCCTCGTCTGACCTTAGGAGGGCCGAGAGGGTGTATTACCCTTCTGCTATTCGGGAGGTTGTCTCCGTTGCTCCTGAGGCTAGCTCCGCCTTTCAAGGGACAGATGAGGGCCAGACTAATGCTGCCGAGGCCTCAGTTCCAGCTGATAAGCCTGTTGAGGGGGCTGAACCCCAAGGAGCATTGGAGGGGGCAGGAGCTGGTAGTCAAGAGGTGCCCCAGGATGTGATGAAGCCTCTGCTGACTCCCAAGCCACACTCGTCGCCCCCCAGATTCCTCCTGCTGAGGAAGGGTCCTCAGAAGTAGCCCCTCCGAGCCAGAGTCTCGAGGTACCCGTAGAAGCCCTCCAGCAGACTCCTCAGGACAAGCTGTCTACCGAGTTGGTGGAGTAGGACACCTTGTCAGGCTATCCCATTCTGATGGCCTGGGCCATTTCGATTTTGTTGTCGTTTTCCTTTGTTTCATTGTTGTTCTTTTCTTTTTCTTTCTTATTTCACCTTCTGTCATGGCGACGTTGTAACGAAACTATATGTTTTCTTTTAATAATATACCCAGTTGTTTGTTCTTAGCTCGTCGGGTGGTGTTTCTTTTCATTCGTTGTACTTTGATGTTTTGCTCGATACCTTAGTTGTGTCTGGGACTTAGTCCCGTGAAGCAGTTGGCTTTCTTACAAGTTTGAGTCCGAGGGCCATGCCCACATTGGTTCTATCTGACGCTTTTATTCTTCTGTAAGTAGCTAGTTTCCCCATAGGTTTGAGTCCTTGGACCATGCAAGACCTTGGTTCTGTCTAGTACCCAGGTACTCCTTGCAGTGGTTAGTTTTCCCAGAGGCTTGAGTCCGAGGACCATGCAAGGCCTTGGTTCTGTCTAACGCTTGTTTTCTTCTGTAAGTAGCTAGTTTCCCCATAGGTTTGAGTCCTTGGACCATGCAAGACCTTGGTTCTGTCTAGTACCCAGGTATATTTAAGTGGTTAGTTTCCCCATAGGTTTGAGTCTGAGGACCATGCAAGACCTTGGTTCTGTCTAACACTTCTGTTCTTCTGTAAGTAGCTAGTTTCCCCATAGGTTTGAGTCCTTAGACCATGCAAGACCTTGGTTCTGTCTAGTACCCAAGTACTCCTTGCAGTGGTTAGTTTTCCCAAAGGCTTGAATTCGAGGACCATGCAAGGCCTTGGTTCTGTCTAACGCTTGTTTTCTTCTGTAAGTAGCTAGTTTCCCCATAGGTTTGAGTCCTTGGACCATGCAAGACATTGGTTCTGTCTAGTACCCAGGTGTTCTTCTGTAAGTAACTAGTTTCGCCGCAGGTTTGGGTCCGAGGACCGCGGAAGACCCTGGCTCAGTCTAGTACCCAGGTGTTCTTCTGTAAGTAACTAGTTTCGCCGCAGGTTTGGGTCCGAGGACCGCGGAAGACCCTGGCTCAGTCTAGTACCCAGGTGTTCTTCTGTAAGTAACTAGTTTCGCCGCAGGTTTGGGTCCGAGGACCGCGAAAGACCCT
Organism: Quercus aquifolioides; assembly: GCA_019022515.1. Lineage (NCBI taxonomy): Eukaryota > Viridiplantae > Streptophyta > Magnoliopsida > Fagales > Fagaceae > Quercus > Quercus aquifolioides. The sequence continues at coordinate 56,281,664 of CM032333.1, forward strand.
GGCTCAGTCTAGTACCCAGGTACTCCTTGCTTGGAGTGAAGGGATTTGCCCTCATCGTCGGGGGGTTTGTTTTTTGCGTGGTGGCAGCCTTGGCCTTGCTTCACCGAGAATGGGCTATTCGTCGGACTGGGCTCTTGACCCTGAGCTGCCCCGGGCAGGGGTGGCTCGGGTTTCTGTCCTCACGCGTGGCAGCAGCCCCTTCTTCGCTCCAACCTTCTGCCTTCTTCGATTACGAGGCATCCCTTGACTGTTCGTGTTTTGCGCTTGACGCTTTGGTGCTCGAGGCGCGCCCTCATTAATATCCTCGTGGATTAATGCAGATCCAGTGGCTGTAGGCCTCCTTTGAATTTGGCCAGGATTAAAGTCGTTGATGACTCTTCCATCGAGTTCTGGTTGGACCAATTTCCACCAACCTTCGCCCTCTATAAAAGGCTTTCTGGGGAAATCGTCTTCCTACACCTCACAAACCCTTCAGTCAAACACGAGACATGACTCACCCCCTACGCCTCTTCAATAACCTTGCCAGGATTGTGACCGGAGTTTGGTGGAATGGGACCGCTTTGGGTGAGGGTGGAGGCAAGAGAATTAGGGGTCCTCCTCCCCTGGTTGGGAATCGCTGCGGTTGTGGTCCACGTCAGACTTCCGGCGCGGCGAGGTTTGGGTGTCATGCTGGTGGTATTATGCCTGGCAGTCGAGAGGGAGGTCCATGAAGCTCATAACGTCTTTCTTCGGTGCGCGTCCATGCCTGCCCTTCAGGCCGGTGGTGTATCGTTCCCACCTTATCTGCCGATAGAGGCTTGCAAGATTACGTCATGCTTGGTGTTCGAGCGTTGCCGTCTCCAATGTTCAAGCATTGTGAGGCTGGAGGAGCATCAAGGGAACATCATGGGGCGGGGCCATCCGGCGCCTTTGCATCTGCTCCTCTCTTCTCGCCGGTACCATCCATACCGGCCCGGGGGTTGTCGGTGGTTTTGAAGCAAGCCTGCCTTAGCCCCTTTTCTTTTAGGGTTAGCTTTAGGACAAGTCCGTCTGGGCCTCTGTTTGTATAGTTAGCTTTAAAACAAGCCTGTCTGAGCCTCTGTTTGTATCTTATATTTCCTTTTCATGTAATAAAAATGTTGTAATATTTGTTCTCTTTTCGCTGTCTTTGAATCTTTTACTTTTCTGCAATCATTCTCTTTTTTTTTTTTTTTTTTTTGCAAGCGCGCCATTGTTAGCCTTCCGCAAACTAGCCATCTAGGAACGACTGTCCGTTGCGCCTGCTAGTACACAAGCTCTCCCCACAGACGGCGCCAATTGTAGGGACCGTGTTTGAGCACTTCTTCTTTTGAGAGAGTGGACTCAAACCCAGTTAGCCCATTACAATGAATTTGTAGAGAGTGGGTTGAAGAGCTAGGCCCCAACAAGCGGGCAACGTCCAGTGTAGTGTTCGTTGAAGGCCGGTCGGCCAAGGCTTTCTTCCTAAATCTGTCCTCGGCACCGGTCCGAGGGGCTCGGTAATGGCCTTGCTTCCGGGGAAAAATCCCCCCACTGATCTCTTTCTTCTTCCTATATATAGTCCTTTCTCTCACAACCTCTTTCCTCCACTTGTTGATCATCCACGCCCCTCCCCTCTAACCGCCTGTCCCATCAGCCACTTTATCAGACTCCTGTGAGTCGCAGCAACCAAGGCAGCCATGGCCAGAGGTCGCATCTTCATTAATGTGGCCGTGGAGTTAGGTGGGGGAATTCAGTGTGGAGGTGACAGCTTATCCTGGACGTGTTCCCCAGCCATGCTGCTATGGCTGACGTGTCGGTTTCGGGTTGCCGAGGGCAGGATCGTCCTCGGCGGGATTCCTGGCCGTTCAAACCTTCACACTCCTTCCTCGGGCTTTACTTCATCCTCGGCATAGGCCCTGGGCCGAATACAAGTTGGGCCGGGGTCACCAGATTATTTAGGCCCCACAATTATTATTATTTGAGATTATCTATTAGATAAAATTATTATGATTTTTTTTTTTTTTTGAGATTATCTATTAGATGAAGCCTTTTGAATCCTAATTAAGTTAGGATTTCTAATATATATATATATATATATATATATATATATATATAGAATTTTTTTAGTGTATTCTTATATATTCCTACCACAGTTGCTTCTTCTTCTTTTTATGGCTTCTTCTTTCTTTCTTTTTTTCTTTTTTTTTGGTTTTTTATTTTTGATAGAAAGTAGAAACACTACTTATTATTCTAAACAGTACTCTCCCCCATTATCAATAATTATCATTCTCTCATAATTTCTATGTTGATTAGAAATCTAACTCTCTTTTTGTTTTGTTTTGTTTTTTCTTATTACTTAAACAATTTGATATTTGTGAAATCCATAGTAGAATACTTTATCAAACCTACTATCCACACTATTGTAAGTATGTTTTTCTCTTCTTCATTTCTGTGTGTGTGTGTGTGTGTGTTTTTTTTTTTTTTTTAAGATTTTTCTTATGAGTCATAAAGGCAATTTTAAATCCATGAAATCCATTATATAAACCATTATAAATACTTACACTTTATCTATTTATTATTTAAGAATTATCAAATTTTGTATTCTCTCCTACAAGGGTTTGTATTTGTGTTATGTTTAATTTACATATACTTTTCTATTAAATTGTTTAATTTACATATACTTTTATATTAAGACGTGCATCGCACGGGCATAACACTAGTTTTAAAGAATTGTTGGTTAAAAGAATGTCTATCAGTCCTACTAGTTGTTGTTGTTGTTGTTGTTTTTTTTTTTTTTTTTTTTTTTTAATTTTTTACTTTTTTAAGGGAAGTCCTATATTAAATTATTTTATTTTCTTTACATGGTCGAAAATGGTTAAGAAAAAACTAAGTTATGAATGGGTTATGATTTTTGTAATGTCAATTGGTTGCTTATACTTTTTTTAATAATAGATATGAAAACTTACTACATTTAAAAAAAAAAATTGTAATTTTTTAATAAAAATTATGAGTTATTAAATATTTATTTATTTATTTTAACAATTAAACAATTATCAAATGAAATAACAAGTTCACCAATTATGGAATTAGATAATAGATAGAAAAAAGAAGAAGTTGTTTTGTATTTTTTTTAATGACAATTTGGTTTATTTATTTATTTTATTTTATTATATATATATATATATATATATATATATTGGAATGGAATTTATTATGGCTACGCAAATATTTGCCTTTTAATGTTCCTCAAGAATTTTCGTGAAGTTATATGGCTTCAATTAGTATATTATTACTATTTGTAATTTATTTACTATTAAAATAAAATGTGTGTAATTTTTTTATTAATTTTTATTAATATAACAATTTAAAGCATATTATGCATTTCTGTAAAGTCTTTCCTCTATAATAAACTCATATGTTGGTTGAAACAATCTCTAATTACAACATCTCAACTATAAAAGAAAAAATAAATAAAAATGAGAGAGAAATATGAAAAATTATAAACAAAAATACAATCAAAATAAATTTCAAATGCTAGAACATCTCAACTATTTAAACCATTTATTAGAATTTTGGCCCATAAGATTTTCTTTAAATATCATAATACATCATTTCATATACCAAAAAAAAAAATCACAATAAATGTCTAATAACACTAGAATATATAGTTCCATATACAAAAACAATTATAATTGAAAGCTCGAAAATGTGTTGAAAACACAAGAGCTATTTAGACCCCCAAATTAAAGTTACAGCTCGATAGATTTTACGCTAACTTAATACTAAGTGCAGAATAGTGTTAATGTGAGCGGATAAACAAACAAGCTACTCTAATCCATAATCATAGCAACATAGTAGTAAAATGGAATGTAAAAGAGTAGGGAAGAAAGATGCAAACACAAGATAACACGCTGATTTGTTATCGAAGAGGAAACCGAAGAACTCGGCGAAAAACCTTTCTGCCGCCCTCCAAGCAGTAATCGATCCACTAGACAATCATTTGGGATACATGGGATAGCAAGAGACCTTCCAAGCCTAATTTACCTGATGTACCTAAGCCCTCTAAGCTCTTACTCCAACAAGACTTCTCGGAACCATGTCTTGTCTAGCTCTCCGGATCCCGCAATACGCCCGATTGTATCCACCAAGCCTCACCGGGTTCTTTTGGCAAATCCCCAAAGCTTCCCAAACTCCAAAACATGCTCTACACTCTGAATAGGTGTGGGTTGTGTTTGAGTACAAATCTCCTCTCAAAGGAAGGAAAAGAGGCTACAATGATTTCTCACTAAGGATGAGTAGCTTTCTCTCTAAAAGATGGGTGTGTGTGTGTGTTGTAGAAAACCTATCTAGGGTTATTCTCTCTGAATTGCCTCCTCTACATTTGTGGGTAATGAGGGTGTATAAAGTATGGGTGAAGGGTAAGAAAGTCACTCTTAAAAATCCTCTAGGCAGAATGTTTCGCGACTACCTCACGGAAAGACCTTACCCATGAGATACTTGCGAAAATAACAGCCTAGCACGACTCTTCAGTTTCCAGTCATGTGCTCCTCACATGGCTCTTTCGCGGGTTAGCTTCTCGCGAGTTTCTCGTGAAATCCACTGATTCTTCATTTAAACTTGAGACTTCACCAACTTAATACTAAACCCAATACAATAAAATCCCATAAAATACAAGGAACAAAATTAAAGCAATTATAACACTTTTTGTCATGGAATAAAGCCAACATAAAACATAGTTGTAAATCACAATTTTACAATAATAAATTATTAGTATTTATAAAATCAAATTGGTCCCATTTTTATTAATCTCATAATATTGTAACACATAAGTTTTTAAGGCCTTACAATATTACGCAACATTATTTTAATCTTTAATTTTAAATTTAATTCACATTTTATTCTATATTTAAACCATCCATTAGAATTTTTGCACATCGTTTTTTTCAAAAAAAAAAAAATTTAGAATATATTTTTCCATTTATGAAAGGAAAAAAATCATAATAAATGTCTAAAAATACTAGAATATATAGTTCATATGCACAAAAAATTACAAACAATTTCTATTAAAAAGTAACATATATAATTATCAAATTTCATAATCATAAAAAATATAGAAGATAAAAAAATCATATATATATATATATATATATTTTTTTTTTTGTGATTTGAAGTCATAATATTAATATGTTAAACTTTCTCATGTATTACATGAGCTACCAACTATATATATATATATATATATATATATATATATATATAATTTAATTGGATTCCTAATTAGAGTCTAATTTTGCACCACATATCTCATATAATTTTTTTTAATTTTTGTATCCGGTGAGTTATTACTTATTAGTGTAAAAGCCGAAAGGTAAAAAGAAAATGTATTGACGTAATTATTGTATCAAATTTTGGTTTGACTTTGAGAATGTAATGACGTGGTTGTGATTGCAATGGGAATTTGAGAAAATTTAAAAATAAAATAACAGAAATGGAATTTATATTTATGTTGGACTTAGACTTTAATTTAGGTTTCATTCCTATCTAGACCAAATCTAAATCAACGTTAACTAAATTCTAGCACAACAGAAAATTAATAACATATGCTGATAATATATATTTTTTCTTATATCATTATACAAATAATGGTTGGAAAAACTAATTTGAGAGTTAATGGACAACAATTTAAATAATTTTTTTTCATTTTTTTTAAATTAAACTTATATTTATTTTAGAAGTAGCTATTTTATATTTTCAAATATAAATATATTATATAAAATATGTTTATTTATCCCATGCATATAAATAGGGTTATAAGCGAGTTACCTTTTTAAAATCATCTCTGGGAAAAACAAGAGAGAAAGTGAAGAAGAAAGAAAGGCGACTAGCTACTAGATATATATCTGACTAACTAAAAGAATCAGCCAACATTTGGACCAGTTACCTTAGAAGATAAAATTAAAGGAGCTAATGACAAGAGAGCAAGTCTTGGTACAAAACAGAAGGCTGCACTAGTTTTACAGCTCAGGTGATTCTAAAATGATCAAATCTTAGATCCCACATAATAATCAAAATGGTGCAAATACAAAACACCACATTAATTCTGCAGTCAAAATAATTCTAAAATTATTGATGATACCCATTTTCGCGATAGATTTTCTACAAGTCCGATTCGGCCAAGCCCAACTTCCTTGTGAGTCGAATTTATGTATTCTAATTTACTTTATTACTTTAAACATGATCCAGACCCATGTAACATAAGGGAATTTGAAGCAATATAGTTTGGAGGGTATGAATAGACTTGTTTTAAGTGTTTTGCATGAACCCAAATCATGTGTGTTGGAGGATACTTGCAACACTTAAGGCTCATGGAAAGGGTCTGGTACCCAAAATTTTCACTCAATTGGAGGCTTCTAACTCTTGCTATATGTGGCTGAACATTTTGACCAACCCATTTTAGCCCCTAGAGCTTAGCTAGCACCCTTGGCTATTGAACACCAGTAACACTAGTTTCACAATGCTCTAACTTAGCTAGGAAAGAGTAGGAAATGGCCTTGGGACAATGATTTTCCCAAATTATGCTAAAAGACACATCATTGCTTTACCTAAACAAAAGCTAACTGAAAATTACCTTTTGCCTAACTCAGGGGTCCAAAGCCTCATATATTGATCAAAATCAATTACTAAAAATACTCAAAACTTAAGGCCTGTTTGGATTGAGGGGAGGGAGAGAGAGAGAGAGTAGAGTAAAGTTGGCTAATTCCTCCCTCCTCCTCAATCCAAACGAACCATTAGTATAAAAGCCCTTCATTCATATCAAACAAGGCAAGCAATGTTTTACCATTAGAATTCCAACTTCAGAACAAAATCCTATACAACCATGAAAGAGCAACATGATTTTGATGCCTAGAGATGAAAATAGTGGTATCAAGGAGTCTTCTCTCCCTCCCTCACCACCTCTCTCCAATTCCTCTTCTTGCTGTATGTGCAAAAAAGTTCCAGATTTAATAAGTTATGCATATTTTTCTTCTCTTTGTTATTTTATACTTTGATTTCTTTCTTGTGATGCACCACTAACCTTTATTTATTGAATATTGAAATTTTGGGCTTGAATCTCCCTATTTAATCACAATTTAAATGAACTCAAAGGGAGTTTTGGGCTCATTATATCAATTCAATCTTTGTCACAAAAATGTCCTTAACAATAATCAAATGATTTAAATCTTAGATCATGTATGTGCAAGTTAGATTTGAGCTTATATAGAGAAGTGAAATAAGTTATCTAACAGCACATCTACATAAGAAAGCTTGAAAAGATACAAGTTTTGACATGACACTCAAACAAGAAAAAGAAAGTGATGATAGGACATGAAAAAGACGCACATTTAAACAAGAAGAAGAAACTGATTGCTAAAGAAACACCAAATGTATGTGGAAAACCCTAAAGAAGGGATAAAAAACCACAGTTCGAGCAAGAAGGTAACATTCTTGCTTGGCTCTACTTGTATTATGTGTGAAAAGATCAGTTTACAATTAAGTTGCCTTTCTTTTCCTACCAACTCTTCACTTTCATCTCCAAAAATATCTAATTAGGTTCTTGCCCTAATAGCACAGCTACATGTCCCTTTTATACTCTAAGGAATATGAGTGAATACAAGGACAGGTATCAAGTCATCATTTTCTATCTTGGACCTTTTCACAGCTGTGAGATTATCTACTGACTATGAGATAAGAACTGCGTCGATGTGGCACTAGGACCCATAAGTAGGTAGCTTTGCCACTGCTTGGGAGACAAGTCTTGAACATTAAAAGAGACATCAAGAGTATTGTGATTGGTACACATGTCTCTAAGGTGACTCCTTGTGCATTCAACCAATAAAGGGTGTCCTCATAGTCTCTGATCTTAGTAAGTCACTATCTCCCTTTTTGTGAGTGCTTGAGTACCATGTCAAGAGTAAATCTTACTTCCTTCCCAAGGTAGTCACACCTTTAGCACATACCAAGACAAGATCTCTTAGCCAATGCTTCCTCTCCCCTTGCTCATAGCCGCTTCATGTGTAAGGTCAAGATTCATACACTTATGCATTCCCCCATTCCTTAGTGGTGTTATGTACATTAGCCCCCTGACTGTCAATGGCGTTTAATGGTAAAGGCCTTTGACAGTCACATTGGTTCAGGCATTAACACTCTAGTAATCATGCCTTGTGACGTTTGAAAATGGACACGTGGCTCAAAGGGGTGTTTCTAGCCTTTTTTACGCCTCTTCGTTTCTTGCGTTTTGGCAGACATACATTACTCTTCATAAATGTGATGTCTTTTCACTTAACTGCAGTTGAAGATTTAAATAGGGAATGTTTCTTCTTCATCCTTTCTTCTCTTTATATCTTTCTAATTTTTTCTTCTAGAAAACCTTAACTACCAAAAATGTTGAACCCTTCTTCCACTGGTTCCAACTACCCAATGCACTCCTCAACCTCCTCTGAGAGTGCTTATAACGATCATACTCCTTCCCCACCACCAAGTCCTGTGCACCCCCCTCTCCCTTTTCCCATTCACCCTTTGCCTGTTCAAGACTTCATTCTCGAGGAGGTTGCTCCCTTTAACTGGAAAGACGATGAAGGTTGAAGGCCGAAGAGTATGCTGAGGAGAAAACAATTGCTGCATTTATGAATGCTCTCACCAGGCGCAGGAGAAGGTGAAGGCTTGGTCGATTAAGCTCGGAGTCCAGCGCTTCAGGGCTCTCTAACTTTAAGAGTCAGACTCCTTTGACAACTCTTTTGAAGACTCCCCGGATGATTCTAACTTGGGGGATGATGAAGGCGAGAAGGAGGAGGAAGAAGAAGATGATGATGATGATGAAGAGGAGATGGAGTATCAAGCTCTAGATTATCCCCAAAAGGACTCTGGGGATGATATGGATGCCTACGCGCTTCGGTCTCCTAAAGTTGCTCACCATCAAGCCTGCTGTTGTTTCTTTTCTTTTTCTTTTTTCTTTTTTTTTTTGGTTATGTTTGTTTTGTTTAGCCATTTATTGGCTTAAGTTGTAAAAACTTTATCTTACTTATTTTGTCATAAATTTGTGTTTCATTTGATATTTAGGAAAGAGATGATAGGCCATAAGGGTCAAATCATGTAAATCTCTCTTTCCTATTTTGTAGGAAAAATACTTTTAACACAAGAAAATATATGAAAGAAAGAAAAGTTATTTTGTTGCATGTTTATTGTTTTTCCTTATGTTATATTTTATTATATATAAAATTCCTACACAACACATAAAAGGATAAAAATGTCAGTTAACAAAATGTGAAATGTAACAAATTAAACCATACTTGTTGGTGAAGGGTCATGTCTTTACACTTTGACTGTGAAGGCAGTTTTCTTGATTTTTGCACCATCAACTGTCATCCTTTGTTAGGAACTTAGTTTTCTCCCTATGTTGACATGTGTAAATTTTGAAAAGATGTCTCCCTTTTTGAACCATTCTCTTTTGGAGGGAAAATATTAAATTCTCAAAGTATAAAAAGGAAAAGAAAATATTTCCCTTCCTTATTTTTCTCCTTTTCCCTTATCTTCTTCTTCTTCTTCTTCTTTAACCTGAAACCCAGAGTTCTTCTCACACACAAAATCAAGGGTGTAAAACGTGGTTTAAGATCTAGTTCTGCCAAATTTTTGGAGCCTTTCGCTTCAAAAGGCAGTAAACCCCTTCTAGGAGGAGATGCAAATCCTTCCATAGAAGAACAATGGATCATCTCTCCTTTCTTCGAAGATTACCTATTTGACAAAAGTTTTTATTGGGATTTAGCCCCCTGATTTGATGATCCTCCCTACACAGCATATGGGGAACCTGATGATCTTCTGACTATGAATCTAGAATTGAAGCATATTCCTAGGCTTGGCACTTGCAGAGGAGATTTTTCTCCCACCATAGATGTGGTTTTTAAATCTCACACTTCAGTTTCCAAAGGTTGGAGAAGCTGGTGTTGAAGAGTGTTGGCTCATCCTCTCTTCATGGACATCTTGCAAAGGGTGAGACTTGTGGAGACTATTCTTGTGTTTTCTAACCTAGACATTAGCAAAGATAGTGAAAGTTTGCTTTTTCTTTTGTACTAATGGAACTCTGTCACCCATACATTCTTCAAGGGGTGTCAAGAAATCTGTTCATCTCTGGAAGATGTTTATGAGATATTGAGACTTCCCCTGTTCGGTGATGGTGAAGTAGTCAACATTTCTTTATCTCTTGATGAGTCTAAAGCTATGAAGTTCCTTAAGGATGTAATGTAGAAAATTTTAAAGAAACCGGTTCTAAAGGCGGTAAGGAAAGGTAAAGCCTCTAGTGAGGAAGTACTAGAAGATACTAGTGTTGGTGGAGACAAAGGTTCCAGAGCCAACTTCTGGGGATGAATCAGATACTTTTGGAGGGAGTATGCTGATGGCGTAGATGAGGAAGCCAATGGAGACTCCCTGAAAGAAGATACTAACTTTGTTGTTAGAGAAGGTAGCCCTAGTTCTTACAAACTTGAAGCCTTTATTGCCTTTTTACTTTCTTGCCATCTGTTTGAGGGACATCCTCATGAAAAGATTCTAAGTAGAGATTTCCCTTTAGCCGCTAAACTAGCTAGAGGAAAATCCTTTCCCCTTGCCCCTTATTTTTTAGAAATTTTATATTCCCACCTAGATCACTTTACTCTTGACTTGCAATGCTCCTGGGGTAGATTTCAAGTTAAAACTTTTATACCCGTTGCTTTTTTTACAAATATGGTTGAAGGAACACTTTAGGAATTATGCCCCTATCCCAAAAGTGTTAAGCTCCTATAAAACCAGTCTGCCATCACTCAAAGGCTTGCCATGCCCTTAGCGTTGGAACAAAGTGGCAATATCTTCAAACAGTTTCCATAGTAAAGTGTTGGATGACCCTATTGATTAGACAGCTAGACCTTACTATGTTTTGGAAGGTGGACTTCCTCCATCGTTCACTTCCTTAGAAAACATTTCTGTTTCTTGTTACAGAGATACTCCTTGGTCTTAGGAAGAACTTTCTTTTCTTGCTTGTGCTTTTCCTTCTCATCTTTAGGCACGTTTTCAAGATGAGTATGAACTCAAACCTACAACCCCCATAGGTTTGCCCACCAATTTGGTTTTGACCAAGGCACACTGGGACATATCTCTACTTTAACTTTACCTACTATTGTGGCCTCTCTAGCCTTTAAAAAGGAAAATTCAAGATTTTAGTGTCAAGCACTGAAATCCCCTTTACTTCCCCTACCAGAAATGGACTGCCTTCACTCAAGTTTAAGTCATGGTGGTCTGACATCAGAGAATGTGTTAGGAATTTTGGGGAGAGTGGTGCCCAACAAGTGGATGTCCCACCTATCTTTTAGGGAGATTTGACTTTGAAGCCCTTTCCAGAAGCTAAAACTTTAAGCATTAAGAGAGAGAAGAATGCAAAAACCCCTTATATCAAGAAGCCCAAGATACACTCTTTTCTCTATAGTGACTAACTCTTGTAACCTCTTCTTTTAACCCTAGACACAAGTAACTTTTCTTCCTTTCTCCATTTTTTGACCTTTGACAAGTTACAAGATCTGTTCCTCAAGCTCAACCCAAAGTAAGAGTCACTTCTTCAACCCCAGAGGTTTCTATACAAGAAATGACTTCCAATGAAGAAACAAAGTCTAACACTAAAAGAGGGGATTTAACAGAAAGAAGATTTAACAGAAGCTACTTCCAAGGAACAAGAGGGTGAAAGCACATTGATAGAGTCTGATCCATTGCTCTCATTGGTTTCTCCCAATCCGAGAGCAATTTGTTCTCTATTTCTCTCTAAATATCCCAAAACCATGTGGGATACCAGCAAGTGGACCTTGTCACTTAGGGGCTTTCTCTTGCAACAAATTGGGTCTATCATATCCCAACTATAGTCAAAGGGTAAAGAGGATTGTCTTGCTTTCCCTCTTGACAATTTCCTTTCCACACTGAGTGAGGCTGAGAGCCTAAGTGTCAATGTCGGTTGGTTAAAAAGCCGTGTCACTACATTAAGGGACTTAAAGAAGGCAGGACCCTCTGTTCATGCTTCCTTGTCCTCACTTCATGAATTAAGAGTTAAGGAGAACTCGTGTATCAACAAGTAAAGGAAGTAGAATCAACCTTACAAGTGCATGTCACTTTAATCACTCAGCTTCAGGAATCTATCAAAAGGCTTTAGGTGGAATTAACATCCCAACAAAAGCAAGTTCTGCCCTTCAAGCTCAAAGAGATTGGGAAGTTGTAAGGCAAACTAGGAGCTTTGGCTTTGAGCGATCCAGACTTCTCTCTTGAAAATTTTAGTTCTCTCCCAAACATTCTCTAATTTTCAAGTTGTAATACTTATATATTTTTTGGTCTTGGAAGGCCATGGTGTTGTACTATAAACTTTACCATGCCTTATTTTGCCCATCTATTTAGACTTGGCATGCGTATTATGAGCAATAGCATATGAAATAGTTGCATATAAGTCTTTATTTATAATAGTATGAGTTTTGTAAAACACAAAATCAGTTTGACATGATGGCCACAAAAAAATATTTCTACAAGATTAAGCATGATATTTCTTAAGGTGAGCTCCACTAATGGGGCTATACGCCTTTATACCTGCTTGATCCTTTAGCCAATAATGTCCTGTTGAATGTGCCTCTTCTACTATGTATGGTCCTTCCCATTTTGGAGAAAACTTATGTTTGACAGCTCTAGCAACTCCTCGTACATGCGGTGCAGTCTTCCAAACAAGTTCTCCCACTTGAAACTTCTTTTCTCTAACTTGGCCTTCATGCCTAGTCTGGTAAAGGCGGTTATGAGAGGCAGCATTGTCACGCATTTCTTTCATCATTTCCAAAGTGTCTTCTTTGGTTATTCCTGCAATCTCTGCCAATTTTATTGCTAGCCTTACTAAATCTATTGGGATGACAACCTCTATGCCATAGACTAGAGAAAAGGGTGAAGCTCTTATAGCTTGTGATTTAGCTGTCCTATGAGCCCACAAAGCTGTAGGCAGCTCTTCCTTCCACCCCTTTCCATTCTCCTTAGTTATTTTTCCCAATGTCTTAAGTAATCTTTTGTTAGAGGCCTCAGCTTGATCATTTCCTTTGGAATAATAAGGTGTCGATGTTGTGTAAGAAATGGAGTACCATTTTGTTAAACGACGTACATCCTTGTTCAGGAATGGTGTGCCATTGTCAGAAATAATTTTTTTGGGTATCCCAAAACGACATATTATATTCTCCCTCAAGAAATTAGTCATTGAGCTACTTGTTGCCTTCTTCATAGCTGCAACTTCCACCCACTTGGTAAATAGCTCAGTGGCTACTAGTATCCATGTACATCCTTGGAGGGGGGGGGGGGGGGGAGGGGTTTATAGGTCCTATAAAATCTAGCCCCCAACTGTGGTGTGGATATGGAGTCACAGTTAGATGAAGACTTTGATAGTTGGTGTGTATTTCGTCTTATCGCTTTTGGCATTCTTGACATTTCTTTGCAAAGTCTTGAGCATCCCTTTGCATTGTGGGCCAGTAATATCCCTGGTGCAAAGCCATTTGCCATAGCTTCCTCCCACCAAGGTGTCCTGCTAGTTCTCCTTCATGTAGGTCTAAAAGAATGCCATTGACTTCCTTAGTAGGAATGCATACCATTCATCTCCCATGGAAACTTCTCTTGAATAATTTCCCATCTACCACTTTAAACCTAGTCACAAATTTTTTCAGCTTTTCTCTTTGTACTCGATCAGCAAGTAATACACCTTGTAAAAGGTATCTCAAGTATGGATCCTACCAATCTTCTTCCAGCAGTTTGCCATTAAGTACCTCTGCTTGGTCTAGAGGAATGACAGAACAAGTTTTACAACTCCGTTGTTCTTCCTTAGCATCATTGGCCATTTTTGGCTAGAAGACCCCCAACCTTTGTAGTCTTCTATATAGGCTGACATCAAGATTTACACCACAAATATCATAATGCAATCTGTGCAACATGGTCAATCCTTCTTGCCTTGAGACACACTTCATCACTAAACCCTCTGCTCCCCTGAGAAACAAATCTCCATTGATCCTGAGGAAGTCTTTCATATTTGCTGGTAACTCTAACCCAACATACTTCCCTTAAGTCATTGCTTTCAACAAGGGTTCTAGCCAATCTTGAGGGAAACGTAGCTCTTCTTGAATTAAACCAGGTTGCTTCTCAACTCAAAGTGTCATCTTTTCCTTCTTCAATACAAACTTAGTGGTTAGGGTAGCTAGCAAGTCAGCAAGCTTGTTTTCATTCCTGTTTACCACTTTGTACACTATGAAAGTAGCCAAACTAGGATTCTTTACTCCATAAATTCCCTCAACCTATCTTATCACCAACTCAGAATCACTAAACACTTTCAACCTTTTTACGCCTAACCTACTGGCAGGCTTCAGCCCCACCAACTAGGCTTCATATTCTGCTTCATTATTAGAACAAGGAAAATGCAACTTATAGGCAAACATATGCTCCTCCCCTAGTGACTTCAAGACTACTCCTATCCCTCCCCCTTGAAATGTAGATGACACATAGAAATACATTGACCATTCCTGCTCCTCTATTACCATTACTTCCTGCAGAGGAGGTGAAAAATCACTTGTCCCAGGAAAGTTAGCCAGTAGATCAGCTACTATCTGGCCTTTGATGGCGGTTGGTCATATGCATTCAATATCAAGGCATGATGTCAGGATGGCCCATTGCGTCATTCTCCCTGATAACTAAGGGTGTGTCAAGAGGTACTTCCCGAGATTGCTCTTAGTCACCAATTGCACATGATGCCCTAGGAAATAATGATTAAACTTTGTCATAGCAAAGGTTAGAGACAAACATACTTTCTTAGCAATTGAGTATCTTAACTCTGGTCCCTTCATAAGTCTGCTAATATAATACACTAGCTTTTCTACTCCTTCCTGCTCCTGAGCTAATAATGCTCCCAAGGATTGCTCTATATTAGCTATATACAACAACAAGGGGTTTTCCAGGTATAGGGGCCACCATGGTGTGGGGATCCGCCAATATCATCTAAATTTTATTAAATGCCTTCTGACATTGATCACACCATACAAAAGTCACTCCTTTCTTTGTTTGCTCCATGAGAGGCTTTAAAATCTCAGCTAGGCCTGGAATGAATCTTCTTAAATAAGAAACTTTTCCCACAAAGCTTCTCAACTCCTTCAGAGCTATAGGAGGACTGAGGGTAGTTATTGCTTCGACCTTTGTAGGGTCCAAATCAATCCCTCTCTGATGAATAAGAGATCTTAAGAACTTCCTGATGATACCCTAAAGGCACACTTGGAGGGGTTTCTTGGGAAATTTAGACCTCGGTTGATAGAACTAACAAGTTTTAAACCTAAGTTGTTAATTAGATTTATTATGAATAAACCTTATTAAAACAAATAAACATAAATATCATGTCAAAAATAAATGCAGCGGAAAAGTAAATAAGACAAGATATGATGACCCAGGAAAACTAATGAAACAAACTAGTTTCACAGTAAAAAACCTAGTGGGAAACCTTCTCAAAAAGCAATCCACTATAATAAAGAGAAGTTTCAGATCTAATACAAAACCTTTCTCCCTAGACTCTACAATCCCCATAGATGAACTTATAGTAGAAACCTTCTACTACTTCAGAACCTCTGAACTCTTCAATATATGAATGCCACCCTTTTTGCATGGATTCTAGTATGTGACTAACCAATAATGCACAGCTCCCAGTACTTGACTAACTCACCAACTTGAAGAAGATTGTTGACTGCAAAGTTCTTCACTTCATCAACAATGAAGATCAAGAAGCACTTAGTTACAAAACCTTAAGGCGCAAAGGCGCAGTAGCTTCCTTCAGAGAGAATAAGGCACTCGATCACCTTTTGCATGTGTTCTCATTGTATTCTCTTATGTGACGACCTTTAAAATAATCCTTATATATGTCTAGGGTTGTAAGAAAAGAAACCCTACACAAATACATAAGCATGGGCCGAAAATCAGATCTGAAAATTCTGATTTCATAATTCTCAATAGATATATCTGTCAAGCAGCTGTCGAGACCTCGATAGATAGTACTTGTCGAGCTATCTGTTGAGATTCATTAAACCTCGATAGATACTATCTGTCGGCAGCTATAGAGAATCTGTCCAGCTTTAATAAACAGCTTTTCTTCACTTGTTTCTTAGTCCAATCTTCATGGCTTTAATACTAGACTTTGAACTCTTGTTCCTTAAAGTATTAAACACATCCTAGATCTACCCAATTACAAGTAAAGTGTGTTTTGTCAAATGATTAGCTAATTCTATGTTAACATATGTTCCTAACATGATTTACATATGTCCTAATAGAATTCATCCTCAAGTTGTGTTCCGTGTATCTTTCAAATACTTGTCTCAGATGCACCAAATGCTCAAAAGGATTCTTTGCCTTCACCACTAGATCATCAACGTAATCTTCCACCTGCTTATGAAGCATATCACCAAAGTTCAAAGTCATAGTTCTTTGGTATGTTGCACCTACATTGTTCAATACAAAAGGCATCCCCTATAGAAATAGTTTTCAAAGGGTGTTCTAAAAGCAGTTTTCGGGGCATCTATTGGGTCCATAAAGATCTTATACCCACTATAACCATCCATAAAGGAGAAACGTTAATGACCAGCCGCCGCATCTACCAGAATATCAACATTAGGAAGTAGAAATTCATCCTTTGGACAAGCTTTATTGAGATCTTGAAAATCCACACAAATTCTTATCTAACCATTTTTCTTCTTCACAAGAACTATGTTAGCTAACCAACTTGGGCATTCAATCTCTTCAATGATTCTTGCTTTTAAAAGTTTTTGCACCTCAAGCTTTATCTTTTCCTCCACATCCAAACGATACTTCCTTAGTGGCTGCTTCACAGGTTTGGCATTAGGATCCACCTTTTACTTGTGTGTTACCAAGTTTGGGCTCAAACCTGGCATTCCTTGATAACTCCAAGCAAAAACATCCTTGTATTCCCTCAACAAGGCTACCAGCTTTCCTTTCTCTTCTTCAAACAGACTCTTGCTGATTTTTACTGGCTTTTTACTTTCCTCTTCGTCATTCAGATCAACCTCAACAAGTTCTTCCTATACATTCTTAATGACATCATTCATGCACTCAGCGTCTTCTTTCACAAACTCCTCAGCTACATGAATTTCCTTTGGTTGTTGTGTCAGATTAAGGGAATTAGGCTCACCGTCCTCTTTATCCCCTTCCATTAACCATCAAAATTCATATATCACTCGGCCATTAGGCCCGACAATCCTTCTTATCTTGGGAGGCTTTTCTAGTTCTACCACTTTGCCATCATCTTCTTCCTTTGTTTGTAAAGCAATAGGATTAAAAGGAAGAATCCTATTTTCACCCTTAAGCTCATACTCTTGATATAAAGCTGCCTCTACAAAATGAAGCTCTACTCTATCAAAAGGTATCTTGGTGGCCTCAATAACTACTTGCTTGTTCCTTCAAATGGCCTTCACACATTGATGATATGTGGAAGCCACCGCTTTATACGCCTTTAACCATGGACAGCCTAAAATGATGTGGTAGGATGTATTCCCTTCCATCACATGCCCAAGGGTACTCTGTTATAAGGCCTTTATTCCTGCTACCAGCATTGGCTCAAGAATAATTCTTCCCCTTGGAATTCCTAAGGCATCAAAAGTTGGTAGAGGAAAAATATTGGTGGATGCGCCAATGTCTACTAGTGCCCTTTTAATTCGGGATGCTCCCAAAAAGGCAGTAACATATAAAGGCATGTCGCCATCAACAACTCAGTTGCCTAGATCTTTATTAGAAAAGGTGACTGAATCTTTTGCTTCCTAATATGCCACTTGCATCAAACTTCCTTCAACAGCGGCCACTTCATGATTCCTTTCTATCACCCTGGTGCTTGTGTCACTTCTCTTCTAGCCATTGGTCTGAGACCTATTCCTTCGAGAAAGGAGTCTATTTCATCTTCCTACTAAATTCTCATTAATATCTCTTCATCTACCAAAGGTGGAGGTGTTAAGATACTGCTAGCCATGTTCTCTGCTTCCTCTTCCGTAGGATCCTCACGACCCATGAAGAAAGTAATTGCTACCTCTGGTCTACGCATCCTTGGGTCAACCCTCTTCTTTGCCTTGATAACCAAATCTCCCTTGGCTACCTTATTGTGGAAAATATTCCTCAAAGCATAGCAGTCCATAGTATGGTGGTCACATCTCCTGTGGTACCTACAATAAAGTGGATTTCGCTTTTCCTCTTCTGTAGGTTCATGCTTACATTCAAGCAACATCACTACACCATCTTTCACCCAAGCTTCTAGGATGCTATACAATTCTTCAGTAGACATAGTGAAAGGAGGGGGAATTCCACCTCTCTCCCTCTTCTTTCCTTTGACCATCTTCTTAGGCTCTTCTGCCATAGCAACTTCCACCCTTTTGTTTTCTCTTTTCCACGGTTGTCTAGGAGCACTCATAGCTTGTGAAGTTGAACCTTTTGAAGGCTTCCTCATAGACATACTTTTTCTCCTTGCAGCTTCTACAAGCCTTGTAAAACTAGAGGTCTGAAGATTCTTTAGGTAAGGTCGGTATTCATACAATATACCCGCAATGCAAACATCTTCTAGTCTTTCTTCCTCCACAGGGTCATAATAACAAAGAGAGATCTCGAAACCTGCGAATATATTCCAGCAACCCCTCAGACACCCTTTGCTTCTCGTGTTGCAGATCTGACAACATGAGCCTTTCTTCCAAAGCGAAGAACTTTTTCATGAACTACGTTGCCAGATCGTTCCAACTTAGAACTAACCCTGGTGCAAGACTGGTATACCAAGTAAAAGCTCGGCCTTCTAAGGACTTGGAGAACTCTTTAAGCCTTAGCTCATGGTCATGAGAGTGAGCCGTCAGCGCATCTATATACCGTTTGATGTGCTCTCTAGCGTTCCCTGTTATGCCATCATACTTAGGAAGTATGGGAGGTGTGTAGTTAGCAGGGTAAGGCTTCCCAGCTATTTCTTCAGGATAAAGAGGTCTAGTGTTAATGTAAATAGCACTCTCCATTTTCTTGGGTTCGAACAAAATAACATGTATATCTTCCTTAGTCAAATAAGGAGATCCTTGAGGACCTTAACCACCTTGAGGGGCTTGAGGTATGGCTGTCTCTTGACGTAGGGATTGGAACTCTACCCACATGGCAGCTTGAGAACGTTGAAGATCTTCGATGGCAGCCATGATCCCCTTGGTCTCACAATGACTAGCCTTTCCTAAGGATTCTGCGCCTTTAGAATGCATGGATATGTGATCTACACTTGGTTCTGACCGATGGTTCTCACCCACACCAGTTGATGTCCCTGTAACCATCTTCTTCCTTGGAGGCATGGAGGAAGTGACTACAAACAAAGGTATACAACCCAATAAAACACCCTTTAAAAGGAAAATAACTAGAGATCCCCAACGGAGTCGCCAAAAATGTATGTGCAAGTTAGATTTGAGCTTATATAGAGAAGTGAAATAAGTTATCTAATAGTATATCTATATGAGAAAACTCTAAAAGATGCAAGCTTTGACATGACACTTAAACAAGAAAAAGAAAATGATGATAGGACATGAAAAAGACGCACATTTAAACAACAAGAAGAAACTAATTGCTAAAGAAACACTAGATGTACGTGGAAAACCCTAAATAAGGGATAAAAAAACCATGGTTCGAGCAAGAAGGTAACATTCTTGCTCAGCTCTGCTTGTATTATGTGTGAAAAGATCAGTTTACAATCAAGTTGCCTTTCTTTCCTACCAACTCTTCACTTTCCTCTACAAAAATATCTAATTGGTTTCTTGCCCTAATAGCATAGCTACATGTCCCTTTTATACTCTAAGGAATATGACTGAATACAAAGATAGGTTTCAAGTCATCATTTTCTATCTTGGACCTTTTCACAGTATTAAGATTATCTGCTGACTAGGGGATAAGAATTGCACCGACGTGGCACTGGGACCCATAGGTAGGTAGCTTTGCCACTGCTTGGGAGACAAGTCTTGAACATTGAGAGGGACATCAGGAGTACTGTGATTGGTACACGTGTCTCTAAGGTGACTCATTGTGCATTCAACCAATAAAGGGTGTCTTCATAGCCTCTGACCTTAGAAAGTCACTATCTCCCTTTTTGTAAGTGCTTGAGTACCATGTCTGGTGTAAATCTTACTTCATTCCCAAGGTAGTCACGCATTTAGCATGGATCAAGACAAGATCCCTTAGCCAACACTTCCTCTCCCCTTGCTCATAGCCACTCTATGTGTAAGGTTGAGATCATGATTTTAAAAACCGGAACGGACAAAGAACCGAAAAAGAGACTGATTACTGGTTTTATGGTCCAACCGGGGTCGGACCGATAGTTGAACCGATGATGTCATAATTAATATATTTAAATATTTAAATAATTTTTATATGAATTTTGAATTTTAATAACTTGTTTTAAGAAAATATAAAATATAGAAATTTTTTTTTCTTTTTTTACATACTACCTTTTTTTTCTAGTAAGTAATTATTAACAACAAAAGAATAATCTACTATTAAAGTTTCAAATTTTTATTTTTATAAATAATAGTCAACTTTAACTATTTATTTATTCAAAAAAAAAATTAAAAAACCCCCCCAAAAGTCAAGTGACTAGACAACTCACTGACTTGTTAATTATTATGACCAATTCACTATCCCATTCCCAGCCACACACGTACACTCTTCTTTATTTTATTTTATTTTTAAATTTCCTCTAATAAATCTAGCATCCTACAGGCCCACATGGTTTACTATCAGGAACTTTTATTTTTTCATTCTCATTGTTTTGTCCGCCAGGCTCCAGTACCTCCATCTCTCTCTCTCTCTCTGGAAGTTGATCTCCATCAGCTCCTCTCATTTCCTGTCTCACCGAAGAGCTGTGGATGCATCATACCAGTCCAAGAGGCTGGTTTCAACACCAAGCATGAGCATTCAGTAATTTTCACTCTCTCAAGCCTAGCAGATCTGAGAGAAAAGAAGATTTTTATAGCAAAAAATCTGTCCTTACCCACTTAGACCAGCAGATTTGAGAAAAAAGAAGATTTTTCTGCAAATAAAGCTCCATTCCAGATCTCTTTCATCAATTTTGCAAAACCGGTTCAACCATCCTGATTTTCGGTTTTTCCCGTTTTTCCAACGGTTACCGGTTAATCCGGTTTTTCTTACATTTTCGATTTTTAAGCATAACGGGACCGGATTACTGTCCGGTTCCCGGTTTTTAAAACTATGGTTGAGATTCAACCACTTCTGCATTCCCTCATGCCTTAGTGGTGTTATGTACAGATCCTATGTAATCATCAAAATGGTGCTGAACAAAATACTGCACTAGTTCTACCATTGAGGTAATTCTAAAATGGTCAAATCTTAGATCTCACATAATTATCAAATTCTATATTTTGTTGAGAAATAAAAATATCAAAGATAGATCATCTTTTGTTAAATTTTTTCGAACATTACATAATTACTAACTAGTTATTACTAATTTGAAAGTTAAAAAATACTCCCTTTGTCTTAATTTGTTTGTCCTGTGTCAAAAATTCAAAATTTTAAGAGAAAATTATTTATTATTTTGTCTGCTGTATAAAAATGTATATTACCCTTAAATAAATTTATCAAAAATGATTTTGAAAATAAAATAAGAACATAATAGAAATATTAATAATTTAATAGTTTTTAATTTTAAAAACATGATAATATTTTAAAAAAATTTAAAATAGAATAGGAGATAAATAAATTAAAACGGATAGAGTAAATAAAATAAAAATAAAATCAGAAGGATAAATTCTTAATTTCAAATAGTTTATATGTGGGCCAAAAAAATTGCCTGATTTCAACGGATAGGGGTTGGATTGGACCTCAACTAGTCATCCTCTCTATATCGCATTTACCCGCCTCTCTGACCAGTAGTGAAGATGAGAAAAAATGTAGCCCCCTTGGAATAATTATAAACGATGAGAGCATCTCTAGCAGTATATGCAAAGGCAAAATATTAGCTATTATAGAGAATGAAACCATAAAAACAAGCTCCAGCAGATTCTCTAAACCGGAAAAAAATTTTAGCTTATGAACAGTAGCCCATCAGATCTGATGGGCTACTGTACATTAGCAATTGAATATCTTTGATTAAAATATTACACCAACAACTTATTATATCAATTCTTTCTCTCTCTTTCGGATTTTTTTTTCTCATTCTCTCCGTTGCTTTTTTTTTTTTTTTTTTTCTCTCATTCTTTTGTTGCCGTTGCTTCTTTTTTTTCTCATAAACCAAATGAAATCAGAAAAATAAAAGAAAAAAACAAGAATTGATCCAAACACAACAAAATCCAATTCTTAATCCAAACACAAAACACAACAAAATCCAATTCTTAAAATAAAGTTGAATCAGAACAAGTAAATATGAAAAAAAAAAAAAAAAGAATAAGCCGATCTGACTCAGCCTGGTGGTGGGGAGGACGACGAGCGGCGGTGGAGATGCTGGAGCGGCGGAGGACGACGAGATGCGGCGGTCGACGAGATGCTGGACGACGAGATGCGGCGGACGACGAGATGCTGCGGTGGATGACGAGATGCTGGACGACGAGGTGCGGCGGACGATGAGATGCCGCGGTGGACGACGATCTCTCTCTCTCTCTCTCTCTCTCTCTCTCTCTCTTCTCTGCAAATGGGAAATGCTGGAAGGTTCTTGATGTGAAAAGAAAATAAAAAGAAGGGGGCTGGAGTAGACACTTGGATGGAGGAGAGAAATAAGAAAAAGAAAAAAGAAATAAAAAAATAAAACGTGGATGAAAATGAAATGAGAGAAAGAAAAATAATATAAAAAATCTTAATTGAAAAATACTATCACAATATTTTTACAGTAAATTTTAAATAACAAATCGTTATTAGTTAATATTAGCGAGAAAAAAAAAAAATTTCAGTGGTGAGTTCAAATTATAATTAGTAACAAATTTCCACATAAATTTTATTATGAAAGTATTGCAAAAAATATTGTAAATATAACATTTTTCATTAAAAAATATAATTGTTGGGAATAAATATAGGAAGAATAAATGATGATAAAGAATGAATGAAGAAATAATATTTAAATGAGATAGAGAATGGGATAGAGAATCTGTTGGAAGTGTATTTGAAAAAGTGGATAGGCAAAAGCTAAATGTTACTGTTCATTAGCCAAACAGTACAAAAATTTGGCTATTCTGCTGGAGATGCTCTGAGAAGAAAGATAAAAAAGCAGCCTCGACCTTTGTCCTTAGAGAAGAATATAAAATAGAAAAGTCAGCTTGACTGACCAAAACCACCAATCACAAGATTCCAAATCAAAATTAATAAAACGTCGGTTATAGAATAATTTCCAATTCCAAGACACATGTACAAACATGACATCAGAGCTTATGTAAATGGATGGGATCTCACGTAAATATTTCATCAAATTTCAATTCTATTTCCAAACCATCCTTGTACTTTGGAAATTTGCATTCTGTATTGTTAATTTGTTATATCCTATTATTTTGTTGATGTTGAACTTTCAATTCATTGAAGGGGACGACACACAGAGAAATTGAGAAAAATACTTGAACATATTAAACCTTCACCATAAAGAACAGTTCAACATGCCAAAACGAAAAAAAATTTAATTATTGCAGCAGCGTTGGTTTTAAGGACAGAGAATGTCTATTTGTCTAAAACATGTGGAAAACTTTTTTGCTCAAAACATTTTTAAAAATGTTTGTTTTGTTTCCCTTCCTCTTCTCTCCCTGCATTGTCTTGACAACAAATTTTACATTAACTAGAAATTTCTACTTGATGAAAACTAATAAATAGATAAAATATTAAAATTTAAGTGATATACCATTGATAATAGCATATTTTATAATGCTCATTATTTGTGGTTCAAAACCCACCTCCCTCTCTGCCTCCCCAGTATTTACCTTTCAATATATGTATCAAACCATCTAGAATTTATTTCTCCTCTTGCCATTTAATTAATTCATGTGGCTTTTCCATCCAATTATAGATGAAATTGCGTATATGCATATATTAACTACTATGTAGTTGCAATTTATTTTGGATTCGCAGTGGTAGAGTCAAATTTTTATTTTTTTATTTTTTTATAAGAGGACCAATATATATATAATCAAAATATATTCTTGTTCAAATTTCTTATATATAAATTATATTTGTAACATGATTTAATATAAGTTATTTTCTCATGTATAACTATATATATGATGTTAGAAGGTACAACCATACTTAAAGACAATAATGAGCATAAAATGATTTCTATATAATACAAGAGTAATAAGAGAAAAAAAAAAGCATTATTCACTTATATATATATATATATACATAATTGTATACACACACACACACACACACAATTAACAACCCTCATGAGATTTGGGCTAATGCTAGCTAGATTTAAGACATTTCAAAATTGACTAACTTGATTCTTGAATTATTATTCATTTTCCTCCTCTTATGAATAGGAACTAAGTTTATTAGTTTTTAAGTATTTTGAACCTGATTGGTATTAGTTAAAATCTCATGATTGTTGACCGAATTTTACCAAAATCTTAAAAAGAATGTTTTCGCTGTAAATAAAGTAAGGATACGAATGAAACTAAATGCATGCCCAACTATTCTTTTAGGGT
The DNA here is from genome assembly GCA_019022515.1 of Quercus aquifolioides. Taxonomy (NCBI): domain Eukaryota; kingdom Viridiplantae; phylum Streptophyta; class Magnoliopsida; order Fagales; family Fagaceae; genus Quercus; species Quercus aquifolioides. Next base: position 56,306,374 of record CM032333.1, read on the forward strand.
CTGTTTGGTTTGTGTTAAGGTTGTATTCATTTTCCATTTTGATTTTCTGTACTCATTTTCTATACTAAAACCTTGTATTCATTTTTTGTTTCCATTTTTTTTTTGTTTGGTATTAGTTTCTACTTTATCTTCCACTTCATTTTTTTTATGACAACCACCATAGAGAGAGAGAGAGAGAGAGAGAGAGAGAGAGATCTTTGATTTGACAAGCTAGTGATAGTGAACCCACATATTTAATTTTTTTTTACGAGAATACCACTATATTCATTTTCAAAAAAATGAAACACCAAAAAGTTGTATTTAGTTTTTGTATTCAAATCCTTTTTTTTTTGGATACTAAAATGAAAAATGAAAATTGAATACAAATGCAAATCCAAACAAGTTTTTTAGTAATGAGTCACATAAAAAACTGAAAATAAATACAAAATACACTCTCTTTTTTTTTGCTCAAACCAAACAGCCCTTACCTTATTGATCTGTGCCCTTTAATATATTACGGCAAAACTTTAGAGCACTGGCGAGATTCTGCCATTTTTTAATGGTTCATTTACAAATAGAGTAAAATATAGGGATGTTATCCAAATTCCACAAGAAAATGCCTTTATAATGGCCTCATCAGCTATGGTAACAGCAAATCAACTCATAATAATGGCGGAACTGAAGCTCTTCAGAACTTGGTCAAGTCCCTTTCCTTTAAGGGTCGTTTGGGCACTAGACTTCAAGGGCATTCAATATGATACCATATTTGAAGATCTCTCCAACAAGAGCTCTTTACTTCTTCAGTATAATCCTATCTACAAGAAGGTACCAGTGCTTGTTCACAATGGAAAACCATTACTGGAGTCACTTGTAATTCTTGAATACATCGATGAGACATGGAAGCAAAATCCGTTACTGCCTGAAGATCCTTCTGAACGAGCCACGGCACGCTTTTGGGCCAAATTTGGAGATGATAAGGTAAAGTAACCACTGATCCTCCATTTAAGACTCAAGTAATCAGTTATTTATGTTGTTCTTTCTTAGTAGTCACAGTTTAAAGGTAAGAAAGTAATTTTATTAGAAAAATTATATATATATATATATTGCATTAAATAATAGCAAATATATTTTGTTGAAAAATTTGACCGAGTTAATTTAGTGGTTTTGGATTCTGAGTGAACTCGGCACATCATATCAAAGTCAGTCTTGTTAGTGTTCCAATTCTATCCATTTTATTTTCCTGATAATTAGATTTTTTGTTCATGTATTGAATATATATGATCATCATGCTCCAATAAGCTCAATTAATAAAATTTATTGTCATTGAATTTATTGTCATTAAAACATTTAGGCTTGAATTTAAGGAAGTCAATTTCGCATCATATGAATTGGTATGACTAGTAGTTGTCGTACCAGTAGCTTCGCCGGTACAAAAACATACTAGCAATTTTGTGTTGGTTTAAAGTAGAGAGAGCTTATAATTAGTTAGAAGCGTGTATGAAAATAGGAAAAGTGGGAAAAAAGAGTTTTGGAAGTTGTGAGAAATTGAAACAATTAGGATGGATGGAAGTTGTGAGAATTTGAAAAACACAGGTTGTTTTCTAAAAAAAACACAAAGGAAAAGAAGAACGCAGCCTATTTGGTTTTATTATCCACAGTCCAATTGTTTAATGGATTTAGTGCTTATTTTTATCAACAGAAGTTTAGGTTCAGTGCTTCTTGTACACCGAACCGATGAGATGTTGTCATGGGATAATTTTTAAATACATGGCCAACATATTGGGTGGAGTGCACAAGATACTGGACCCAGGTCGACCCTTAATCCACTACTTCCTCCCACCCCCACGTCACTTCTAGTAGTCCTCATTAACTTTATTTTTGTATTATTATTACTTCCAACTTATAAGTTTAAGTTCAGGAAAAAAAAAAAAAGTTCTCTAGTCATATAAATATGTTGTTGGGCTGTAATTGGGCTTAGACTTTTCTTTTTTTGTCTTTTTGTTTTATGAAATGGATTATGTAGAAACTTGTATTTGTAAATGTCCATAAAAATCTACATGGGCTTTTACCAAACCATTAAAGTCATGCACATGCAAATAATATATACTAGCCTTATCACACATGTTCTACACGTGTGATGAGGATTTTTTTTATTTATTTATTTATCATTTTGAGTTTAATGTAATTTTTTAATTTGAATTTATCTATTCTTAGTGAGGGTACATGGAATGAATTTTTAAGAAAGTAAAATTTTGAATTTGAAAATAAGTAAACTGCTGAGTTTAGTGTGTACTAGTTTTTAAGGAAAAAATGTATCAAATGTGCATGAGATATATTCAAATAGAGAGTGTGCTAATTTTTTGGAAAAAAAGTTTATCTGGTAGTCTTTTTTTTTTTTTTTTGAATTACAATTTTAAACCTATTTTTTATTTTTTAATAATAAAGATTATCTAATTAAATGTTAGGAATATGAAATAATTGTTGTAATCCCTAGTTAGTTAGTTAGTTAATTAGTTGAGATTATGATGAGTTAGTTAGGATTAGAGCACATGTAGCTCATTTAACACATTGTTTAATTCATAGAATACATGTTGAATTAACTAGCCAATTATCTTAAGTCATATGGGCCAATGAGATTAGAACTAGTCTCCTATAAATACATAATTGTAATTCAATATTAGATATCAATGAAGTATAAACCAATTTCTTAGTGCATTAGTGCATCTCTCTCTCTCTTTCTTTATGGAGGGTGACTATCTCGAATTAAGTCAATTTCCCTACAATTCCCATCCATTTTCCTATAATTCCCATCAATCTCCATTAGGAACCACCGGGTTCCTAACATTAGATTAGGAGTATTTTTGACATTTTATAAAGTCATAACTAACTTTGTGAATATTCTTAATATATAGATATAGAAGAAGAGATATATATATATATATATATATATATATATACGCACACGCACTAACCTTTGAGCACGTGCTCAGAGATTCTTCTATTTTTTTGGATAAAAGTTAATAATTAATAAATTATAATTTGGGATTAATATATTTTCTAATCACAAAAAAAAAAAAAGGTGTGTAATGAGTGTTAAGTGTTTGTGGTGAAATAATTTTATGTGATGTGAGTAGTTTTTTTTTTTTTTAAAAAAAAAAAATTTTACGGAAGCTTATTTTATTGGAGCTGTTGGTAGTTTTTTTTATAGGAATCGTGGGTGGGTAGCCTTTTTTTTCTTATTTTTGCTTAGAAACATGGGGTAATGAGGCTAGAAGTGGGGAGTGTGAGGGTAGTGGGAAAGTTTTAGTTGATTTGCCATTTTAACCTTATTTCTCTTTTTAATAAATAAGAATAGATTAATTAAATTAGGGATATTTTTGACAGTTAAAAAAGTAATAACTAATTTTCCGAATCTTTTTAATATATACAGATAAGATATACACATTTTTTTTTAACGATAATCTCAAAACAATACACCTTTATTTATTGATATCGAAATAGTCTCTAGTACGGTATTGAATTTCTAGATGAATCTGCCTATACTTGAAATTGGACTGTGATCCTAATGAGCAAAAATTATGATGTGGATATTATAGGTTTTAAATCCTATTAAATTAAATCTAAAAAAGTAAAAATTCATCACCCATAAATCTGATTGAGTTGTTTTGCTAAAATTTTGGAACTAATTTTTATGTTAAGTTCATGCAAAACTACTGTTCCATCCTAAATACTTGTTAGTATGACTATATATCTTATTGAGTACCAATGTAGGTTTTGCCATCAATATGGGATGCTTTTATCAAGCAAGGGAAGGATCAAGAGGAAGCTATCGTTACAGCCCAGGAGAACTTGGGATTTGTAGAAAGACAGCTTACCGGAAAAAAATTCTTCAATGGAGAGACAATTGGACTTTTAGACCTTGCTTTTGGTTGGCTTGCTAATTTGTTAAGTGGATTGGAGGAGGTATGTGGTGTGACCTTGATAGATCATGAAAAATTTCCCTTGTTATTAGAATGGATCCAGAATTTCGCAGATGCTCCAATAATTAAAGAAAGCTGGCCCCCTCGAGACAAACTGATCACCAAATACCAAGCTCTTCATGAAGTTTACACTTCAAAAGAGGCAACAAAATGAATGTGATTTATAATTTCAAGGATTAAAAAAATTTCATATTTGTTTTGAGTCTTTGGATAAGCACGGTGCTTATCCTTATCAATTAGGAAGTCTTTGAATAAGAGTTGATAAGCATAGTGCTTATCCTTAAGTATTGCTTGGGTTGCTTAGTTCTTTTTTTCAGTAGTCTGTAAGTCTCTAAATGACTGAATGCTTTGCAAAATAATATGACTGAGAAAATTATAATGAACGTTAGTCTTTTGAGCAAGGAAGTTAATATCGTACCGGAGACTGTACCGGTTTGGCTAACGGTACGATATATTTCGGATACCGTTTAATATTAGTATACTGTTTCGGGTTTACTGCTATTTTTTACTATTTTATACAATATACAAATTTATATTTCTAATAACTCAATATATCACTTTGGCAACTTTTTATATTTTTTGGTAGAGTTAGAGCATTAGCAGCAATGAAGCTATATAGCTATTTTAGATTTACCAGAACACAAAATGCATGTTACAATAGTGGAGTCAGCTAAAAATTTTAAAAATTTTATTTTAAAAATTATAATAAGTTACTAAAACAAGTATTAATATTTTTTTTTTACTCATATCTCTTTCTCTTCTACCTTGTCAACATCTTTTTCGAAGCCCTCTTTTATTCTCCTTAACTCGCTCTTCTCTCTCCTTTAATAATTCTATTAACTATATTAAAAGAGACAATGCCTCTACACTGTCATTTTGGTTTGTTGAGCCACTTTGTATATATTTTTTTATAATTTTTTTTTAAAAAGTTTTGAACAGCAGCTACAGCACCAAGCGGCCCTGTAGCTACAGCTTTTTTATTTTATTTTTTAGTCTTCCATTTGTACTTTTTTTTTTAATATATATTGTTATACTGACACAACAAATTTCACAATTATTGAGGTGTCAATTTCTTATAAGTCAAAATAAAATAATAAAATATGAAACTGTGACCAACCATAACTGAAAATAAATGTTTTGTGAAAATGTTGTGATAATTGTTGGATGAATGTGTAAAAACTACAATACTTTTGGTTTGTTCAATATGTACTGTTTATTGTTTTTTTTATTTTTTTATTTTTTTAGTCATCGATTTGTGCTTTATATATATATATATATATATAAAGAGTGAATAGGCTCATGAATAGTGTTATGAACAATATTTTTGGTTTAGTGACTTGCCTTTTCCCCCCCTTTTTTTTCCTTCAAGTTCACCAACTTGGTTTGAGCTTTTTTTTTTTTTTTTTTTTAATGGATCTTTATATGTTTACTTTCTACTTGTACTTTAAGCTTACATTGTATACACACAAAAAGTAGCAAATATTATATACATTTGCAAAAAAATAAACATTGTACAAACTTTGCAAATGTGTACAATATTTACCAATTTTTATGTGTTTATATATAAATTTACATTGTAAGTGCAATGTGCATTTCTATAAATGTATATATTATAAAAAAAGTGAATGAGAAAAGTTACAGTAATTTCACTACAGTAGTTTTGGTTTGTTTAAATTTTCACGGTTTTGCTGGCCTTTTTTTTTTTTTTTTTTTTTTGGTGAATGCATAAAGTTGTAGTATATTTGCTATATTATTTTTGGTTTGTCCACAATAATTTTCATAATACTTTCATAACAAATCAAATATGGTAAATTGTTATTGGTTCTAATTTAAACTTACGAATGAAACTACTTTTTTGTCCACCAATAACAATTTGTAGTAACATACTACTTATGATTTGTTGTGAAAATGTCATGGATATAACATTTTTTTTTGTAAAAAATGTTAAGACATCTTGATGTTGTTCCAATATTTTCAAAATTACTGAGCTGTCGATTCTTTACAAGTTAAAATAAAATATAACAAAATTATAAAGGTATTATGAAAATGTTGCGTCATTCCGTTGTATTTTTGGAAATTTTTTGTTGGTTTAATCAATTTTGTTGAGCCAAAATTTATTATTCCACATACAATTTTCTTAAGTTGACTTTTTGTATTTTTTTTCTTTACACACTACTTTGAGTAAAAACACATAGTTTTGCACTCAAAAACAAAAACAAAAACTTAGGAAAAAAACATTTTTCATCCTTTATGTTTGGGGTAGTTTACAATTCTTTCTTAAGCTTTAAAATCAAGCAATTTTTCCCTTAATATTTTGGAAAAGAGCAAATATGTCATATTGTTATTCTTTCAGTTAAATCCTAATGAAAACTTATGATTCTTAAAATATTTTATTGTGTAATGTTTAAATTACTCTTGCTAAATTTTAACATATTAAAAATTTTCTTTACGTATTTTGAGTTTTAAATGATAAAAATTCTTAGAAAGTTAGAATAATGATATTCGATGACACAGGCCTTTTGTTATCTTTTTTATTTTTTTATTTTTTTATTTTTATAATTTTTTAGCAAAACTCAATTGTTTATTGTTGTAAGATGATGATATTCGTTATCATTCTTAGAAATTTTTAGAGAATAGATATATTATCTTTAGCAAGTAGGTACTAAAACACTATTATAGTTAAATAAATATTTATATGTTAAATAGCTACCCTAACTTTGTTGATCAAAATTCTTAAACAAATGAGATTAACTTTTTACGACATAATTATCAAAATTCTTAAAATTAATGTCTCTTTTGATTAATGTAAATCTCTATATACTTTAAAAATCAAATGATTCATATCTTTATTTTGTAATATAAATAAAATCTAAAATTGACCTAAATTACTACAGTATTTTTTTTTCCTGGCAAGCACGTGTTTTGCACATGCTGCCCTAACTAGTGATATGTTAAAGCTCATAAATATTTAAAGACTAACGGATAGAATTGATAGATTGAAATATTTTTTGGACAAAAAAAAAGAAAAAAGAAAAAAGAAAAAGGAAAATTTGAGCCTTTAAAAAAATTGAAATGATTTACGTTAACCGATAATTTTTTATTTGAAATGCGTAGAGTTTCCAAGTCCTACACTCACCCAGTCAACTACGAGAAGTCAAGGTTTTCAGACCCGGACCGTTTATTGAACCGTAAAAGGGAGAGGTTCAAGGTTTTTGAGGTCGAACCGAGGTTGAACTGGAGTCGAACCGTGATGATGTCATAATTAATTTAATAATTAATTAAAGCCTAAATATAGATATTAAATTTATAAAACTAGCATATGTGGGGGAAATTTAATGATTTTCAAGCATATATTTAATAATAAAATAAGAAAGTTAATAAAATAAAATAATAACCATGAAAACATTAAAATTTATGATTAATTTTTGAAGTAAAGTTGAATATCTTTGAAGGATTTTAATTACAATTTTTTTTATTCCTTGTAAGAGATGGATAATTTAATTAAGTAGAATAAAATTGTGTTAAATTGTTTTTATAATAAAAAAATAAAAAAAAAATTGGTAAGGGGTTGGACCGCACGGTTCTTGACCGGTTCGTACGGTCCAACCCCGGTTTTAGAGGTTCACGGAATTGCCACATATGCCCGGTTCTTTATGCTTAAAAAACCGGTTTTCATCACGGTTCACGGTTTTCACGGTCCGACCTCCCGGTCCGGTCCGGTTCTGAGAACTATGCGGGAAGTTCTAACTCATTAGGATTTCATTTTTTTTTTCCATTCTTTTTTTCACCTCCACACATCTTGCTTACAGTTGTAGCCCATTAGTCTTTCATTATAAGTTTATTTATTTATTTGTTTTCATTCTTTTTTTCACCTCCACACGTTTTGCTTTGAAGTCTTGTCACTTGCTTCTTGACTGACTACTTTTCTACTTTCAAGTGATTGTACCAAAACTAAAAATAGAGACAGATACACGTTGTGAAATAAATGAAGAAGATGAAGGGGCTGTAGAAACAAAGGCCGGTGAAACAAAGGAAAAGAAGAAGAAATGCGTTGCAGAGACAAATACAAAGAAAAGGAGGAAAAACCAAGGCAAGAGTGAGGAGGTGGATCTTGAAATTTGGGTTTTTTTTTTTTTTTTTTTTTTTTCGCCCTACATCTATTTTTCAGCCGAAACCCAGTATTTATCCCACTATGTCCGAAACGGCTTCGGTACAGTCGGTCTTTAAATCGAAAAGAAACAAGAACATTTTTGTATCGGCCTAAGTACCGGTACAGCAAATTCCAGTGGTAGCAGTCAGTACGGTACGAAATTAACTTTCTTGCTTTTGAAAGCTCTAGGGCCTATTTGGTAGGAGGATTTTTGTTTTTGTTTTCAAAACAATATAAAAACAATTTTCAAAAAAATTGAACTTGAAACTAGTTTTTAGATAAAATTTTTAATATTTTACATGTTTGGCTTCGACTTTTAAGAACAATTTTTAAAATACTAAAAAAAATAAAATTATTTGGGAGACCATTTCTATTTTTGAGATTTTAAAAGAAAATTACAAAAAGTAATGTGTAGAATCTGTAGATTACTTTTTAATTTTTTTTTGGTAAATAATGATAAGGAAATAGAGCTCATCGTTTACTTCAAAAAAAAAAAAAATGATAAGTTTCAAATTTAAAGGGTGTGAATTCTTTTTGGGATAAAGATAAACTCCTTAATTTAAAAGATAAAAGAGTTATGGGAGGTCTATTGTTTTCAATTTATTTACAACTATGTTATTAAAAATATTTTCTGTATCTTGAAAACATTCATTTAACTGTTTTTAAAATCCTGTTCTAAATTATAAAAATAGGATACAATTTTTTGAAAACTATATTTAGAAAATATTAGCTAAACAATAAATTTAAGTGTGGGACCTACCATTTTATGGATTGCAAAACAAAAAACTATATTTAAATATTCTTACCAAACATGTTTCATTGAATTAAAACCAAAACATGTTGCTTTGGCCAAGAAAGTTACAACTATAACATAATCAAAGATACTTACCGGAGGTCGTGGGAATGTCTAGATCCACACGATTTATCTTGTTTGGGCATCAAACCCCTTGAATTTCCAGTTTAAGTCAAAATGACCAATATGCCCCCTAGTTGACCGAGAGTTGACCGAATGTAAAATTTGCTCAAAACTTCACCAAAATACAAAATTTCATGTTTCTATATCAAAAACAATGTTTTTAGGATTTTTTTTAATCAACTTTGACCAAATTTGACCGAGTTTAACTTGGAGTTTGACCACAGTTTGAACTGAGATCTGACTGTTTGATTGGGATAAATCCATAAAAACAACTTTGGGTTCATTAGTCCACTTCCAGAGCTTACAACTTTTTGGTCAGTGGCCTGATCTTCATAAATTCAGAAGTTTTGGAAACTGGACATACATATTTTTCTAAATTTACTAGAATCAGTCCAATAGGAAGAATGATACATATTAACATATGTTATTTTATTGATTGAAATAAAAAGGCACAAATTTCCCCGCACGCACATATCTTCATAGGGGAAGGGGAGAGGAATATCATACACTAAATTTAATTTGATGGCATAGGATTTTGGATAATATTGTATCATATACTATATAATAAAAGCTGGGCTTAGAAGTTGTGGTTGCGCCAAGTGGCTTCACCAAATTGCAGAATTTTTTTTAGATTTTTTTAAAAATAGATATAATTTTTTTAGTCTTATCTTCTTCCCCTGTAATTTCTAAGATGATAAAAATATTATTTTGATTACAATAAAAATTCTAATCCTTTTATTATTAATTTATTTTTTACTATTTTTTTTTTCCTCTTCACACATGATTACTTTTTTTTTTTCTTTGGATTTCCTCTTCACATGCCACTTGTTTTTAAGATTTAGATTTCATCTTCACAATTCCACAAATTTATAGATAAAAACAATTTCTTATTTGTTCTTATCAACTATTGCTTTATCATTAATTTTTAGATAAAAATAACAAAATTTTTAATATACGTGCTAATGCTATCTCACCAAATTTTAAAGTTATGAAATTATTTAAAAAAAAAAAAAAAAAACCAACATGCATAGTTAGGAAGAGTTAGACATGTGCATGAGTTGGAGAGTTATAATCTATATCTATTCGATTATTGAGATAAAACTAATCTTTATTGTGATTTTTTACTCTTCATACACGGTTACTTTTTTTTTTTCTTTTCCTTTTTACGTGAATAGAAGGAGTTATGTACACATTGGAATATACATACACATCCAAGTCTACTTGGTAACCCCATAAAGTCATTTATTTATTTATAATAAAAAAAACATAAATTTATTACCTGATTTTTTGTTTTTTTGATAACTCAAGTCTTTTTCCTATAGAGACAGACCAATTATAGAAAAACATTCATGACTAGGCCCCTCTGAAATTATCAAGTTAGGATTATAGGTGTCATTTACGCGAATTGAAATTTTTTTATGATTATTATTATTTGAGATTATCTATTAGATAAAATTATTATGATTTTTTTTTTTTGAGATTATCTATTAGATGAAGCCTTTTGAGTCCTAATTAAGTTAGGATTTCTAATATATATATATAGAGAATTTTTTTAGTGTATTCTTATATATTCCTACCACAGTTGCTTCTTCTTTTTATGGTTTCTTCTTTCTTCTTTTTTTATTTATTTATTTATTATTTATTTTTGATAGAAAGTAGAAACACTACTTATTATTCTAATCAGTACTCTCCCCCATTATCAATAATTACCATTCTCTCATAATTTCTATGTTGATTAGAAATCTAATTCTCTTTTTGTTTTGTTTTGTTTTTTCTTATTACTTAAGCAATTTGATATTTGTGAAATCCATAGTAGAATACTTTATCAAACCTACTATCCACACTATTGTAAGTATGTATTTCTCTTCTTCGTTTCTGTGTGTGTGTGTGTGTTTTTTTTTTTTTTTTTTAAAGATTTTTCTTATGAGTCATAAAGGCAATTTTAAATCCATGAAATCCATTATATAAACCATTATAAATACTTACACTTTATCTATTTATTATTTGAGAATTATCAAATTTTGTATTCTCTCCTACAAAGGTTTGTATTTGTGTTATGTTTAATTTACTTATACTTTTCTATTAAATTGTTTAATTTACATATACTTTTATATTAAGCCGTGCATCACACGGGCATAACACTAGTTTTAAAGAATTGTTGGTTAAAAGAATGTCTATCAGTCCTACTAGTTGTTTTTTTTTTAAAATTTTTACTTTTTTAAGGGAAGTCCTATATTAAATTATTTTATTGTCTTTACATGGTCAAAAATGGTTAAGAAAAAACTAAGTTATGAATGGGTTATGATTTTTGTAATGTCAATTGGCTGCTTATACTTTTTTTAATAATAGATATGAAAACTTACTACATTTTTAAAAAAAAAATTGTAATTTTTTAATAAAAATTATGAGTTATTAGATATTTATTTATTTATTTTAACAATTAAACAATTATCAAATGAAATAACAAGTTCACCAATTATGGAATTAGATAATAGATAGAAAAAAGAAGAAGTTGTTTTGTATTTTTTTTTAATGACAATTTGGTTTATTTATTTTATTATATATATATATATATATATATATATATATATATATTGGAATGGAATTTATTATGGCTACGCAAATATTTTCCTTTTAATGTTCCTCAAGAATTTTCGTGAAGTTATATGGCTTCAATTAGTATATTATTACTATTTGTATTTTATTTACTATTAAAATTTATATTAAAATAAAATGTGTGTAATTTTTTATTAATTTTTATTAATATAACAATTTAAAGCATATTATGCATTTCTGTAAAGTCTTTCCTCTATAATAAACTCATATGTTGGTTGAAACAATCTCTAATTACAACATCTCAACTATAAAAGAAAAAATAAATGAAAATGAGAGAGAAATATGAAAAATTATAACCAAAAATACAATCAAAATAAATTTCAAATGCTAGAACATCTCAACTATTTAAGCCATTTATTAGAATTTTGGCCCATAAGATTTTCTTTAAATATCATAATACATCATTTCATATACAAAAAAAAAAAAAAAAAATCACAATAAATGTCTAATAACACTAGAATATATAGTTCCATATACAAAAACAATAATAATTGAAAGCTCGAAAATGTGTTGAAAACACAAGAGCTGTTTAGACCCCCAAATTAAAGTGACGGCTCGATAGATTTTACACTAACTTAATACTAAGTGCGGAATAGTGTAAATGTGAGCGGATAAACAAACAAGCTACTCTAATCCATAATCATAACAACATAGTAGTAAAATGGAATGTAAAAGAGTAGGGAAGAAAGATGCAAACACAAGATAACACGTCGATTTGTTATCGAAGAGAAAACTGAAGAACTCGGCGAAAAACTTTTCCGCCGCCTTCTAAGCGGTAATCGATCCACTAGACAATCAGTTGGGATACATGGGTTAGCAAGAGACCCTCCAAACCTAATTTACCCGATATACCTAAGTCCTTTAAGCTCTTACTCCAATAAGGCTTCTCTGAACCATGTCTTGTTTAGCTCTCCGGATCCCGCAATACGCTCGATTGCATCCACCAAGCCTCACCGGCTTCTTTTGGCAAATCCCCAAAACTTTCCAAGCTCCAAAACACTTTCTACACTCTGAATAGGTGTGGGTTGTGTTTGGGTACAAATCTCCTCTCAAGGTATGACAATGGGAGAGGGAATGAGAAGAGGCTACAATGATTTTTCACTAAGGATGAGTAGCTTTCTTTCTAAGAGATGGGTGTGTGTGTGTGTTGTAGAAAACCTATCAAGGGTTATTCTCTCTGACTTGCCTCCTCTACATTTGTGGGTACTGAGGGTATATAAAATATGGGTGAAGGGTAAGAAAGTCACTCTTAAAAATCCTCCAAGTAGAATGTGTCACGACTACCTCACGGGAAGGCCTTACCCGTGAGATACTTGCGAAAACAACAGCCTGACACGACTCTTCAGCTTCCAGTCATGTGCTCCTCACATGGCTCTTTCGCGGGTTAGCTTCTCGCGAGCTTCTCGTGAAATCCACTGATTCTTCATTTAAGCTTGAGACTTCACCAACTTAATACTAAACCCAATACAATAAAATTCCACAAAATACAAGGAACAAAATTAAAGCAATTACAACACTTTTTGTCATCGAATAAAGCCAACATAAAACATAGTTGTAAATCACAACTTTACAATAGTAAATGATTAGTATTTATAAAATCAAATTGGTCCGATTTTTATTAATCTCATAATATTGTAACACTTAAGTTTTTAAGGCCTTACAATATTACGCATCATTATTTTAATCTTTAATTTTAAATTTCATTTACATTTTATTCTATATTTAAACCATTCATTAGAATTTTTGCACATCATTTTTTTCAAAAAAAATTAAAATTAAAATATATTTTTCCATTTATGAAAGGAAAAAAATCATAATAAATGTCTAAAAATACTAGAATATATAGTTCATATGCACAAAAAATTACAAACAATTTCTATTAAAAAGTAACATATATAATTATCAAATTTCATAATCATAAAAATATAGAAGATAAAAAAATCATATATATATATATATATATATATTTTTTTTTTTTTTGTGATTTGAAGTCATAATATTAATATGTTAAACTTTCTCATGTATTACATGAGCTACCAACTATATATATATAATTCAATTGGATTCCTAATTGGAGTCTAATTTTGCACCTCATATCTCATATAATTTTTTTAATTTTTGTATCCGGTGAATTATTACTTATTAGTGTAAAAGCCGAAAGGTAAAAAGAAAAAAAAGAAAATGTATTGACGTAATTATTGTATCAAATTTTGGTTTGACTTTGAGAATGTAATGACGTGGTTGTGATTGCAATGGGAATTTGAGAAAATTTAAAAATAAAATAACAGAAATGGAATTTATATTTATGTTGGACTTAGACTTTAATTTAGGTTTCATTCCTATCTAGACCAAATCTAAATCAACGTTAACTAAATTCTAGCACAACAGAAAATTAATAACATATGCGGATAATATATATTTTTTCTTATATCATTATACAAATAATGGTTGGAAAAACTAATTTGAGAGTTTAATGGACAACAATTTAAATAATGTTTTTTCATAAATTAAACTTATATTTATTTTATAAGTAGCTATTTTATATTTTCAAATATAAATATGTTTATTTATCCCATGCATATAAATAGGGTTATAAGCGAGTTACCTTTTTAAAATCATCTCTGGGAAAAACGAGTGTTTTTTTTGAAGAATCCATTTCCAAAGATGATATATATATATAATTAATTTGTAGCAGTGTTACTTTACAAAATATTTTTTAAAACTGTATAATTGATCAAAAATCACTTTCTGTTCAGCAATGTTTTGAGAGGGGTTTATAGCATGTACAAATATCTAAAGCTCCATTTATTCGGCAATAAATCTTTAAAGCATATATAGAAACAATTCCGTAGTTAAAAGGAGGAGGGGCGCAGCTTGTTTAACTAGAGAACAAGATGAATTTGAAAGCGATAATGTACCAGAAGCGTCTTTGTAGTTGGCATGGTTTTGTTTGGATATAGAGCAAAACTGTAGAACACACTCATTGTAAAATGTTACCGTATTTATTTATATGGCCAACGTGATATATATGTTCTTTCTCTTTTATTTCACTATTGTGTGTATTTTATGTCATGAAGTTGATGATAATGATTTTTGTGATACAAAGACCTAATTGCTACTAAAGAGACAAAGAAAAAGGGATAAATAAACTTTTATTGTAGAGCGAATTCATTCACAAATCCATGCTTCTTACACACGCAAAACATATGAAATTAAATAAAGAGAAAATAGAAAATTAGAAGGAAAAAAAAAAAAAAAAAAAAACAAATATAGGCATTTCAATTTCCATCTTAAAGCTTGGTGCAATCCGTTGGCTTGAAGGACACAGTTTTCTTCACAATGTCATAGCCTACCAACACGTTGGCTTGGGCCAAGTTACCGAAAATGGAGATTGCGTCTGGTTAGTGAAAGCCAAGCACACAACTTTCTCATTTACTCCGACGAAGGTGGTGCTAGAACTCAGAGTCACATCTGCACCGTCAAAGTGCGCCGTGATTTTTGAAATACTAAGATTATCTAATGAGGACTGGAAGCAAAGAGTTAGAAATCCAGTCGGGTCATCGGTAGTTGGTAGATCACTTGCATCTTTCACTGCTGATTCAAAATTGGGGTACAATTCAGATGGCAATGTTGTCAATGTTGTGCCTGGATCAATGATAATATTGCCCTTTGATGAATCTCCGGACGCAGAAGAATTTGTCAGAGTTGATTCTTTTGCTTCCAACACTTATTGCTTCAAGTTTTAGGTAGTAGAAGTAGTCAGTATCTGCGGAGATCAATAAGGGAGTAGACACAGCTCCTGAACCCGAAACCATGGCATTACTACCGAAATTCAATTTGCTTGTGGTATCGCCCTCTTTGGAAGTTAATGGAATAAAGCAGTAGGAGAATTTTCCCTCAATAGAAGGGTTGGGAATAAGGGATACCGCGCCTGCTCCAAGGCCAACAATGCCGGAACCTTTTGCATCAAAGCTTCCACCGTTATGGTGTCCACACCCTATGATAGTGTTAGGCAGAGGCACAGGTTGGCTTGTAGTTGATCCCAAAGTGAGAGTATCTACAGCAAGGTTTCTGACGAGTAGCATATAAATGGTTGTCCATTACTTGCAAATTGTCACTAACAGTTACGAGTAAGGGTATTGACGAGCGTATGTGTATTAACTCCAGGCAGGAATCAATAACTGATCAATGAATAGCACAAAACCGTTACCATCATCCAATAGTGCAGAATTAAGGACCGGTTACGAACAGAAAATGTTGGAGTTAATTTGCAATCATTAAGCATTGATTACCCAGCTGCAACATAATGGTTTACTGAGTATTAACTCAGCCTAAGGGTTGGGAACAAGGGATACCGCACCTGCTCCAAGGCCAACAATGCCGGAACCTTTTGCATCAAAGCTTCCATCGTTATGGTGTCCACACCCTATGATAGTGTTAGGGAGAGGCATAGGTTGGCTTGTAGTTGATCCCAAAGTGAGAGTATCTACAGCAAGGTTTCTGACGAGTAGCATATAAATGGTCATCCATTACTTGCAAACTGTCACTGACAGTGACGAGTAAGGGTATGGATGAGTGTATGTTTATTAACTCCAGGCTTCATCAATAACTGAGTAATGAATAGCACAAAACCATTACCATCGTCCAATAATGCAGAATTAAGGACCGGTTACGAACAGAAAACATTGGAGTTAATTTGCAATCATTAAGCATTGATTACCCAGCTGCAACATAACGGTTTACTGAGTATTAACTCAGCCAAAGGCTATATAAAGCCAGGAAAAACAGGTAAAAGGATACGAACACACAACTGCTATACAAATTACAGTTTTTCCAGAGAGAATAAGCTAACCTAAGCATCAGAGGGTCCTTGGTAGGCCCCAAACCGATGCCCTTATCTATCGAGTGCTTTTTGTGACACAGGTTTTACAGGTCGTCCATCATACTGACGAGGAGCATACTGACAAGGCAGATTCTTTCTTCATTAGTTTGGTGCCGTCTGTGGGAAACGATTGAGTTGCAATTCTCTGAGGCAAGTTGTCGTATCTCTACCAACAAAGTTCCTCAAGACACATGGACACTTCCTCTTCATCACCTCCTATGGACCCCACCGCAATGGTCTAACAGATTCAAGCACTCACTGCTAATGTGCAAGAATTAATGAAACAAAATGAAGAATTGAAGTGGAAGGCGCGTCTTAGGACTCCGACTATGTCGTAGTCTCGACGCCATCGCAATGACAACGATGACGAGACCTATAGTCCAGAGAATAGCAGAAGGGATACTTCTAAACATATCACGCAGTCAACTTGTGGTAGTGATCAAATGATGAAAAACATGAGAAAGGAGTTGGACGAGGTCAAGAACACCATGAAGGGAAAGATAGCAATGAACTTGGATGGCATGATCAAGAGGACCGACTCACCCTTCACAGCTAGTGTTCTAGAGTGCCCCTTGCCCCCCAAATTTTGTCTTCCTCAACTAGAGGTCTATGACGACACTAAGGACCCTTTGGACCACATAGGAGCATTCAAAACAATTCTGAGTCTCCAGCAGACCCCAGATGAAGTTATTTGCAGGACAATCCCAACAACCCTTAGGGGAGCAGCACGAGTATGGTTTAGTAAACTACCCGCAGCGTCCATTGCAAACTTTGACCAGCTAAGTGACTCCTTTGTATGTCACTTCATTGGAGGCCAACTCCATAAGAGGCCCACTTCCTATCTACTAACTGTGAAACAGTAGGAAGGAGAGACCTTGTGGGAATATGTGAAGCGATTCAACAAGGCAGTCCTAGAAGTCGATGAGGCTGATGAGCAAGTGATAATGATGACCTTCCAGGCTGGGCTGATTAACCTTGACCTCGTTTTCTCCTTAGGGAAAACTCCTCCGACCTCGATGATGGATCTATTGTTTAAAGCGTAAAAATACATGAATGGGGAAGATGCGCTAATGGCAAAGGGATTGATGGGCAAACGAAAGAAAGACGAAGGGAATAGAGTCCCAAAGCAAAAAGAAGGAGTGCAAGGATAATCTTACGAAAGCTAAGACTAGCAAAAGTAGACTAGAGGCATTGTCAAAGAAGAAGTTGAATTTCACCCCATTGATAATGCCTATAGACAAGATTCTCATGCAGATAAAGGCCCTACCTTGAAATGGCCTAAGCCATTGAGCTCATCCTCAAAGCGAAGAGATTCGAAGAAGTATTGCTGATTCCATAAGGACTATGGTCATTATACAAACGAATGCGAGGATTTGAAAGAATAGATAGATGAGTTGATCGAAAAAGGGAAGCTCTAAGAGTTTGTTAAGAAAGACTATCAAGCTCAGCTCGCCAGTGAATAGAGGAGAAATCTACTGATGACCAAAGAGAGGAAGATTGGGACAATCTCAAACCCATCGTAGGAGAGATAAGGATGATCACTGGAGGACTAGTTGTTGGAGGATCGAACAAATCCCTGAGGAAGGCGGTGTAGAGGCAGGTGAACAGTGTCAACCACCCAATGGCAAAACATCGTCACACTGGGAATGATGACATTATCTTCTCCGAGTAAGATGTGAAGGGGATCAGGTAGCCCGATGATGACCCCCTAGTCATTATGCTAGCCATTAAGGGGTTCAACACCCAAAGAGTGTTGGTGGATAATGGGAGCTTAGCAGATGTGATGTATATGATGGCTTTCTAACAGATGAAGTTGGATCCAAAATGCCTCAAGCCTTTCGGATCTCCATTAGTTAGCTTCAGCAGAGACCGTGTTCATTCAAAGGGCATCATTTCATTACAGATTATAGCAGGGAGCTATCTCGCTCAAGTGGCGAGGATGGTAGACTTCTTGATCGTTGACTGCCCTTTGTCTTACAATGTGATTCTTGGGCGACCAACCTTTAATTGCCTTAAGGCAGTAACTTTCACATATTTCCTGAAAGTGAAATTCCTGACCCCCCACGAAACTGGAGAAATCATAAGGGACCAACTTTTGGCTTGGGAATGTTACCGAGCAGTCCTGGTGTCTAGGGAAAATCAGACTTGGATGGTAGAAGAAGAACCACCCAAACCCATGGAGGAGGTGGAAAATGTAGTGCTAGTAGAAGGAGATCCATCCAAAACCACCAAGGAAGGAAAGGAGCCTCAACAGCCTTTGAAGGACGAGTTGGTGAAGTTTTTGAAAAAGAACATAGATATCTTTACATGGAGCCATAAGGACATGCCAGGGATCGACAGATGAGTGATAGAGCACAGTCTTAACGTTGACCCAACAAAGAAGCCCGCCCAATAGAAAAGACGAGTATTCACTCCAGAGCGGATTAAAGAAATCACGGAAGAGGTGGAAAAGCTTTTAACTACTGGGTTCATTAGAGAAGTCTACTATCCAAAATGGCTTGTGCTAACGTTGTTATGGTAAAGAAGTCCAATGGAAAATGGAGAATGTGTGTGAACAATGCATGTCCCAAAGAACTGGAGAAATCATAGGAGACCAACTTTTGGCTTGGGAATGTTACTGGCAGTCTTGGCATCTAGGGAAAATCACACTTGGATGGTATAAGAAGAACCACCTAAACCTATGGAGGAGGTGGAAAATGTAGTGCTAGTAGAAGGAGATCCATCCAAAACCACCAAGGAAGGAAATGAACTTCAACAGACTTTGAAGGACGAGTTGGTGAAGTTTTTGAAAAAGAACTTGGATATCTTTGCATGGAGCCATGAGGACATGCCAGGGATCGACAAAGGAGTGATAGAGTACAGTCTTAATGTCAACCCAACAAAGAAGCCCGTCCAACAGAAAAGACGAGTATTTACTACAGAGTGGAATAAAGAAATCATGGAAAAGGTGGAAAAGCTTTTAACTACTAGGTTCATTAGAGAAGTCTACTATCCAAAATGGCTTGCGCTAACGTTGTTATGGTAAAGAAGTCCAATGGAAAATGGAGAATGTGTGTGAACAATGCATGTCCCAAAGATAGTTTTCCCCTTCCTAGAATTGACCAGCTTTTAATTTGGCCATGAGCTACTGACCTTCATGGGCGCTTTTTCAGGTTATAACCAAATCCTAATGAAGGAAGAAGATTAGGAGAAAACTACGTTCGTCACTAGCCAAGGCCTGTATTGCTATAAAGTCATGCCGTTCGGATTGAAGAGTGCAGGCACCACCTATCAAAGATTGGTGAATCAGATGTTCAGCAAGCAGATAGGGAGGAATATGGAAGTCTATGTAGACGATATGCTTGTGAAAAGCGGGGAAGCTAAAACCCATCTTGCAGACCTTCAAGAGGTGTTCTATACTTTGAGAAGGTATAAGATGAAGCTCAACCCTACGAAGTGCCTTTTTGGAGTCTCCTCAGGAAAATTCCTAAGCTTCATGGTATCTTAACGAGGAATTGAGGTGAACCCAAAGAAGGTCAAAGCCATACTTGACATGGTATCTCCTAAGACAGTCAAGGAGGTGTAAAGACTGATGGGGCGCGCAGCCGCATTAAACAGGTTTGTTTCAAAGGCCACTGACAAGTGTCTTCCCTTCTTTAAAGTTCTTAAACAGACTTTTCAGTGGATGGACGACTGTGAGGTAGCCTTCTAAAACCTCAAGGAGTATTTGGCCAAGCCTCCATTACTAAGCCCATCAGTAAAAGGAGAAGATCTGTTTTTATACTTAGCTGTGTCACAAATAGCCGTCAGTTCAGCTTTGATTCGTGAGGAATCCAAGATACAAAGGCCGGTGTATTACACGAGTCAGGCCTTTCAGGGTGCCAAAGCAAAGTATCCAAGCATGGAGAAGATGGCCTTTTCATTAATTGCGGCTTCGAGAAAGCTTTGTCTGTACTTTCAGGCTCATACCATTGTAGTTATGACAGACTAACCAATTCGAAAAGCAATGAGCAAACCAGATGCTGCAGGTCGTATGGTCTAGTGGGCGGTTGAGCTAAGCTAGTTCGACATTGAATATAGGCTAAGAATAGCAATCAAGGCACAAGCTTTAGAGGATTTCATTGCGGAATTTACTCTTCTAGACCCTGATTAGAAGCTAAATATTAGACAGTTTGTTTAGATGGCTCATCTGTAACAGGACTCGGAGGTGTTGGTGTCATAATGACGTCACTAGAGAATGAGGTCCTTAAATATAGGGTTCAACTCTAGTTTCTAGCAACAAACAATAAGGCAGAGTATCAAGCAGACCTTGCTAGCTTAAGGGTTACAAGAGCCTTGGGAATCAAGAATGTGAGATTGAGGTTTGATTCCAAATTGATTGTTGGACAAATAACTAACGAATATGAAGCAAAGGAGGAAAGAATGAAGAAATACCTATAGCTGACTAGCCACCTCATTGACAAGTTTGATAGTGTTAAACTTGAGCTAATCCCAAGGGAAGAAAACTTTGTTGCTGACGAGATTGCTAGACTTGCCTCAACCAAAAACGTTGCAGCAACGGAAGGCTTGCTCATGGAGGTTTAGACAATCCCCAATACTGAAGGACTGCAGGCCCTTTCGATCCAGCAACAAAGTAACTGGATGGAACCAATCATATCCTACATCAAAGATAGCCAACTCCTATCTAGCTCACTAGAGGCAAAGAAGGTCAAACTCCGAGCAGCAAGGTTCACTGTTTTGAACGGAGAACTTTACAAAAGAGGATTCTCGATGCCATACCTAAAGTGCTTGGCCCCTGATAAAGCGACATATGTGCTACGAGAAATACATGAAGGTGTCTGTGGTAACCATTTCGGACCTTGATCTCTAGTGGGAAACACGATTAGGGCAGGCTACTTTTGGCCAACTATGCAGAAGGATGCAGTTGAACTTGTGAAGAAATGTGATAAATGTCAGCGGTTCAGCAACTGTAGCATATACTTGGGGAATTACTGATAAGCATCTCCTTACGCTGGTCATTTTCTACATGGGGAATAGACATCGTCGGCCCACTCCCTTTGGGAAAAAGGCAAGTGAAGTTTCTGCTTGTAGCCATTAACTACTTCACCAAATGGGTCGAAGCAGAATCACTAGCTGTAATCATTGAAGACAAGATACAGACCTTCGTTTGGAAGAACATCATCTGTAGGTTTGGGATCCCTAGGATGATCATATCTAATAATGGTCGTCAGTTTGATAGTCGAAAATTCAAGGAGTTTTGCATAGAGCTAGGGATACAAAATCACTACTCGTCACCTGGGCATCCACAAGCTAATGGGCAAACAGAAGTAACAAATCGTACTTTGCTTAAACTCATCAAGGTACGACTTGAGGGGGCAAAGGGTGCATGGCCTAAAGAGTTGCCTGGGGTATTATGGGCTTATAGGACAACAGCGAGAACACCAATAGGAGAAACTCCATTCAAGTTGGCCTTCGGCATTAAAGCATTTATTCTAGCCGAGATAGGAGTCTCCAGTCTTAATCAAGCTCATTACGGCGAAGGTACAAATAATGACGAACTGAGGCTGAGCTTGGATTGTTTGGCTGAAGTCAGAGATGAGGTAGCCTCGAGAATGGCTCGGTACCAGTAAAAAAAGTAGAAGTACTACAATTAGAGGGTAAAACTCAGAAGGTTCAACCTTGATGACATGGTTTTGCAAAAAGTCTCCCAAGCTACTAGGGATCCAGCGCAAGGGAAGTTAGGGCCTACTTGGGAAGGTCCATACAAGGTTGTCCGTTACTCCAGATGAGGAAGCTATTATCTGAAGGATTTGGAAGGCAATCCACTTCCTCATTCTTGGAATGTGGAACATCTCAAGAAGTACTATCAGTAAAAGCTATTGTCTAGTCTAATAAGCTCTGTTTGCAAGAGCACCTCGCCTAAAGACACATCAGATAAGCGAGATTTAATTGATTTTTCTAAGTATTTCTTTTTCTTTAAGTGTTTTGTTAAAGCTATTTTTAGTTTGCTGTTTCCTTGTAATTCCCTTGTATATAAGGAATGCATGAAATAATAAGGCTTGTTTAGCCATCCTTTTTTTCAATAAAGTTTGACAAAGTGTTAAAGCTAAGTTCAATGATGAAAATGAAGTATCTGAAATCTAGCAGCAAGTTCAAATCATAAACGTGGTAAGAACATGAATGGTAAAAGCTCGAATGATGAGTGGAAATCATAACTGTGGTAAAAACTCAAAAAAGGAGTTAAAATCGCAAAATATGGTAAAAACTCAAAATGACGAGTTAAAATCATAAATGTGGTAAAAAATTACAAGATAAGTTAAAATCACAAGCTAAAATCACAAATGTGGTAAAAACTCACAAGATGAATTAAAATCACAGCATACGGTAAAAACTCAAGATGACGAGTTGAAAATCATAGACATGGTAATAACTCTAACAATGAGCTAAAATCATTGAATACAGTGAAAAATCAAATGATGAGTTAAATTATTAAGCAGGGTAATAAAAGAGCAAGCATGAATCATAAGAACTTCAAAGTTCAAAACAAGATAAATGCATTGTTTCTAAAATAAAAGCCTCAAAATAGGAGGCCTCTATTGTCTTTAAAATGGATCACCAAGAAAAAAAAAAAAATTACTTAAATTTTTACTTCAAGGAGCACTGATGATCTCCTCAACACGGCTCGCCTCAGTTTGAGCCTCGTCATTAGCTCCTCTTGTAGCAGCACCTTCTCCTTCAACAACCTAGGTTCAACCTTGATGACATGGTGTTGCGAAAAGTCTCCCAAGCTACTAGGGATCCAGCGCAAGGGAAGTTAGGGCCTACTTGGGAAGGTCCATACAAGGTTGTCCGTTACTCCAGATGAGGAAGCTATTATTTGAAGGATTTGGAAGGCAATCCACTTCCTCGTTCTTGGAACGTGGAACATCTCAAGAAGTACTATCAGTAAAAGCTATTGTCTAGTCTAATAAGCTATGTTTGCAAGAGCACCTCGCCTAACGACACATCAGATAAGCGAGATTTAATTGATTTTTCTAAGTATTTCTTTTTCTTTAAGTGTTTTGTTAAAGCTATTTTTAGTTTGCTGTTTCCTTGTAATTCCCTTGTATATAAGGAATGCATGAAATAATAAGGCTTGTTTAGCCATCATTTTTTTCAATAAAGTTTGACAAAGTGTTAAAGCTAAGTTCAATGATGAAAATGAAGTATCTGAAATCTAACAGCAAGTTCAAATCACAAATGTGGTAAGAACACGAATGGTAAAAGCTCGAATGATGAGTGGAAATCATAACTGTGGTAAAAACTCAAAAAAGGAGTTAAAATCGCAAAATATGGTAAAAACTCAAAATGACGAGTTAAAATCATAAATGTGGTAAAATATTACAAGATAAGTTAAAATCACAAGCTAAAATCACAAATGTGGTAAAAACTCACAAGATGAGTTAAAATCACAGCATACGGTAAAAACTCAAGATGACGAGTTGCAAATCATAGACATGGTAATAACTCTAACAATGAGCTAAAATCATAGAATACAGTGAAAAATCAAATGACGAGTTAAATTATTAAGCAGGGTAATGAAAGAGCAAGCATGAATCATAAGAACTTCAAAGTTCAAAACAAGATAAATGCATTGTTTCTAAAATAAAAGCCTCAAAACAGGAGGCCTCCATTTTCTTTAAAATGGAACACCAAGAAAAAAAAAAAATTACTTAAATTTTTACTTCAAGGAGCACTGATGATCTCCTCAACACGGCTCACCTCAGTTTGAGCCTCGTCATTAGCTCCTCTTGTAGCAGCACCTTCTCCTTCAACAACCTAGGTTCAACCTCGATGACATGGTGTTGCGAAAAGTCTCCCAAGCTACTAGGGATCCAGCGCAAGGGAAGTTAGGGCCTACTTGGGAAGGTCCATACAAGGTTGTCCGTTACTCTAGATGAGGAAGCTATTATTTGAAGGATTTGGAAGGCAATCCACTTCCTCGTTCTTGGAACGTGGAACATCTCAAGAAGTACTATCAGTAAAAGCTATTGTCTAGTCTAATAAGCTATGTTTGCAAGAGCACCTCGCCTAACGACACATCAGATAAGCGAGATTTAATTGATTTTTCTAAGTATTTCTTTTTCTTTAAGTGTTTTGTTAAAGCTATTTTTAGTTTGCTGTTTCCTTGTAATTCCCTTGTATATAAGGAATGCATGAAATAATAAGGCTTGTTTAGCCATCCTTTTTTTCAATAAAGTTTGACAAAGTGTTAAAGCTAAGTTCAATGATGAAAATGAAGTATCTGAAATCTAACAGCAAGTTCAAATCACAAATGTGGTAAGAACACGAATGGTAAAAGCTCGAATGATGAGTGGAAATCATAACTGTGGTAAAAACTCAAAAAAGGAGTTAAAATCGCAAAATATGGTAAAAACTCAAAATGACGAGTTAAAATCATAAATGTGGTAAAAAATTACAAGATAAGTTAAAATCACAAGCTAAAATCACAAATGTGGTAAAAACTCACAAGATGAGTTAAAATCACAGCATACGGTAAAAACTCAAGATGACGAGTTGAAAATCATAGACATGGTAATAACTCTAACAATGAGCTAAAATCACAGAATACAGTGAAAAATCAAATGACGAGTTAAATTATTAAGCAGGGTAATAAAAGAGCAAGCATGAATCATAAGAACTTCAAAGTTCAAAACAAGATAAATGCATTGTTTCTAAAATAAAAGCCTCAAAACAGGAGGCCTCTATTGTCTTTAAAATGGAACACCAAAAAAAAAAAAAACAAATTACTTAAATTTTTACTTCAAGGAGCACTGATGATCTCCTCAACACGACTCGCCTTAGTTTGAGCCTCGTCATTAGCTCCTCCTGTAAGAGCACCTTTTCCTTCAACAACCTTGGTAGCTTCAGCAATGGTTTCACCTTCCTTCTCATTAGCCTTGTCAGCAAGGATTTTAGTATCAATAGCTTCAAAGTCCAGATTTGCAAAATCAACTACATGGCTATGGTGCTTCATCATCCATCGACGAAGAAGCTCGAAGCCTTTGAAGTACTGCTTGAACTACAAGTCGGAGAAGTGATCAGACTCCAGGAACCAGGCAATCACCTTCTCATGTTCTTTGTCCGTTCTCAACATAATCAACCTTGGAGTTGGCCACCACTACCTTCTCCTCGCTGCTCAAGTAGTCCGTCGTTAAACGAAGGGACTTACCAAGAACCTGAGAAAATAAAAAGGTTAGTAATTTTTAACAAGTATAACTACTTAGGAGTAATGAAGAAATGTTGAGTAAAATACCTGCACTAGCTTATGAATATGACGGTTGACTAGTTCGTGAGAAGTAATGGATGAAAGACCCTTAAGCTTGTCATCAGTGATGGCATTATGAGCTTTTACAAGGGCAGCAGCAGGGTCGTCCCAAACACTTTTACCAACCAGCCTTCCCTTTAGAGCGTGTGGTCGGAGGGTTGAAGGTCATCATCTTGAGAGAAGGTGTGGGAGAAGAAGGAGTACCAAAAAGTGATTGGAGGTTAATAGTCTCGTCCTTTCCCTTCATCCAGCTTGCGTTTCTTTGATCCAGGGGCAATGAGAGATAAGGGTTCATTCCTCAAGCTCTTAACACGGGCATTTCTGTAAGAAGAAGGTTAGTAGGGTGAAAATCTATAAGGTAAGACAAGAAAAGATGAAGGATTAAAAACCTACTCTTCTCTTTCTGGGCAATTTTCTTCAAAATGTATGCAAAAGGCTCGGGTCCAAGACAACACTTGTACAAACGACAAGGGTCAACCAGCTCGTCGAAATCATCAATTGTGAGGGAAAACTCAAGGGTAGACTTAATTTGTCCCTGGTAGTGTTCCTCCCACAAAGGATGATCAGCAATTGCAAAAAAAAAAAAAAGAAAAAGAAAAAAAAGAGAGAGATCAGAAGAGCAGTAAAATTAAAACAACATGTTTAATGAAGAGGAAAAGAGAGACGCATCGAGAGAAGGGATTTCCCATTTCTGTAGCAACCATGGGACCTCAACCCACAGTTAGTCAGACATGGTTTCCCATCTAGATCCAAAAATGAAGAAATATCGTGACTTCCAGTCATGAAAGGAAGTAAGGAAGCTATAGACGATTCTAGACTCCCTATTTCAAGGCAAAAGTTCAAAATACCCATAATGGGTGGAAGGCTTCAAACGGTGCAGATAAAGAAACTCATTTAGGGTAATCATGTCCCCATTGTGGACTGACACCCAGATCGACATACAACCAATGACCGTCCTCCATGCGTTAGGGACAAGCTGACCAGGTGCAACATTCAGAGCAGAAAAGAGTTGCATAATAAAGGGATGAACTAGAAAGCGAAGGCCACATGAAAAAGTAGCTTTGTAAAAACTCACCTCGCCTTGGGCAAAGGTGCATGCTTTCTCATTAGGATGAGGTAATCTTATAGATACCCCCTATGGGAATTGAAACCTTTTACAAATAGATTTCAAATGTCTCAACTCTAAAAGGCAAGACTCAGAGAGAGCATGAAAGGGGGTTGAAGACGAAGGAACTTTAGAAGAAGATGAGGGTTTTGAAGAAGAGGAGGGTTTTGAAGATGATGGAGGTTTTGACACTACGATTTTGAAATCTTTATCAGAGGACTCACCATTTAACAACAAACCAGTTTCTAACTCACTGGACCTAACGTCCCTGTCCTTGTACTCTATGGCAGTCATCTCTAAATGATGGGCAATTAGAGAACGATGGAGCAACGGGTAAAGGCCAATAAAAATAGACCTGAAAGCCCCACAGTCTCGAGGAACAAATAAACCTACGTGGGGATGGCGTCCACTAGAAGACTCCAGAAACACTCCTAACCTAGCGAAGAAGAACGAAATAGAGGGAGTTTTCTTCCTAATGAAATCAAAATCAATCATTAAGGGAGAAAAAAAAGTCTTACCATACAGAAGGTGCCGGATCTCTCTTTTAGTTTCAGACTCCAAGCTTGGTGTATAACGAAGAAGAAGAAGAGGAATATGAGAAGGCTTTTTGATAATAAAAGGAAATGAATCCAATGCGTGGGAAACTCAAGGAAAACACACACGTGCGGCCAACATAAACATGGAATGTGGCGATTAGTTGACAAAAATGTCGCCCCATAATAAATATGATGGGACGAGGATCTCAGGGCACGTACAAAGTGATCTGCCCAAAATAGAATTTCCATATTCCTTAGCTCATCTAGACGATAGACGATAAATGAATAAGGGGGGTAACTGATGAGAATCATATAAATGGTCATCCATTACTTGCAAACCATCACTAATAGTGATGAGTAAGGTATGGATGAGCGTATGTGCATTAACTCCAGGCATAAATCAATATTTGAGCAATGAATAGTACAAAACCATTACCATCGTCCTATAATGCAAAATTAAGGACCCGTTACGAATAGAAAACGTTGGAGTTAATTTGCAATCACTAAGCATTGATTACCCAACTGCAACACAATAATTTACTGAGTATTAACTTAGCCTAAGACTATATAAAGCTAGGAAAAGTAGGTAAAAGGACACGAACACATAACTGCTATCCAAATTATAGTTTTTTCAAAGAGAATAAGCTAACTTAAGCATTGGAGGGTCCTTGGCAGGCTCCAAACCGGTCCCTTATCTATTGAGTGCTTTTTGTGACACAGGTTTTACAGGTCATCCATCATATTGATGAGGAACATACTAATGAGACAAATTCCTGCTTCATCAGTTTCCATTTGAGAATGATGAATCACCATACATCATAGAAATATTGGAAAATTGAATTATTGCCGCCTGAGCATGGGCTTCCTTGTAGACATAGGGATGAAGAGCATGGAACATTTTTGTATGTGCTTGATTTTACAGGGTCAAAAAGTGAAGTTGTTTGATTGTAGCATTCATTGCAAGGTTTACACTGTAGCCAAATCATGTTAACATATAATAGGTTGTGGGCTCTAGGCCCACCTTATTTACTTGTACTACATATACTTCGCAGTCTTGTCTCTCATTGGTGTTACTCCAAACTCACAATTGCTTCCGCCGCCACAAAAATTGCTGTAGCCATTCGTCGTTGAACCTTCAATGCATCTCAGTATTTGTCTTCGGTTCTGGACCTATAGCCATCATTGTTTAGGAGTCTGACACCACGAGGACCACTGCCAAAATTGTTGCTGTCGTGAAACTTGCTTCGATTGCAATTTCATAGGTACCATTGAGATCAAGTTTCGCCAATCTACCAAATTGTGGAAACCCCACCGCAATTGGAGGCCTCACACGCCGCCACATGCCGGCCAAGTAATTCTGCACCATGATCATGCGCTTACACTTGATCTTCGCTGACGTCATCCTGGCATCATTAGTGCCACATCAGCACTAGCTAACGTCATCTTCCAGGTTCTTGTTGATGTCATCCTAATGTCATTTGATAGCATCATCACTAGCCTTGCTGACGTCATTTGCTTACATCAGCGTTGACGTTCTGCAATTGCTGTTGACTTGACTGAGAGTTGACTTGTTTGGGTTGACTGTTGACTTTTTCCAGAGTTGACCTTTTGCTGTCTAAGTGCTCCTTACCCTTTTCTTTTTGTGTAGATTTCATTTTTGCATATTTTGCTTCTAAATGAAGAATAATTGCCACCTGAGCATGGGCTTCCTTGTAGACATAGGGATGAAGAGCATAGAACATTTTTGAATGTGCTTGACTTTTTAGAGTAAAAAAGTGGAGCCGTTTGATTGTAGCATTCATTGCAAGGTTTACACTGTAGCCAAATCATGTTAATGTATAATAGGTTGTGGGCCTTAGGCCCACCTTATTTACTTGTACTACACATTCTGCCACTTATATAAAGGCACTCTTGTATATTTTATTACTTGTGAAATACAATACTATTCATTGTGTATTTCTAACATGGTATCAGAGCCATTGCTCTGACTTTTTCTTTGCAGTCTTGTCTCTCATTGGTGTTACTACAGACTCACAATTGCTTCTGCCGCCACAACTGTCGCTGTAGCCATTCACTGTTGAACCTTCGACGCATCTCAGTATTCATCTCTGATTCTGGATCTATAGAGACCATTGTTAGGAGTCTAACACCATGAGGACCATTGCTAAAATCGTCACCGTCGTGAAACTTGCTCCGATTGCAATTTCATAATTACCACTGAGATCGAGTTCTGCGAATCTACCAAACAGTGGAAACCTCGCCACAATTGAAGGCCTCACGCGTCGCCACGTGCTGGCCAAGTAATTCTACACTGTGATCACGCGCCCACACATTCGTTGACGTCATCCTGGCTTCATTAGTGCCACGTTAGCCCTAACTGACGTCATTTTCTAGGTTCCTGATAATGTCATCTGAGAACGTCATCACCAGCCCTGCTGACATCATCTACTTATGTTAGCATTGACTATCTGTAGTTGCCGTTGACTTGACCGAGAGTTGACTTTTTTGGGTTGACCGTTGACTTTTTCTAGAGTTGACATTTTCAAGTCCACACTAGGCTTTTAGAGGTTTGTTAGGTTCAATGTCCACAGAAAATTTTGATTGTGTTTCATGTCAGTTAGGAAAACAACCAGCTTTGCCTTTTAATACTAGTGAGTCAATGTCCACTAATATCTTTGACCTAATTCATTTTGATGTCTAGGGGCCTTCTTCTGTCTATAGTATTGGTGGATCTCGATATTTTGTTGTCTTTGTTGATGATTATTCATGCTATAGCTGGATTTTTCATATGAAACATCATTCTGAATTATTGCATGTATATTCTAATTTTGCAAAAATGGTTGAAACTCAATTTTCCAAACATATCAAAAACTTTCGATTTGATAATGTTCTTAAATACACTCAATATACTTTCCAAGTTGTTTTGCATTCTTATGGCACTGTTCATCAATTAACTTGTCCAGGTAACTCTCAGCAAAATGGAAGAGCCGAACGAAAACTTTGTCATATTCTTGACATTGTTCATGCTCTCCTTCTCTCTGCCAAAGTTCCTACTCCTTTTTGGGGTGAAGCTGCTCTTCATGCTGTTCATACTATTAACTGCATTCCGAGTCCTATCATCCAAAATCAAACTCTATATGAGCACCTTTTTGGGTCACCTCTAGACTATCACCACATTCACTCCTTCGGTTCTGCCTGTTTCGTTCTTCTTTAGCCACATGAGCATAACAAACTTGAGCCTCGGCCTAGACTTTGTTGTTTTCTTAGCTATGACGAAACTTAAAAGGGGTATCGGTGTCATGATCCTGTCTCTCACTGTCTTCGTATCTCTCGCAATGTTGTCTTTTGGGAACATCGCTCCTTTGTCGAGCTCTCTCATTGCTGTGCCTCCCTATCTACCTCCTCTGTCTTAGATCTTTTTCCAAATGAGCCACACATTCTTTGTCCAACCACCAGATATTTTTGATGCCTCTCCTAGATAACCTTCTAATGAACAGGTTGAAGATGAGCCACCCAACCCTGAGCTTGGGTCCCTATCTCTTGCTCCGCCTGAAGATCTTGCACAAGACATTCCATCTTGTCACTCAACTCGGGTAAGATCCATTCCTACATACGTACTTGACTATCATTGTTATACTGCCTTTGCTACACTGCATGAGCCTCACACTTGCTGTGAGGCCTCCACTGACCCCTTATGGTAGATTGAAATGAAAGAGGTATTTGATGCATTATCTAAAAACTATACTTGGGATTTGGTGACTCTCCCCCTGATAAATCTGTGGTTGGTTGTAAGTGGATTTACAAGATCAAGACTCGCTCTGATGGGTCCATTGAGTGATATAAAGCTCATCTTGGTTATGAAAAGACCTTTTCTCCAGTTGCTCGAATCTCATCTGTTCATGGCCTCTTAGTTGTTGTCGTTGCCAGTAAATGGGATCTTTTTAAGATGGATGTCAAAAATGCATTCCTTAATGGGAATTTAAGTGAAGAAGTTTATGTGCAACCTCCTTCTGGTCTCTCTATTGAACTGAACAAGGTTTGTCACCTTCGATGTGCACTTGATGGCCTTAAACAAGCTCCATGAGCTTGGTTTGCCAAGTTCAACTCTACCATTTCTCGCTTGGGTTACATTGCCAGTCATTATGATTCTGCCTTATTTCTTCGTTACACCGACAAAGGCACCATTTTGCTTCTCCTATATGTGGATGATATGATCATAACTGGTGATTATCTTAGTGACATTCAAAAAGATCTTGGACATCTCAACTACTTCTTGGGTCTTGAAATCACTCATTCCACAGATGATCTTTATATTACTCAGGCCAAGTATGTTTCTGAACTTTGTCTCGAGCTGGACTCACAGATAGCAAGATTGTTGACACTCTAGTTGAACTTAATGCACATCTAACTCCCTCAGGGGGGAAACCATTATTTAATCCCTCTCTTTATAGATGATTAGTTGGTAGCCTAGTTTATCTCACTGTAACTTGTCTAGACATTTCCTATGTTGTTCACCAGGTGAGCCAGTATCTGTTTGCTCCATGATCGGCTCATTATGCTACTATTTTACGCATTCTTCAATACATGAAGGGCACTCTTTTCCATGGCCTTTTCTACTCTGCTCAGTCTCTTCTTGTTTTTCGTGATTTCTCTGATGCTGATTGGGCAGGATATCCCACTGATCGTAGGTCCACCACTAGTTATTGCTTTCCTTTTGGTTCTTCTCTAATTCTTGGCGAAGCAAAAAACAAACCTTTTTGGCCCATTCCAATACTAAAGCAGAATATCGTGCCCTTGTTGATACCACATCTGAGTTCCTTTGGATACGATAGCTTCTTAAGGACTTAGGTGTGTCCACATCCTCTGCTACTTCTCTTTATTGTGACAACCAGAGTGCCATTCATATTGCTCACAATGATGTCTTTCATGAATGGACGAAACATATCGAGATCGATTGTCATTTTATCTATTATCATCTTGTCCATGGTGCTCACAAGTTGTTCTTGAGCTCCTCTAAAGATCAACTTGCGGATATCTTCACTAAGTTATATCTTAAGGGACGCCTTCGTGCTTTGGTTGACAACCTCAAGTTGGTCTCACACCCATCTTGAGTTTGAGGGGGGCTGTTAACGTATAATAGGTTGTGGGCTTTAGGCCCACCTTATTTACTTGTATTACACACTCTGCCTCTTATATAAAGGCACTCTTGTATATTTTATTACTTGTGAAATACAATACTATTCATTGTGTATTTCTAACAAAATCATCACCTGTATCAACAAAGCCTAGGATTTGCACTGGTGGTGTACCAAGAGAGTATTTCATGAGGTATTCACCTACATTTGAGATTATATTTGCTTGAGCTTGATTAGGAGACAGTGAAGAAGTTTGCTTGAAATGATTGATATGATTAATGGAATGACGCAAAGCCATGGCTATGCACTGTGAAGGAGTTTTTAAGGGGTCGAAAAAGGGAGAGTTTAGAGAGTCACGGTGGATTAGATCCACTCTAAAGCCCCATTGGAAGCCTCAATGAGAGAGAAGCCCCCAAAAAAAAAACAATGGAGAATATAGTTGCTATTGCAGCAAAGGGGAGAAGAGAGTGAAGAGATACCATGACTGGTTGTGATGATGAAAAGGTGAAGGATTTGAGTGTATATATAGCACTAAAATAATAATAATAATAATAATAATAATGAGAAAGGCAGCGACAATGATACGCTGTTTGTTTTTTAACCAAAAATTGACGTTCTAACAAAAATTTCCATTGTTCTTAGAATGGATAAAATATTTCGCGGATGCTCCAATAATTAAAGAAAGCTACTGATCACCAAATACCATGCCCTTCGTGAAGCCTACGTACACATCAAAAGTGGCACCAAAATGAATGTGGTTTGCTGTGCAAGGTCTTGTTTAGAAGTTCAATGTGAAAAGATTTCATACATAATAATCAAAGATACTTAGTATTAGATTGATGTGCCTATGAGCTTGCATTTTAAGATGTATGAGTTATTGGGTTGGTGTAAACCAAAACAGAACAAAAGAATGAGAGAAGAAATAGATGTGTTATTTTGTTCACAATCAATTTTGATAAATAATATATTTCTAGAAAATATTTGATAAATCAGCTTAATTTACTAAATAATTAATTTAGAAATAAATCTTTGTAAAATACCAAAACTACAAACAATTTTTTATTTTTATTATTTTTTTACAAATTGCTAATGTGATTAGTGCTATTAACATGTAAAAAAATGATGTTAGTGGTCTTTTTCTACAAAGCGAGGGATGAGTTTAAGCATTGTTGCTGACTTGGCAATGCTACCTAGACTATGATTTCAAATTTTCAAGTTGAATTCATCCAAAAGATGAGTTCCTTTTTGTGAGAGACCGCAAACTTGGTGCTTCTCAAAAAAGAGATTTGGGTACTTTTTTAGTGCACCTCTCTTTTTGAGTAAGTGGTGTGGAGTCGCCAGTTATTTTTTATAAAAAAATAAGAAAAAATTAAATACAAATTTACATTACTAAATCGTTACTCTCTCATTAATTGAATTAAAAAGAATACATATTTGATAAATTAAGTATTACATGGCTTTGAGTCCTAGTTACAAACTACCAAAGATACATGGCTTTTTGTCCTAGTTACAACCTACCCAAAATAAAAGCAAAGATAAAGCCTAGGTCTTCCTATTCAAAGACACTAAATTCGGAGGCTAGATTACGAAATAGGAAGGTGTTAGGCCCCATTCCGCCCAGACAGAGTCTGGTCTTCTAGACTCTCATGACCAATGTACCCCTTTTATGCATAACATGAATGATAAGTTGCACACATGAAAAATTAAATCACATAAGTCTATTTATGAATGCATCCTCTTCTTTGTTAAAAAATTCAGATTTGTGTTGTGATAAGAAAATTTGATTTGGTTTAGAAAAATCAGATCTGTTTTTGTACATGTAAAAAAAAAAAAAAAAAAGTATTTGGCATAGAAAAGTCAAATTTGTGTTTATTAAATAAAACAAAGTCTTTTGGTTTAAAAAAAAATATATCAGATCTATTTTTGAGAACTAGAAAAATTGGTTTTGGTTTGTATTAAAAAAAAGAAAAAAATCAGATCTGTTTTATAACAAAAAATTTAGATTTGTATATAGGAAAAATCAGATCTGTTTTTCTTTTATGAAAAAACCAAGAAATTTTTTTTTAGAAGAGGACTATATTTATGAAATAAACCTACATTGCATGCATCAAACAAAACTACTATGAGAGTCCCTTTTTGGACAGTGTCTAAGCCCAAGCTAGAGCAAGGACCCCGGACCCTCTTGTTGTAGTTTGAAGGGACTGGGCTTGGTTCATCGCAGCTAAATGGGTTGTTTTACAAACCAAGAGGTGCACAGACTAAGAATCCTACAATACGTACATACTAACAAGCAAGAATATATGTATTGAATAGCAGGGAAAACAACAAAGGAAAAAAAAATGTAATAATGAAACACACGAAATAACTGTTGAGGATCCTCAAATTAGTATGAAATATTTCGTTATTTTTCTTAATTATGGATTACAATGCATTCACTAAGGCGTATAACAAGGTCCAAATAAGCTCAAAAATTACAGACTTAAATGGCTATCTAAGCCTCTAAGACTTGCGAAGTTTGAATCTCTTTGAATCCAAGTATGTCCTACAGTGACTATTTCTAGGATATCGGGTGATATGTCCCTACTTTCTTTGAGTTTTTAATAGAGTTTTCTTAATGATTCTGTTGTGATCTTCTCTTGTTGAATGCCCCTTCAATGTGGGCTGCTTTCCCCTTTTATAGCATCATTCTAGGGCTCCGGGGTACCATTGATTCTTCCCCTCTATTCCCGTGGGTACCAGCGCCCCTGTCATGCCAGTCACTTCAGCGACTGGTCCTTCCTTATTTTCTCATAGTCTTCTTCTTTTGATGCCTTTTCCCCAAAAGCTCCTCACTGACTTTCCATTCCGAGGCATCCCCTAGAGAACTGACTTCCAATCTCTCTTCCTTCAAGGTTTCTACACCTCATCTTTTCAAATTCAGCTTTTTGGTTACCTTTCCTTTTGTCATTTTTCTCGGGTGAGCTGATTCCATTTCTGCTAGGTTGAAAGTTTTCCTAACTACTTCCCTTCGTGGTTCTTCATTCTGGGTTCCTCGAGGTACCAGCCCCATTGTTTACGAATTATTACTTTCCAAATCTTTTGGTTCTTTTTTGCATCGTTGGGCGATTGAGAAGGACGTATCTGTCCTTCATTTTCGTGTTTTTGGGTGCTCTTTTCGAACTGTCTTAATCTCCTTCCCAGCTGTGTTGCACGCCCTAAGGATCCCGAGCCCCTAGCAATCTCAGGATATCCTGGCCCAGTTCTTTCACTAGACTCCCTTTGGTTTTCTGATTCTGGATAGGCTGGGCATTTTTCTTTCCCTCCCTTCATTTCATGGGCCCTAAGGCCTGTCCCTTCGTAGGTTTTGGGCTTCAAATCTTTTGGGCTTACCATCCTTTTCCCTTGTGGTGAGCTCAACCACTTTGATATTACTTTTCTATGGAGTTGGCCTATTGTGCTATTTTTTTGGGCCTTGGTATTATGATTTTTTTTTAGTCCTTAACATTTAGCCCCCTGAGCTCATGGGTTACCTGTAGCCCATGCGTGAGTAACTCAGAGTTTTAATTTTTCGTAGGACTTTCTTTTTCACTATTTTGATTAACTTCAGGGTTTCCCTTCTCTGTTCTTTAAGATCCTGACTTTCTTGCTACCTTCGGATATCCTGGTCCACTTTTTGTGTTGCACTTCCCTCTTTCGTAACTTCCCTTAGTTACTCAGGATC
Organism: Quercus aquifolioides; assembly: GCA_019022515.1. Classification (NCBI taxonomy): domain Eukaryota; kingdom Viridiplantae; phylum Streptophyta; class Magnoliopsida; order Fagales; family Fagaceae; genus Quercus; species Quercus aquifolioides. The sequence goes on from CM032333.1 coordinate 56,342,659, forward strand.
CTGAAGCCTCCCAGCCCCCTATTTCCCAAGATCCTCAGCCTGAGCAGACTTTTAGTCCCATCAAAACTGTGCCACTTGAACCTGTGACTGAATCTATGTTAAGCAAAGAACCCTTGGGGGGGTGCGTTTCCATCCATACAAGTAGGTGAGCCTCATTCACCCCTTATAAAATGCTTAATTTCATCTCTATTTTATCCTCTTTTTTTTTTTTTTGAGAGTTCCCACTTTCTTTTTCTCTTTTAGGTCAAACCAGTGTTCGATCCGCCCTTGAGGCTGCCTCTTCTTTGGAATCCGAGGGTTTTGAAGGTGTGTGTTGTTCACCTTTTATTGTGCTTCCTCTTCTTTCCCCATTTTTGTGCTTTTCCCTTGCCTTTTCCTTCTATGGCGAAGCCCCCAGTATCCTTACCCTCTTTTAGCCATTTTGCTAAGGTTTTCTCACCCTTCCTTCAACGTGTTGTGTGTTCTTTCACAGATCCTCCAAGAAATTAGAGGAGCAAGAGGAGGAAGTTTCACCACAGGAAGTTGATACTGGTTCTTTTTTTTTACTTCACCTTTCTTCCCTAGCTCTTTCCCCTTGTGAACTATGTCTATTTTTGCAGGTGTTGTCATAGGTGCCAAAGGTCCTAAGCCCGTAGTTCCTGAGGTAATTGTGGAGTCTGCTCAGGTTGCTGAACCTCAGGCAGGGGTACCCCAAACTATCCAGAGGGTTGAAAGCTCCAAAGGTGATTGTTTCAGATCTTGACTTAGGGCTCCCTGCTTTCCTTGCCCGTTTTGATCTTTTGGAGTTCAATAGCCTCCCTGCAAGCCATTTTTATCGCTTTGGGCCTCCTTATGGTAACTTCTTGCGCTTCTCTGTGCCTGTGGAAGGCCTGCCATTGCTAGAAGGGTTGTTCAAGATCCATGGAGATTTCACCAGTGGGTTCAAGGGAGGTGTGTTTTTAGGCAACATCCTGATGGAGTTGCTATGTGCAGTGTTGATCTCCTTGAGGAACTCTTTTCTCGATTCCTTATTTGAGGAAAGACTTTTGGAATGGAGGGGAGTAGTGCAGGATCTTATAGAAGCAAAGTTCAACCTGTCCTCTTGTTGGAGCATTTGCGTTCACTGGCCCATATGCTATTCTAGAGGCAGGCCTCCAGGAGCCTTGATGCTGAAATTGTTGTTGCTGAGGAGGCTTTAGCTTGTGCCCACAAAATCTTGCAGGATTTGAAGGTTAAAAGGCAGAAAGTTCTCTCTTCTTCAGCTGTTCCTGTTGTTTCTCCAGACAGTTCTTTGTTGGCTGGTCTTATTCCTTAGCCCCCCTCTTTTTTTTAGCTAGTTCAGATGTGTATTTTATTTTTTAAAACAATTTGGGTTGTATAAGCTTTATCTTTTTCTGTTGAACACTATTTCTAGCTTTTCTTCCTCATTTTATGTGACATGGATCTGTATTTGTGTTTTTTTTTTTTTTTGAGACTGCTTCTAACTTTCAATGGCATGTGGACTTGTTCTTCTCTTTTTTGTATACTACTTTTCTTTTTTCTTTTTTTCCTTGTTTTTTTGGTAGTGAGTCCTGGGCCATGGTCCCTACAAGTTTTACCATAGGTCCTGGATCAGGTACCCCGGTGGTTGCTTTGCTGCACAAGTTTTACCATAGGCCATGTATTTTGAACTAATTGAGGTATGAGTCCTGGGCTATGTGTCAAAGTTCTCTCTCTCTCTCTCTCTCTTTTGTATTGGTTCAGGTACTCCCTTCAAATCTACCCATAATTTGGATTTTACAATATTTAATTTAGCGGTAGCTCAAAGGAAAATAAAAGAGATTTCATTAAATCAAAGCAATATTACCATCTAAGGAACACGGAAAGATTATCAAAGGTAATAAGGATCACAGAATGTCGTTTTACCATGGGTTCCTGAACAAAATTACTTAAACAAAATTCATAAAAAAAGTAAAAAAAAAAAAAATGGTGAAACACTTAACAAGTTAGAGAGTTGGCTAAAAGGCTTCGGTGTACTGAGGTTTCTCCCTTCTCATGCGTAGTACTATTTCAGCCATTTCCCATTTATGGGATTTGTCAAGACTATTCCATCCTTCTTTGTGAGGTAGTAATACCTACTATCATGGGCTTCTCTGATGATGTAGGGTCCTTCCCATTTTGGGGCAAATTTGGAGGGTCCTGAGAGGTTTCTCCTCATATGCTTTGCTGTTGTCAACACCAACTGCCCCTCTGTGAAGGCCCTTGGGTGTACAGTCTGTGCATATGCCTTAGCCATCCTTTGCTAGTACCTTTAGCTCCTCCTTCTGGCCACTTCTCTTTCTTCCTTTAATCCCTCCAGATCTGCCACCCTTCTTTCATTATTTGTGCCCTCAGTGTCCTCTTGGTTCTCTTCAAGCACTACTCTTGGTGTAAGAACAACTAACTTCACAAGACTAATGGTTTTTGTCCCATACACTAGGGAGAAAGGTGAGAATCCTGTGGCTGTCTTTACAGAGCTCCTGCATGCCCAAAATACATCTACCAAGTGGTCACTCAATTTTTCCCCATACTCGTGTTTCATTTTTTTTAAGGATCTTCAGTATCACCCTGTTAGTGTCTTCATCCTGGCCATTTCCTTGTGGGTAGTATGGTGTAGACCTTTCATGCTTGATGTAATATGCTTCAGTCAAGTTCTTCATGTCCTTGTTTATGAACGGGGTCCCATTGTCACTGATCAGCCTCTTGGGGATCCTAAACCTTGTAATGATGTGTTTTCGAATGAAGTTTGCCACAACTGCTCCTGTGGCCTTTTTCAAAGGAATAGCTTCTACCCATTTTGTAAAGTACTCGGTGGCTGTCAGGATCCATATGTAACCATTGGAAGGAGGGTTTATAGGTCCTATAAGATCAAGCCCCCAAGTGTGGAAAGGCCACGGTGTATATCCTGCAGCACATTTAGGTGAGTATGAATTGCATCTCCAAGCACTTGACAGGCATGGCATGTTTTGACTAGTTCCTTGGAGTCCCTTTTCATTGTTGGCCAAAAGTATCCCAATAGTAGCAACTGCTTGTAGAGTCTTCTTTTCCCTGGATGACTTCCATAGTCACCAGAATGGACTTCTTTGACTACTTCTTTGGCTTCTTTTGGCCCCAGGCATTTTAGGGGATCCTCGCTGTACCCCTTTTTGAATAAGATCCCGTTTTGTAAGAAGTACTTGACTACAAGTTTCTTAAGCTGGTAGGCCAATGTCCTGTCAGTGGGTAGGATCCCTTGAGCCAAGTACTCCATGAATGGAGTTCTCCAATCGTCTGTAACAAATACAACATAGCTTTCTTCTTTGTCCATCGAAAGTTAACATTCTGGGCACTTCTCCTATATGGTTGTTGCTTCTTTGTTCATATTTGGCCAGTAGTACCCCATACGCTGCATCCTTTTATATAGGCCAATTTTTTTTGTAACCCCACAAACCTGGCTATGTAGTTTTTCTAATCTTAGCTTTCTTTCTTTCTCATTAATGCATCTAGATAGGATCCCTCCGGGCAGTCCCCTGTACAGCTCTCCATCTATCAAAGCGTAATCCCTTAGCTCCTTGATACTTCCTCCACGTCCTACCTCTTTCATTTTTTTTCTTTGACCCCACTCCTCCAATCTTCCTGCTCTAGTTCCTCAGGGAACATCCTTTTGAGGATCCCTATGATGGAATATTCCTGCTTACTTACTCTTATTAGAGTATCTCTTCCTTCGAATGGCATTTAGGATCCCAGGGTGGCTAGTGCATCAGCGAACTTGTTCTCACTCCTTTGGAGGTATTCCACGCTAAAAGTCTAGAATTCCTACTCCAGTCTTTGTGCCCAAGTTCCGTAGGCTGCCAAACTCTGCTCTCTTAGTGCAAAGTCACCTTTCACCTAGGAGACCACAAGATTAAAGTCTCCTAAAACTCTCATGTGTCTTACCCCTATTTTGAGTGCTATGGTCAACCCAATCAAGTATGCTTCATACTCAATTGCATTATTCGAAGAGGAGAACCCAAGCTTGAAAGATAAGGGCATGGTGTCCCCATCTTCGTAGCTTAGTACAACTCCTAATCCATTTAAAGTTGTCGTCACTGACCCATCGAATCTCATCATCCACTTCTTTCCTGGGAGTTCTACCACTGCCACTTCCCCCGGGATTTCCTTGCTTAGTGAGCATTCCTCTTTTCTTGGGAACTAGGCTAGCAAATCTGCTATGGCTTGACTTTTGACAGCTTTGGTAGTCCTAAGACCAATGTCATATTGAGAGAGCAAGACCAGCCACTGTGCTATTCTTCCTGTCAGGAAGGGCTAGTGGAAGAACGCTTTTATGAGATGTGACTTAGTCACCAGGAGGATCTGGTGGGCTGAGAAGTATCATTTTAGTCTTTAGGACGCATATATAACCACCAGACATGCTTTTTCTATCTTGGGGTACCTGGTATCGGTATCCTTAAGTGTCCTGCTTACATAATAAATGGGCTACTCATTCCTATCATCATCTTCTTGTGCTAGCAAGGCTCCTATAGCCTAGGAGTTTGATGCTAAATATAGCAACAGGGGACGCCCACGTATTGGTGCTTGTAGGGTGGGAAGATGATTCATGATTTGTTGGATCCTTTGGAAGGCTTCCTGTTGCTTAGTTCCCCAAGTGAACTCAACCCCCCTTTTCAACAGTTTGGATAAACTACTTGTGACCAAAGCTAATCCTGGTACAAACCTTCTGATGTAGGAGACCCTCCCTAGGAAGATTTTGAGTTCTCTTACGTTGTAGGCATTTTCATCGTTGCAATAGCTACGGCTTTGGCTGGATCCACACTTATGCCTCTATGATGTACTAGGAACCCAAGAAACTTTCCAGCAGATATCCCAAAGGCACACTTCATGGGGTTCATGCATAGTTTGTACTTTCTGCACCTTTCAAAAACTTGTTCAAGTGTTTGAAAGTGTCTTATCTTGGTTTTTGATTTTACCACAATATCATCCACATAGTCTTCCATTATCTTATGCATCATGTCATGGAAAATAGTTGTCATGGTTCCCTGATACGTGGCCCCTGCATTTTTAAGGCCAAAGGGCATCACAGTGTAATAAAAATTCCCGATTGGAGTCCTGAATGCTATTTTCTCTACATCTTTGGCAGCCATACAGATTTGGTTGTACCCACTATACCCATCCATAAATGAAAACATGGCACTTCCTGCAGCTGAATCCACAAGGAGGTCTATATTAGGCAGAGGGAACTTATCTTTTGGACACGTCTTGTTCAAATTGCGAAAGTCCACACAGCACCTGATTTGGTCATTCTTCTTCTTTACGGGTACTATGTTAGAAAGCCACTTGGGGTGCTGGATGGGCTTGATAAAACCTGATAGGCCCAAAACGAATTGACCCCTTGTGATTAAATTAATTGATTAATTAGCAAAGTTATTAATTAATCAAATTAACATGCAAACACGTGGTAGCACAACAAATCACCAATAAACTAATTATGCAACGGAAAATAAATAACATAGTGATTTGTTTACGAATAGGGAAAACCTGACGGCAAAAACCCCACTGGGTGATTTTAAGGTCACCACTCTCGAAATTCTACTATTATCACAACAAGCGGTTACAAGTAAAGGAATCTCATGTACCTTACCAACTTATAGTTGAACTCTTACCCCAATATCCAATTGGACTTGTTTTGTAGTGACAATTTCCCCTTTTGATGCACGGCTCCCAAGTACCTGACTAACCAATACGCGGATCCCAGTACGCGACTTCAATCACCAACTATAGAGAGATTTGTTGGTTGCAAAGTTCTTCAATGTTGGGAAATTTAGACCCCAGTTGATAGAATTTAACAAGTTTTAAACCCAAATTGTTAATTAGATTTATTATGATTAAAACTTGTTAAAACAAACAAACATCAATATCATGTCAAAAATAAATGCAGCGGAAAAGTAAATAAGACAAGATATGATGACCCAGGAAAACCAATGAAGCCAACCAGTTTCACAGTAAAAAACCTGGGGGGAAACCTTCCCGAAAAGAAATCCACTATAGTAAAGAGAAGTTTCAGATCTAGTACAAAACCTTTGTCCCTAGACTCTACAATCCCCGTAGATGAAGATCAAGAAGCACTTGGTTACAAAACCCTAAAGCGTAAAGACGCAGTAGCTTCTTTCAGAGAGAATAACCTTTTGAATATGTTCTCCTTGTATTCTCTTATTCTCTTATGTGACGGCCTTTAAAATAAGCCTTATATAAGTCTAGGGTTGTAAGAAAAGAAACCCTACTCAAATACATAAGCCTGGCCCAAAAATCAAAAAGCTGAAAATTCTGATTTCCCGTAACCTCGATCGATCGAGAGGTGTCGAGGAGGTGTCGAAATTTAATGAATCTCAATAGATAGCAGCTATCGAGGAGGTGTCGAGAAGGTGTCGAGGGGACAGAAACTTTCTCGATCGATCGACCAGCTATCGAGAAGCTATCGAGATTGCGATAAGAATCAGCTGAAGATCTCGACAGATAGCCAGGTGTCGAGGTAGCTATCGAGAGGTGTCGAGATTTAATGAACTTGCACTTCAGCTTGCTTTTTCTTGGACAGACTTGATGACTTCAACACTTGATCTTGAAACAAGGTTTCTTGAAGTATTAAAAACACCTAGAACTACCCAATTACAAGTAGAGTGCGTTTTGTCAAAAGGATTTGCCAATTTACATAAAATATGTCCTTAACAATCTCCCCCTTTGGCAATCCGTGACAAAACCACAACAAACAAATGAACATATGAGAGAAGTCATAAATCACTCAACTCATACTCACTTGTTACATACAATAAAATCTATCCTAACACAAACTCTTGAAAAACTTTGCAAGAAGAGAGTTTATGGCAAGTAGACTTTGACAACCTGTATTTCTGAAACACTTTAAACAAAACTCATCAAGGCATCTTAGTGTGAAACAGAAATAATAGATTGCATACAAGTATAAGAAACATGTGTATAAAGATAGAAAAGAAACAACACATGTAAAGGTAGGTGAAAGAAACATACATCAGCATATAAAGAAGATAAGCACAATGTATGTAGACAATGGTCACAAGACCCAAGGTACAAGAAGAAGGAAGTAAGCACTCCCCCTAACAAGATGAAACACATCTCCCCCTTACAAAGGAATGTATTTCTCCCCCTAACATGTAGAATCTTAAAAAGAAATCTTAAAAAGAAACCACAAAGTCTCCACACTTTCTCTCCCCCTTTTTGTCATGATTGACAAAGGATACAAGAAGCTAGAAAGCTTAACCCGAGAAACATAAAGATGATCAAGAATGATCAAGGGGATACAAAGAATCCATATAAATGCATGAATGTAATGAAACAAGATGCTATGGATGACAAGATAATAGAAAGATGCAAAACATGTGAAAAACACATGGATCCCAAAACACACACACACACACTAAACAAGACTAACCAATTTTATATTTCAAAAACAAGTCAAGACAGTTTAGTGAGCATACATTAGCATATGTAAACATTTGTGATGGCCAAATCACATTGTACCTGCACATGTATCAAGAGTAGCAAAGAATATTGCGTGTTGTGTGTGAAAAACATCGCAAGATTGCATATATGTATAGATGTTATGACGATCTGAGATATGAGAAAATAACTTTTAACTCACACACAATCATAACTGTTTGATGGGGACTATCACCTTCGAGGTACATCCTATAACTCCCACATCTCCTAGAAAACACGCTTGCAATCATATTTAAAGCATCTTTAATCTTTTTGCTTTATATTTTCTTTGCATATTTTCTTTTAAGCATATCATGCATGGGCATAAAAAGAGAGAAAAGAAATACCCAAGATGTTAAGCATTTGACATCGCATTTTTGCTATGCCGAAGCATACGAATGTCTTTGACACTGCACTTTTGCTATGCCGAAGCATACAGGTGTCTATGACACTGCACTTTTGCTATGCCGAAGCATACAGGTGTCATACTATGATTGGCGGGTAACAGTGGTGAGATGGTTATTTATGCCTTTCTCTTAGGATTTTCTAGTCCTACCCGTCAAAAAGAGTGATATGAGTGTTAAGTTTAAGAGATAACTTAATCTTACTCATCACAAACAAGAGCCACAAAGCTCACTTGCTTAGTTGTGCATAGAGATGCTCATCTAAGCTACAAGAGATACAAAGTTTAGAAACTTTGTTTCAATGGCCATCCAAGGTACACAAATACCAAAGTACACAAAACACACACTGTTTTTGTATTTTTCAATTTTTCCTTTTTATTTTTATTTTGAAAACAAAACAAAATAAAAACTAAACAACCAAACAAAAACAGATAAACAACATGAATGCATGAAAGAAAGATGGATGCATATGCATGAAAACATGATAGAAATATGAGATGCATGAAAGCATGATTTCAAAAGCAGATAAGAAATCAAGCAAAGAGAGTCCTACTTTAGATAGAAAGAATTAAAGCAGAGGACAAACAAAAAAGACAATTAAGTCTTAGGCTCCTTTCTCACCCACACAGCACGAGTCTTTGGCCGTGAAGATGAAAAGGCACGTGTCCTAGTATGTCTACTAAAGGACATAGAAGAATTAAGATTCTCCTGAAATTGAGTTAAAAAGCTCAAGACTTTTAATAACTCTCCAAACAAAGGTAAAGGTCCTTGAGAGGAAACCTGTGACCGTTTGGACAATTGCTTATGAGGATACAACTTAAAGCAATTAGGACGAATGTGTCCAGCAACACCACAGTGGTGACAAACATGAGCAGTTTTAGAACTACTATGCTTCCCAGAAGGAGGTCTAACCTTAGAGGTTGACAGAGACCTCAACTTAGGACAATTTGGCCTAATATGACCAACAATATGACAATGATGACAAATGGGGACAAATTCAGATTTATCAATCAACCTAGGAGGAGTTTTAGACATAGGTTTAGAAACTTCAGCATTAACATCAGATTGTTTACCTTTGTCTATCCTAGCAATATTAGCCTTCAACTCTTGATTATTCCTTTTAAATTGAGGAATATAAAAATCCTTTTCTTTTGAGTTAGGCTCAACAACAAGTTTGGCACTAGTTAATTTTTCAACTTCAGTTTTAGATTCAACTAGTTGCTCTTCCAAACTTTTAATTTTGTCCACCTGAGATGAAATTTGATTTTTAAAATTCTCATTCAAATTATTGGCTTCATCCAATTTAGCAATCAAATCATCTTTTTCAAGCTTGACCTTTTTAATTTTAGCTTTCAATTTTGTAGAACATTCAAGAGATTTCATACAAAAATTATAAAGCTTGCAATAAGCATCTTGCAAATCATCATCATCATTCAACACTAGATCATGCAAATCAAAACAATCAAGAGATTCCATGACAACGGGGGTCAAGGATCACACTCAGGAAATTAATCCAATCAGAGTGAACCCGCTCTGATACCACTTGTTGGGAAATTTAGACCCCAGTTGATAGAATTTAACAAGTTTTAAACCCAAGTTGTTAATTAGATTTATTATGATTAAAACTTGTTAAAACAAACAAACAAACATCAATATCATGTCAAAAATAAATGCAGCGGAAAAGTAAATGAGACAAGATATGATGACCCAGGAAAACCAATGAAGCCAACCAGTTTCACAGTAAAAAACCTGGGGGGAAACCTTCCCGAAAAGCAATCCACTATAGTAAAGAGAAGTTTTAGATCTAGTACAAAACCTTTGTCCCTAGACTCTACAATCCCCGTAGATGAAGATCAAGAAGCACTTGGTTACAAAACCCTAAAGCGTAAAGACGCAGTAGCTTCTTTCAGAGAGAATAACCTTTTGAATATGTTCTCCTTGTATTCTCTTATTCTCTTATGTGACGGCCTTTAAAATAAGCCTTATATAAGTCTAGGGTTGTAAGAAAAGAAACCCTACTCAAATACATAAGCCGGGCCCAAAAATCAAAAAGCTGAAAATTCTGATTTCCCGTAACCTCGATCGATCGAGAGGTGTCGAGGAGGTGTCGAAATTTAATGAATCTCAATAGATAGCAGCTATCGAGGAGGTGTCGAGAAGGTGTCGAGGGGACAGAAACTTTCTCGATCGATCGACCAGCTATCGAGAAGCTATCGAGATTGCGATAAGAATCAGCTGAAGATCTCGACAGATAGCCAGGTGTCGAGGTAGCTATCGAGAGGTGTCGAGATTTAATGAACTTGCACTTCAGCTTGCTTTTTCTTGGACAGACTTGATGACTTCAACACTTGATCTTGAAACAAGGTTTCTTGAAGTATTAAAAACACCAAGAACTACCCAATTACAAGTAGAGTGCGTTTTGTCAAAAGGATTTGCCAATTTACATAAAATATGTCCTTAACATTCAATTCATCCACGATGAAGATCAAGAAGATGCTTGGTCACAAAACCCAAAGGTGTACATACACAGCAACTTCTTCAGAAGAGATGAACTAGGGCAAAACTGTCTCCAGTCACAAATTGCTTGAACAAACTTTGCTCAATGCTTGTGCAACTTGTGTACTCTTTGATGGCCTTTAAAACAATCCTTTTATATGTCTAGGGTTAGGAGAAAAGAAGGCCCAAAGACACATTCACGGATTTCAAAAAATCAGATTAGAAATTTTGATTTTATAAACCTTGACAGATAGAAGCTGTCGAGTATCTATCGAGATAACTGTCGAGACACGGGCAGAACAGCTTCTTTAAACCTCAACACATGCTAGCTGTCGAGATTTAGTAACTTTGCACTTTCAGCTTGTTTTCTTGGACAGACTTGAAAGCTTCAACACTTGATCTTGAAACATAGTTTCTTGAAGTATTTCAACACATCCTAGATCTACTCAAATACAAGTAAAGCATGTTTTGTCAAAGGATTAGCAAACAAATAAATGAACATATGAGAGAAGTCATAAATCACTCAAGGCATCTTAGTGTGAAACAGAAATAATAGATGGCATACAAGTATAAGAAACATGTATTTAAAGAGAGAAAAGAAACAACACATGTAAAGATAGGTGAAAGAAACATACATCAACATATAAAGAAGATAAGTACAATGTATGTCTAAAAATGGTCATAAGACCCAATGTACAAGAACAATGTATCTATAAAAGAAAGAAAAGAAAAGATACATCATATCCTCACTACATCCCTCAGCACTCAACACTCCCCCTAACAAAATAGTCCTATACTAACTCTCCCCCTAAGAATGACTACTCTCATATCCCAAAACTACTTCCTTTTTTTGTCACGAGTGACAAAGGGTAAAGTGTCAAGTAGACATCTCATCGGCAGAGCTAGCATCTCCATCATCATCATCTGAAGCATCATCGTCATTGCCATCATCATCATCATCCTCAGCTGCAGAATCAGAAGCTACATGAGGTGGTGGAGGAGAAGCCTCAGAAGCAAAACCACCTATGGTCACCTGCCGCCTAGCAATACGGCCAACACGAACATTCACCTAATACATCTCAGTAGAGAGTGTATCGAGGCGAGCATCCATGCGCTGAAGCTGCGCCATGATGTCCTCTAGAGTCACTCCACGCTGAGAAGAGGAGGGAACGGATGTAGAAGGAGCAGAAAGAGTGGGAAGAGCGGCTGAATTTGACTATCGTGACCTAAATTGCGCCTTGCTACGTTTAACGGTAGCGGTGTCTATGGCACACATGACAGAAAAGTGATCAGAAGAGGGAAAAGGAATAGAAAAATGGCGTAGAATCCGCGTGATAGCTGAAGGGAAAATGAGCTTATCACGGGTAGCCGTATCCCTAAACACATCTATGATGGAAAGAAAAAAATGTGAAGGAAAATCTATAGTGAGGTGCTCTAACAAAGAAAGAAAAAATCAAGCACAAGGCTCTGTGATAGAGTTATAGTGAGAGAGTGGGTGCAAAACAAAAGTCATCACCGTGTTCATGAATCTAGGACCTTTAGCAAAAGGCTGACATGGTGTAAACTGACACTCACCCCAAATAGATGGGTACTCATAGAAAGTAGACATCATCTCATCTTTGGACACAGTTCTCAGACGCTCACAACTGGGGTAGTCATGATGCTCTACCCTCGGAACTCGAAGCACATCCACAACAAGCTGCGGTGTGAAAGCAAAGCACGTAACTCGAACGTGAGTATGAAAGAGATGTACTGAAGAATCAATCCCGTGCATGTTGGAGCAAAACTCCTGAATAAGCACGAGAGGACAAGTGACCAGGATGTCACACAATGACTCCCATCCCCGACTGTGAATGACATCGGGACAGTCAGTGTCGACAAAGTCCGCCAAAATGACTCGGCGTTTCGAATGAACACCTCGTCTAGAAAAGTTCTCTGAGTAGTCCTTTCGGGCATCCTCATCACGGAACCGAATGTTAAAGGAAGTAGGATCAGAAGAAGATGATGCCCTGGAACGAAGAGGGTTCCAAGACAGAGCAGACTTACGTTTGGGTGCCATAGGCATGACTAACGTAAACAAGAGAGAGAGAGAGAGAGAGAGAGAGAGAGAGAGAGAGAGAAGGAGACAATCAGAAAGTCCCAAAAGCATTTCAAATATATCAACTATATTGAAAAGAGAGTACGCATGCATGAAAATGCATGAGCATGTGACATGCAAAGTAAAAAGCATCATGGGCTCAACCCAATCCAATCCTACCAACACACAAACATATTGCACACATCTAAATGCATGAAAATTCTGTTACAATGCAAATGTGATGCAGTGCATGAGATTTTAAACACATGTAAATGAAAATCCATCCCAAAATTACAATAAACACTCATCAATTTTGAAAAACCACAAAACCTAGGTTTCAAATCATGAAATGCATGGAGAATGAAGAGATAAGAGAGCATACCAAGAGATTTGAAGCAAATAAAGGCCAAAAAACTCATGGATTTAAGATTTTGAGTGAGTAGAGAGAGTTTGGGAGAGGAACAGCCACAGACAGATCGAGAAAGATCGAGAACAATGAAGTCCGGATTGCACAAAACGTATATATAGATCCTCACTAATTCTCGATAAATAGAGGTGTCAAGAGGTGTTGAGATAGGTATTGAGACAGGTGTTGAGAAACATAACGTCGACAGATGAGTCTGTCGAGAGGTATCGAGGAAGAGTTCATCAGACACGATAAGGAAATCTTGATCGATCCACTAGCTGTTGAGAAGCTATCAAGGAGGTAGAAACTTTCTTGATCTATCCACCAGGTGTCAAGGAAGCTATCGAGATTGCAATAAGAAACAGCTCAAAATCTCAACAGATTGTCCAGGTGTCGAGAGGTATCGAGGAGGTGTCGAGATTGCTTAAAAACAGTTTTTCAAGAAAGGAAAAACACAGACATGAATGCAATCCAACATGCAACTCAAACATTGATCCAATCAACATTTTAAGCTCTCAAAAACATCTCTCAACAGTAATTTTAAGCACATGGATCTCAAAAAAACACACACACACACACTAAAAAAGTCTAACTAATTTTATATTTCAAAAACAAGTCAAGACAGTTTAGTGAGCATACATTAACACATGTAAAACCTTGTGATGGCCAAATCACATTGTACCTGTAAATGTATCAAGAGTAGCAAAGAATATTGCGTGTTGTGTGTGAAAAACATCGCAAGATTGCATAAGTGTATACATGTTATGACGATTTGAGATATGTGAAAATCACTTTAACTCACACACAATCATAATTGTTTGATGGGGACTATCACCTTCGAGGTACATCCCATAACTCCCACATCTCCTAGAATACACGCTTGCAACCATATTTGAAAGCATTTTTGATCTTCTTGCTTTTTATTTTCTATGCATATTTTTCTTTTTAAGCATATCATGCATGGGCAAAAAAGAGAGAAAAAAGAAATACCCATTGATATTTGACATTCCAATTTTGCTTTGCCGAAGCACACAAATGTCATTGACACTACACTTTTGCTATGCCGAAGCGTATAGGTGTCATATTATGATTAGCGGGCAATAGTGGTGAGATGGTTATTTATTCCTTTCTCTTAGGATTTTCTAGTCCTATCCGTCAAAAAGAGTGATACGAGTGTTAAGTATAAGAGATAACTTAATCTTACTTAGCACAAACACTAGCCACAAAGCTCACTTGCTTAGTTGTGCATAGAGAAGCTCATCTAAACTACAAAAGATACAAAATTTAGAAAACTTTGTTTCAATGGCCATCCAAGGTACACAAGTACCAATGTACACAAAACACACACTGTTTTTGTATTTTTTTTTTTTTTTTCAATTTTTCAATTTTTCAATTTTGTATTTTTTTTTTTTATATCAAAAAAAAAAAAAACTGAAAATAAACAAACAAAAACGTGTTAAACAAAGCAAAACATAAAACTAGACTGACTCAAAACAGTAAAGCTAAACACACAAGTAATGCAACAAACAAAAACAAGAATATAGAAGAAAGTGATAGAATCACTTGGAGCCATTTTCCTTCCACACCTTGGAAGAACCTTTCCGTTGATTAAACTGTTGTGAAATTTTAAAGTACTCGCAAGTGTACGAACCGTACCGAAGTATAGTTTGACAAGAAAGAGGTCGAACCCACAGCGACTTGAATGTACGTAGGAAAATTAAATCAAATCTTAACCAAATTAATCCTAATCTAGTTTAATAAAAATTGGTTTTTCTGAGATTAAAAAAAACAAAGCAAATAATAAAATTAAGCAAATAGTTAAACTAAGCAAAAGATATAAAGCAATAAAAATATGTAAACAATCAAGGGAAAGGAATTAAGGTTTTGGAATCCGCCTTGTAAGTCATATCAACATATATTTATGATCATTAATTTTTCCCAACCACTACATGATTATCTAGAAATCAATCTTGCTATCATGGAAAATATTCTCATTAAAATCCTTATTTTAAAAATTAAAAGCATGTTCTTCTTCGCTTCTTAAGTATAAAACCAAATCATCAATTGTATCCGAAGCCAAACAAATCACAAGATATATACAATTCTAAAAATCAAATCATAAATTGTATCCATTGACAAACAAATCACAAACGATATCCAATTTTATAATCAAGAATTAATAAACCAAGCATTCAATTAATTAAGACAAATCCTAAATCATGAGAAAAACATGATTGAACTCATATCTAGAATCCCATCTTAATTAATTGATATGAAGTAAGAACAATTTAAATCATTAAAGAACAACTATTGTGGGAAAAATCAAATCACATAAATATTACTGATAATCCTTAATAAGGTTTCATCCTCAACCCTAATTATAAATTTAGCTACTCAAGATAATTGAAAGAAAACACAAAAAAAAAAAATACTAAACATTAAACTAGAAAAATAATTAAAACACACAGTCATGGAAGAAGTTGCCGCAGCTCTCTATACATTCAGCCTTCAGCCCTAGCACTAGCCTCAACCCCTGAATTTTGCCCTACAGAACCTTTAAATAGGTCAAGGAATCCTATTACAAGTTGAATTCCCGTTTGGAGAAAATCCCAGATTTTTAGGTTTCAGTTAACCGACGATTTCGGCCCGTTTAACATCATAATTCGGACTTTTAGTAAACTACAAAGTTGTAGCCCTTTAAGTTAAATTTCCATCCCAGCCTGAATCATCTCAATTGGACGTCTGAATCAAAAGCTATGCCAAAAATACTCACTAATGTGCAGGCTAGAATCCTAATCCAAATTGGACTTGGATTTGATGCAAATTTCCTTTGATTCCCTGCTCCAATTGGACTTAAATTTAATTGGGTTGGCCTTCTTTAACTTCGTCATGGCCCTTGTAAAAGTAAAGTCCATTATCTTTCTTCTTTGCACAAATCCACTTATTTAATTCCATTCTCCTACAAAAGACAAATTCACACAATAAGATTTAGTTAAGCACAAAATTGATTATTCAGCATTATTCCAAAACCAAATATAAAATGCATGAATTAACTCAAAATAAGTATGATAATGCTTTCCAACAATGATATAAATATGCAAAATTAAGCTATTATCAATGCACATCATAAACCTTTGAACCGGCGGTGAGGGGGAAGAATTGAAACTGTTCAAGTTCGAAAGGAACATGAGGGCTTTTAGAAGATCTCCAAAAGGAGCAAGAGAGGATTGAAGCTGATTCTGGCTTCCAGATACTATCATGCTGTTGTTCTGTTGAGTGGCTAACCACTTATAGCAATTTGGTCGAGTATGACCGGCAGCTCCACAATAATGACAAAGATGCTGCTTCTTTTGTTTAGACTTTTGAGAGTTAGCCTTCTTAGTCCTAGAGTTTTTAACATCTTTCTTATCCTGTTTATGGGGTGCTCCTAAGATAGATTTACCCTTGTTTAAGTTCTCACTAGCTAATTCAGTTTTAATATCATTGTTCTCAATTTCAATATTATTAGCAGGAGGAACAAAAATAGTACTACTAGTAGAAGCAATATTAGAGGAAGAAAGACCATACCCTAAACCTATTCGACCCGAAGTAGATTTCTAAATGCTGAGCATCTCATCAAGCTTTGCACTTGAAGTTCTCTTCAATTGAGCTCTAACTTGAAATAGCTCTGCTTCAAGCTTCTTGGTCTTCTCAGCCAAGAAATTGTTCTCAAATCTCAGTGTTCCAATAGTCTGATTAGCTTCATCAAACTTTGTGGACAGTTCTTCACGATTAAGTTCCACATCACTGAGTTTCTTGGTGGCCAGCCTATACAGTTTCTCATGCTTCTCAGAAAGTTTGTACAGTTTCTCATAGGCTATATGGATATCATCTTGATCATCCATCTTCTCACACTTAGAATTCACCAATTCTTCTTCTTCTTCCACGTTTCCAACAATCCCTTCAGTAGGATTGACTGTGGCAGTGAAGGCATTCAAGATTCCATCATCCTCATTGTCAGAATCATCTTCAGGCTCAGTGTCACTCAAGGTTGCAGCAAGTGCCTTACTCTTCCCAATGCTCTTGAGATATGTGGGACATTCTTGCTTCATATGTCCGAAGCCATGACATCCAAAACATTTTGGTCCTACTGGAACAATGTACTGACCGTCATCCTTTGCATCCTTCTTCCCTTTGTCTTGGCTCTTGAATTGAGAAGAACTGGATTGCCTACGGTCCTTGTCGAAGCTCCTTCCATTGGCATTCTTCATAAATTTCTTGAATTGCCTTGTAATGTAGGACTTCATCTTGGAATCTTCATCATCGGAAAACTCATCTGTATCACTGCTCTTTGCCTTCAAAGCCATGCTCTTGCCTTTACCCGACTTGCCAATCCTAGATAGCCCCCAGCTCAGTCAAAGGAATCTTGTCAATATCTTTTGATTCCTCTATCGCCGTAATCTTGGCATGGAATCTCTCGGATAGAGATTTGAGCACTTTCCTCACAATCTTGGGTTCAAGAATGGTTTCCCCAAGATTGAAGGTTGAGTTTACTATGTCCTTGAGTTTAGCATAGAACTCATTGAATGACTTATCCTCCTCCATCTTTATCTCTTCAAAGCTTGTAGTTAGCCTTTGATGCTTTGAATCCTTGACAGCCTTTGTACCCTCATAGGTTGTCTGGAGGATGGTCTATGCTTCCTTAGCAGTTTCAGTAGAGGATATCTTCTTAAACTCCTCATTGGTGACCGCGCTAAATAAGGCATTCAACGCTCTGCTGTTGAAGTTTGCCGCCTTGATCTTTGCTTCATCCCAATCGGCCGGTGCTTCCTTTGGCTTGGTCTAGCCAATCTCTACAGCTTGCCACACCTTCTCATCTAAAGACTGCAAGAAAGCTCTTATGCGTACTTTCCAGTATGCATAGTTAATGCCATCGAATAAAGGAGGTATAATTAATGACTGTCATCTATCCATGACAAACAAGGGTCAATGGATCAACACAGCAAAGATTAAACCTAATCAGAGTGTGCCTGCTCTGATACCACTTGATAGGCCAAAAACGAATTGACCCCTTGTGATTAAATTAATTGATTAATTAGCCAAGTTATTAATTAATCAAATTAATATGCAAACGAATGGTAGCACAAACAAATCACCAATAAACTAATTACGCAGCGAAAAATAAATAACACGGTGATTTATTTACAAATGGGGAAAACCTGACGGGCAAAACCCCACCGGGTGACCACTCCCGAAATTCCACTATTATCACAACAGGCGGTTACAAGTAAAGGAATCTCAAGTACCTTACCAACCTACAGTTGAATCCTTATCCTAATACCCAATTGGACTTGTTCTGTAGTGACAATTTCCCCTTTTGATGCACGGTTCCTAAGTACGTGACTAACCAATGCGCGGATCCCAATACGCGACTTCAATCACCAACTATAGAGAGATTTGTTGGCTGCAAAGTGCTTCAATTCATCCACGATTAAGATCAAGAAGATGCTTGGTCACAAAACCCAAAGGTGCACATACACAACAACTTCTTCAGAAGAGATGAACTAGGGCAAAACTTTGTCTTCGGTCACAAATTGCTCGGAAAAACTTTGTTCAATGCTTGTGCAACTTGTGTACTCTTTGACGGTCCTTAAAACAATCCTTTTATATGTCTAGCGTTAGGAGAAAAGAAGGCCCAAAGACACATTCACGGATTCCAAAAAATCAGATTAGAAATTCTGATTTTATAAACTTCGACAGATAGAAGCTGTTGAGCATCTATCGAGATAGCTGTCGAGACACAGGCAGAACAGCTTCTTTAAACCTCGACACATGCTAGCTGTCGAGCTAGCTATCGAGCTTTAGTAACTTTGCACTTTCAGCTTGTTTTCTTGGACAGACTTGAAAGCTTCAACACTTGATCTTGAAACATGGTTTCTTGAAGTATTTCAACACATCCTAGATCTACCTAAATACAAGTAAAGTGCGTTTTGTCAAAGGATTAGCCAATTACATAAAAGAATGACATATGTTCTTAACAAGTGAACCACATATGTCCTAAAAAAACTAGCTGCTACCAGCTTCTTGACTTCTTGAGTTATCTGAGCTTCTACATCAGTGTGAAAGACCCTGGCTGGCTGGATTACTGGCTTGACTCTTGGGTCTACATTGAGAGAATGGACCACCAGTCCCGGATCCAAACCAGGCATCTTATCATAAGTCCATGAAAGCCTATCCACATATTTCTTGAGTAAGGCCACTAATTACTCTTTCTCTTGTGTTGTCAACTGACTGCAAATGAAAATAGGCTTCGGGATCCTAGCTCAGCTCCCAAGTGTATTTCTCTTAATTCTTCCTCAGGCTAAATTTGTGCCTCCTTCACTAGTTCCTTTGGGATTTCTTTTTGAGCCATCATACAATCTGGTGGTCCGGGACCCTCTTACATAATACATTCAGGCCCCGTACATCTTCATAAATGATAAATTAGCCTTCTTCTTCTCTCCAAGAGGTTTCTCAGGTCATAGGTACCCCCTCCTTCTTCTTCTTCCAAGATAGGAGTTCTTGGGGTCCTCGACGTGGTGTTTTCATCATCTGGTTCCAGCTCAATGTAAAACATCGTTTCTACAAAGTTTATTTCTCCTTGGCTGAAAGGGTTATGGTTGGCAGGGATCCTCATGGGTCTCCTATTCAATCTCCCTTTAACACATTGATGGTATGTGGATGGAATAAGGAGATGCTTATAGAGCCATGGGCGTCCCAATAGCACATGATAGGACACTTCCAAATTGATTACATGAAATCTAGTCAGGGCTACAATTAGGCATACTCTTAAGGCCAGCTGAACATATCCCTCGATTGATTCTGCCAATCCTCCAAATCCTGTTATCTCCATGGGAGCCCCCAGGATCCTCTTGCTAGTTAGGCCCATGGCTTCTAGGGTACTCAGGGCTATGAGGTTGAGTGATGCCCTCGTGTCCAGTAATGCTCTTCTGATTTGAATGCCATTTATGGTGGCCATCAGCTACAGGGGTCTGCGGTGATCTGGATGCTCGACCTCCATGTCCTCATTAGTGAAGGTTATTGCATTGGTTGTCTCTAAGTAAGCTTTACTAGCATGCGATTCTGCTGTGAAACATTCCATTCCTGAATCTACTGCTATACTCATAAAGGACTCCGTGGCCACCCTTTTTGCTTCTGGTCCAAGTCCCAATTAGTTAAATAGTGATTTGAACTTTAGGTTCTTCTGGAGAGTCTTGACTATGTTTGGATGGAAGGATCCTTTAGATTCTTCTGTTTCTGCCGAGTTCCCATGAATTACTATAGCCACCACCCCCTTTCCCTTGTGATTGGGTAGAGGGTTCCTTTGCACTTTAGGCTCTTTTTGAGTGAGCTCTAAGGTTCCCTCCCTAAGCTTCTTGTGAAAAAACCTACAGAGGGTCCAACAATCCTTGGTGGAGTGCTTGAAATAGTTATGAATCCTGCAAAACAAAGGATTCTTCCTTTCTTCCTCGGTTGGTGGTCTAGACACAATGAATGGCCTAACAATTCCATCTCCAATCCATTTGTCCAAAACAATGTTCAATTCCTCTGTAGTACATGGGATCACGGGTGGCTCCTCGAACACTTTCCCTTCAGGCCCCTTTCTTTTTTCTCCAATTGACGATGTCATGGCCTGGGGTACGGGCACCCTCTTTGTTCTCATAGTCTGCATTGTCCTACTAGTTCTTTGCAGCAAGTCAGCAACCTGGGTTATGCATAAATTTTTGAGGTTGAGCCTATAATCAAAAAGCATGTTGCATATGCAGTTCTCCACAAGCCCTTTTTCTTCATGGTCTCCATAATAGTCTAGAGAAACGTCTTCAAATCTTTTGATAAATTGGACAGGATCTTCCCCAGGCCTTTGCCTTACCATCTGGAGGCTTTGGAAGGTGACCTTGTCTTCTCCTGGGTAACACTTTGCGCAGAACCTCTCAATCATTTCGCCTCAGCATGGTGTACCAAGTATATGCTCTGTCCACTAGGGACTTAGCAAACTCCCTTAGACACAGCTCTCTGTTTCCTGCGTAAGGGCCCATAGTGTGAATAAACCTACTTATGTGTTCCACAGCAGTTCTATTTCTTCCATCAAAAGGGTGGAACTTCGGGGGTTCATATCCCTTAGGATATAGCTTGCCAAGGAGCTCTGGCAGGAACGGGGGATCCCGAGAAAATTGCTTGGGGATTCCCAAGAATTTTCCTCTTTCTTGTTCTAGAAGGGCATTGACATCTGCCAGTGTTAGGTACTGGGGGCTAGGTCCCCTCCTACTACTGACCCTCCCTCTGGTTGGGCTTTGCCCTGGTTGACCACGGGGGGATGTTATCCCTAATTTCATGCGTCCTGCCCTCTTTGAGGAGGCGAATCTCTTACTGCAATTCTTTCAGCATTTCTGCCATTTGAGCCATGGGGTCTGGCTCCTGTCCTGCATGCCTTTGTCCTGATATAACCTCCTGTTCTACCAAAGGCACCTCGTTCCTCTGTCTGGAGGCCACCTCATTTTCCCCTACGTGCTTAGAGGCTGCAGGTGGTACATTGGTACCTTTGCTGTTCCTTGATCTTAGAGCCATGCTCTACAAAAGGACTGCTTCTTCCCTTTCCTTTACCTAGTCTCCAGTGGAGTCGCCAAAATGTGAGAGTCCCTTTTTGGACAGTGTCCAGGCCCAAACCAGAGCAAGGACCCTGGGCCCTCTTGTTGTAGTTTGAAGGGATTGGGCTTGGTTCACCACAGCTAAATGGGCTGTTTTACAAACCAAGTGGTGCACAGAACAAGAATCCTACAAATTAAAAATCAAAACTAAAAAAACATTTATTCATACATCACCAAATTAAAAGAGATGGAAGAAGAAAAAGTAAAGAAAAACTACCTCTTGCATGGATGTACACTTTTCTTGAGAGAATATTTGAGGGTTCAAAGAAATTTATGCAATTATCTTTGAAACCTAAAAATCCTTGCTTACAAAAAAGAAATTCTTAGGACTAAAGCCTTTAGAGCCTCTTTAAGATAAGAGAGAAAATACTAGAAAGGGGAGTCAGAAAGAGGGGAAATCTGAGAGCGTGAAAAATTCTCTATTTATAGAAGATGAAAGACTCGAAAAAATAGCTTAGATGATCAGAATACGAATTGGGACGCGTCCTTATCGCTAAAAAATCGAAAAGGATGTGTTTTAACGTAATCCCAATGCCCTCAGGCCGAGGCCCAAATGTGTGCCATTCGGCACTTGAAAAGCCGTTTGGCACTTTGAAAGTGCCGTTCAGCACTCCAAAAGTGCCACGACACTTTTGGGTGCCAATTCTGCTTTCGAGTTTTAGTTCGTTTTGGGTTCATTTTTTGAGATTTTTTGTGTTGGGATTTGCACTTTGACACATTTTTAATCCATATTCTAAAAATTAAACTCTTCTCTGGATAATTTAGGTCTTGTAGATAAATACTCTAAAAACAATCTTGGTGAAGTCTAGATTATCCACAATTTTATCGTTATCCAATTATCCCCTTTATTCCCATGCAAACAATCTTATTTTTGACACTAACTATCAACCAATCACAAAATTATTTAATTAATTTTAATTGTTTAACCAATCAGAATTAATTTAAATTAATCATGCATGGTTGACTCTACATAAACACAATGCATTCTAACCATATCTTTCGATCTGACTGTTTGATTTGGAAATCGGGCATACCGTCGCAACCATGAGAACCTCAAGATCATTTTTATGATATGCAATGAACAAATTAATGCATTATATGAAATCATGAATTTCAGGTACACGAATAGTCATTCTAGTCATCTTCCTTGATTAAATCATGGGTGCAAAATTGAGTGTCTATAGAATGCCCTTCAGTGACAGAGCCCGTTCAGCACTCCAAAAGTGCCACGACACTTTTGGGTGCCAATTCTGCTTTCAAGTTTTAGTTCGTTTTGGGTTCATTTTTTGAGATTTTTTGTGTTGGGATTTACACTTTGACACATTTTTAATCCATATTCTAAAAATTAGACTCTTCTCTGGATAATTTAGGTCTTGTAGATAAATACTCTAAAAACAATCTTGGTAAAGTCCAGATTATCCACGATTTTATCGTTATCCAATTATCCCCTTTATTCCCATGCAAACAATCTTATTTTTGACACTAACTATCAACCAATCACAAAATTATTTAATTAATTTTAATTGTTTAACCAATCAGAATTAATTTAAATTAATCATGCATGGTTGACTCTACATAAACACAATGCATACTAACCATATCTTTCGATCTGACAGTTTGATTTGGAAATCGGGCATACCCTCGCAATCATGAGAGCCTCAAGATCATTTTTATGATATGCAATGAACAAATTAATGCATTATATGCAATCATGAATTTCGGGTACACAAATAGTCATTCTAGTCATCTTCCTTGATTAAATCATGGGTGCAAAATTGAGTGTCTATAGAATGCCCTTTAGTGACAGAGCTTGGAAAACGAATGTCAATGTAAAACAAAGACACTAATTTTAGCGGCCATGATTTAATTAAGGTTGAATTTTCAAAGATTACCTAGCTCTCGAACCTAGAATCTTAGAACATAGAACTAATGCTTTACCTTTTGAAAAAAAAAAGAAAATTGTGAATACTTGACCTATTTGATAGCTGATAAATTTTTAAATGATTCTTGATAATTGAGGTGACCGAGTGGCTTTTCTATCTTAGTTTGAATGTGAACGGTAACCAAGGGGCTTTTCTACCTCGGAACTGGAAATGTGGCGACCAAGGGGCTTTTCAATCTCAATCTTGAATAAAGGTAACCAAGGGGCTTTTCAACCTTGGAATCGGAGCTGTGGCAACCAAGGGGCTTTTCAACCTTGATCTGAGCTGTGGCAACCAAGGGGTTTTTCAACCTCGATCTTGAAGGAAGGTAACCAAGGGGCTTTTCAACCTCGGAACCGGAGCTGTGGCGACCAAGGGGCTTCCAATCTCGATCTTAATGAAAGGCAACCAAGGGGCTTTTCAACCTTGGAACTAGAGCTGTGACGACTAAGGGGCTTTTCAACCTCGATCTGAGTTGTGGTGACCAAGGGGCTTTTCAACCTTGATTTGACGAAAGGGAACAAAGGGGCATTTCAACCTCGGAACCGGAGCTGTGGCAACCAAGGGGCTTTTCAACCTCGATCTGACGAAAGGGAACCATGGGGCTTTTCAACCTCAGAATCAGAGCTGTTGAAGTCGATCAAAGAGCTTTTCTACTTCGATTAGAAATGCTACCTACAAAAAGGAAAAATTTAGGATTAGACTTTAAATGATGAGGGCTTTGTGGTTCCATTGTTTTTGAGACGTGTGATTTCCATTTGTTCCTTTTTTATTTGAATTTATTCATTAGCATGAAAACCTTGACAGATTTTCATGGTTCCTTGAAAAATATTTTATCTTTGAAGTTTGAAATTTGGAATTAGAAGTTTGCGAATTGGAACTTGGAGTTTGAAACTTGGGATTGAAAATTTGAAATTCGGAATTGAGAGTTTGATGTTGAGACATTGTCATTGTGTTGTTATGTGCTCTTGTTGAAATTTGGGGCATTGCATGATTGATCATGTTGTAATCTTGGCTTTGGGGATTTTTTTGAATTGTTGTATTTTTTGGCATGGTGTAACTTGAACAATGTTGGTGAGTCATGAATTTTGGCAATGTTGGCAATTTTTGATGTTGTTGAATGAACTTTAGCTTGAATTTTAGGGCATTGAGGTTGTGAAAATTTTGTGGTGTAGGCTTGGTCGAACAAATTCATGATGAGTGTGGAAAATTTGTTGGCATGTGTAAGTCTTATTTCATGAGCATGGAAAAATTTTGTGGGCATGGGTATGGAAAGAAAAAATTTTGTGTGAATAGGTATGGAAAAAAAAAAATTTGTGGTGGCCTGAAATTTTGGTCATTGAAAATTTTTGTTGGGCGTGAGATTTTCTTCTGTTATCCTAATGATGGGTTTAACACTTGTCTTTGTTGATTTTTCAGGTGAGTCACATGATGCCACCACAAGATCTTTGGAGGAATGGATCATAAATCTTGAGCTTTAGAATTGGCAGCAGGAATCTCAGTTTTATGCAAGTCAAAAAGGAAACACTGAAGGTGGCTCCTCTAGAGGTGGGTCGAGGAGATCTTCGTCCAGGTGGACCTAGAGTCCCAATGATGCTTGATTTGTTATTTTAATTTTCCTACAAAAACAAGAAGTGTTTCTTAGACAAATTTGTATTAATTTTAGCCTTTAGCTCTTTGTCCTTGGAATTGCCCTTGATCATGTAGAAACTTTAAATGAGACAAGTTTAGACTTCACCAGATGAGGTCATGTAGTACCAATTTAAACTTATCTTGATTAGTTCTGATGGAATCTACACTTACTTGAATGAGGTGGAGTTGAATGCCCCTAGTCTAAAAGTGAATGCATTATTTTTTGGAAATCTTAGAATCTTGATGATTTTTTTTTTTCCAAAAAGATGATGATGGTGATCTTTTTTTGTTTTTTTTTTTTGAAAATGAAGGAGGCATGGTCGAATGCCCCTAGTTTGAGAGATGTATTCATGATCTTGAAAAATCTTGATTTGATCAATTTTTGAAAAAAGAAAGTGATGCAAGTGATGATTTTAGCGTAAGGCATGTCTGGATGCCCAATTTAACCAACAAATTCTTTTTGAGTGTTTAACAGGGTCAAAAATGGACCTAAAAAGTGCCTAAAAATGCAAAATAGTGCAAATGAGCATCAGTGAGGCTGAGTGCCGTTTGGCACTTTTAGAGTGCCGAATGGCACTTTGTCACACCACCAGGCTTAGACCATGGTGGGCTGACTTCTCACTCCTTTTCGACGTATGTTTTGCGTTTTCAAGTTTTTTGACAAATATTTTCTTCGTTTATGACCATGAAACACTTTTTACTTAGCTACAAACTCTTTGAAATGTATTTAAACCTGATTAAGATCTGATGTAACTTACATTATTGACTTCTCCTACAACAACTCTCTATGTAAAGGTTAGCAAGACACAATAATCACAAGCAAGAGTTATCTATGGCAAACAAACAAAATTTTTCTCATTCAACAATTCATGATATCAACAGATGGGTTCATAGCTTTGATTTCAGCACCAAGACCAATTTTATAGCCTTCAAACTAGAGGGAATCAAGGCTTTGAGAAACGTCAAGATCAAGTGGGATTTTCTTCGTGCTGCTATGAAGTTCTGGAATACTAAAAATCACTTGTTCCGGTTTAAAACTGCTGAACTTTGCCCCACAATTGAAGTATTTTATGCTATTCTGGGCTATGATCCAAGCAAGAAATCCATAGTAGTTTCTTGTGATCCCAGGCATAGGGAATCTTTGGTTGATGCTTTAGGTGTTCCTACTTCTATTACCAGTAGTATGGTTGAAGGACACATGATGAATCTTCGTGCGATTCTTTAAAGGCTGATTAACAAATGCACTTAAGGAGTGATTGACAATATGCAGAAATTTTTTGGCTTGGCCCTATGCTTCATAGGAGAATTTTTGCTTTGTTGTGGATAGCACGGTTTTGTAGATGCTTAAGCCATAAGTGTTGTGAGTCAAATTAAGGATGGCGATAATCCTGTTTCTCTGATCTTGGCAGAAACTCTTCTAGGACTGGACTTTGTATTTCATGGTGGAGAGTCTCAAAACTTTCTTGGGAGTCCCTTGGCTTTGCAGCTATGGCTGATGGAACGACTGGCAATGATTGCCAGGCCTACAGCTGGTAATTTTGGTCCTAGTAGTTTTCTTAGCAAGATTGTCATCAAAACTGAGTGTCAAACTGAGAGCGATTGGGTGAAGTTCTTGAACAAGAAGTCTAGTGCCTCAATTCGATGGAGGGCCACTTTCTATAAGGTAGATAGACTCTTGAGGCAGTTCCAATATGAGCAAGGAATGCCCGATGGAAAAATAAGAAGACCTTTCACTCCTGTGGACACAAATCCTACTTCTATAAGGAACATGTTATTAGGCTTGGAGATGGTTGACCGAGTGGATCAATCTTTTGTCAAGGCTCACTTTCATAGGATGACTACAGAATACTCTAACTAGTTGGTGGACAAGATTGCTGACAAAGGAAGCTGACATGGTTGCTATGAGAAAGCAGATTCTTAGAGACAATCGGGAAAGACATGATGTTGATAACCATGAATTTAAAAGAAGGGACAAAGATGACAAGGTACCTAGCACAGAGGAAATCAATGATCAACCAAAAGAGAAAAAACTGAAGACAAAATGACCTTCTTATTTTTGGCTTTGAACATATTTATTTTAAAAGTGGATGTGAAACTCTTATGTTTAGGAATTATTTAGGACTTGCAGGTTAAGGATTCTGTTTAAGGTTCAGGTTCTTGGTGTTTTTATTTTTATTATTATTATTATTTTTTTTATGGTTTGGTTTAGGGTTTGGTGGGCAAATGGTTGGCTTGGGGATCAGGTCATCACGTAGTTCATTTATTTTATTTTATTTGCCTTAACTTTTTCCTAGGCCGCCCTTTTGGGTTTTCAACCTAGTAGACTCTCTCACTCTCTTTTTTTTACTCTCCTTTTGCGTAGGTTGCCCTTTCGGGTTTTCAACCTACCTCTTTTTTTCTTTTTTCTTTTTTTTTTCTTTTTTTATTTTTTTATTATCAAGCCTAGGAAGGGAAATGACATAATTTACAACCACTTTAGACGTGGTGCTTTAAGACTGCCACGTTAGATTTGGTATTTCTTCAATTGATCCATGTTGGTTGGCTCAGTGAAAGGGTTTGCATCTAAATCCATCAACCTTATTGCTCCCCCGGAATATATCTGCTTGATAATGTATGGACTTGCCCAATTTTGATTGAACTTCCCATTTACATCTTGAAGTGGGGCTCAGATCTCTTTCAACACTAAATCCCCCAACTTCAAATCTCTAGTTCTTACTTTCTTGTCAAAAGCTTGTCTAAGCCTCCTTTGGTAACCTTGAATATGATACAAGGCTTTGAGTCTATTTTTATCCAGCATGCAAAACTGGCCATACCTGCTTTGCAACCAATCTGCTTTAGGGATTTCACTTTCCAATACTGTCTTTAGTGAACAGACGCCCATTTTAATGGGAAGAACTGCTTCCATCCCATACACCAATGAATAAGGAGTGGCTCCTGTGGAAGATCAAATTGATGTTCTATACCCCCAAAGTGCATAGGGTAATTGTAGATGCCAGTCTTTGTAATTTTCCGTGCTCTTCTTCAAGATTCACCCTATATTTTTATTAGCAACCTCAACTGCTCCATTAGTCTGAGGACGGTAAGGTGAAGATTTATGGTGCTGAATGTTGAACTATCACAATAGCTTTTCTGTTTCTCCCTTGAAATGTAGCCCATTATTAGAGATAATTTCATGTGGTACCCCATATCTGTAAATGATATTTGTCTGAATGACTTGAGCAACTTTCTTTGAGTTTATAACCTTGTATGAGGTAGCTTCTACCATTTAGTGAAGTAATCAATGGCTATGAGTATGAATTCATGGCCATTAGATGTTGTTGGGTGAATCTTCCCAATAATGTCTATCCCCCATGTAGAGAATGGCCAGGGTGATATGATTGTATGTAGTGGCATAGGTGGCATGTGCTTCAGATCTCCATGGACTTGGCATTGATGGCACTTCCGGACATGAGCTGCATAATCGGCTTCTATAGTAGTCCAGTAATAACCTTGCCTCATTATCTTCCGTGATAGCATGTGTGCATTCATGTGTGGCCCATAGCTTGACTCATGAACCTGTTCAATTATTTGCTGTGCTTCCTTAACGGTCACACAAAAGAGATGAATTCCATCATATGATCTTCTATAAAGCCTTTCACCATAAATAATGTAATTAGTAGACAACCACCTTATGGTCAGTTAGTTGTTCTTGTCTATAGATGGTGGGTATGTCCCATCCTTAAGGTATTGTAAGATGTCTGAATACCATTCACCTTCCCCACTCTTTCCCTCATCTTCTTCTATTGTTATGCAATAAGCCGGTTCCTCTTTTTGTTCCACCACTATCGGTCTTGTTTCGTCTTCTTTAGGCCCATCCATCATGGATGCCATTGTTGCTAAAGCATCTGTAATCTGATTCTACATCCTTGGCATATATTGGTACTAGATCTTGTTGAATTTCGAGGCCTACCTCTGAAGACATTCATGATAAGGCATCAGCCTCTCTTCCTTGATCTTCCCTCTATTCTGAATTTAAGAAATTATCAAGGCTGAATCACCATATACTTCCAACTCTTTTACTCCAAGGCCTAGGGCTGCTAGTAACCCCATAATACAAGCTTAATATTCAGTGGCATTGTTGGTGGCAGGAAAGTTGAGTCTGCCAGAAAATCGGATGTGTGTCCCTTTAGGAGAAATTAAGAGAACTCCAATACCCCTCCTATTTTGATTCGTTGCTCCATCAAAGTACATCTTCCATGATTCTATCCCAATCCCCATGATATCTTCATCCGGAAAGTCTACTTGGATCTCTTCAGCTTCTTCTGGTGAACAATGGGCTAAATGATCGGCAATTGCTCACCCTTTTACAGATTTCTGAGTCACTATTTTATTTCAAATTTTGACAAAAGCAAAACACATTTAGCAGTCTTCCCATCTTGCACAAGCTTTTCCATTAAGTACTTCAAAGGATCCATTCTTGCAATCAATGAGACCTTGTACGCAAGCATATAATGTTTGAGTTTGTGGGTTGCCCATACAAGTGCAACGCATGTCTTCTCTAGTGGTGAATACTTTTCTTCATAAGGCAACATCTTCTTGGTGATGTAGTAGATCCAATTCTCTTTTCTGGTCTCCTCTAGGTATTGAGCAAGTAAAGCCCCCATTGTTGTATTTGTAGTGGTGAGATACAACAACAATGGCTTTTCAAGTATCGGTGGGACGAGTATTGGTGGCTTCATTAGATAATTCTTGATCTCTTCAAAGGATTCTTAGCATTGTTCATTCCATACTATACGAACTTCCTTCTTGAGTAGTCGGAAGATTGGTTCACATGTCATGGTGAGCTGGGCTATGAATCTGTTGATGTACTGTATCCTCCCTAGAAATCCTCGGATCTCCTTTTTAGTTCTTGGAGGTTTCATCTCTACAATTGCCTTGATTTTGTTTGGATCGACCTCAATTCCTCTTTGGCTTACCATAAACCCCAATATCTTTCCGGATGTTACACCAAAAGTACACTTCTTTGGATTCAACCGCAACTTATAGAATCAGATTCTTTCAAAGAAATTTCGTAAAGCTGGTATATGTCCTTCACAGTCTATGGACTTCACTATCATATCGCCAACATAAACCTCTACTTCTTTGTGGATCAAGTCATGCAACAAAGTGGTGACATGACCTTGTAGTAATATGTCCCCCATGGAGTAATAAAGGAGGTTTTCTCCATATTTTTTGGAGCCATCTTAATCTGATTATATCCTAAAAATCCATCCATATACAATAGCAAAGCATGACTTGTTGTATTGTCAACCAAGATATCAATGTGAAGTAAAGGAAAGTCATCTTTTGGGCTGACCTTATTCAGATCTCGAAAGTCTACACATATTCTGACTTTCCCATCCTTCTTTGGTACCGGAACCACATTAGCTAACCACTCCGGATAGTTGACAACCCTCTGGAATCTTGCATTGTACTATTACTTGACCTCTTCTTTGATCTTGAGATTCCATTCTGACTTCATTCTTCTCAACTTCTGCTTGACCGGCTTCATGGTTAGATCTGTTGGAATGCAATATTGTACTATATCTGTATCAATCCCAGGCATGTCTTTGTATGACCATGCAAAGACCTCTTTGAACTCTATTAGGAGTGCCACTAATGCATCTTTCTCAGAAAGGGTTAGAGTGTTGCCCGCTTGTATCATTTCAGGTTCATCATCAGTCCTCAGGTTAATGGGTTAGGTTTCATCTTTTATGGGTTCTAGGTGTCTTTGTTTTAATGCCTTATTATTAAGAGTTTCTTTACCAATTTTAGAAATAAACACATTTAAAGCCAACAAATAAGCAAAATCAAAAAATCATATTATAAGGCAAAGATTTCTCAGCAGACTCAACAGACCCAATAGACTTAACTAAATCAAACTCAACTAGAATACTATCACAAACAGACTTTATAGGAATAGAAATACTAGCAAAAATAGGGACAGAAACAATGTTCTTGGCAGGGGTGACTGGCTTGATGGTCTCGATCTTCTTGGCAAGAGTGACTAACTTGACGGTCTTGATCTTCTTCACAGAGTCATCCATAGGGTGGCAGCTCCCTCCCATACCCAGTTCTTCAACTCAGTAGTGGCTTCAACGATGGCAGGTGGCTCCCAGTAAGTCCTTTCTTCCCTCAATATCAGTACTACAAGATCTTCATCCATATAATTCGTGGCGTCTTCATCAATCGCCATGTCTGTAAGCTTGTAGGTCACAAAAGCATCCAGACGCTCTATGATGTCCATCCACTCATCAAACAAATCATACTTCCTTTTGTTGCCCAAGTAGGTGTGTTGAGGGAGATGCTCTGAGTCGCCTTCTTCCATCCTCTCATTATTACCTCTAGCATTCTCAAGTGTTAGGATTCTAAGACAGTGGACCATCAGCTTTTGGTCTAGAGCGGCCAATCTAGCATCTATGTCATCCTTTTCTTCAGTATGTGGGGTCAGTGAGCTAAGTTCTGAATCGTAATATGACCCCAACTCTAGAATCTCTGCATCTTCTAATATATTTATCAGCCTGTATTGGTCACTATCAGTGTCACTCCACTTGTTAACTTTGGCATCATCTTCAATATCTTCATCGTAGTAGTCTACATCATCATCATGTTCTTCATAGTAAAGCTCTATGTCTTCATCTTCTCTATCACTGTGGGTTCACCCCAATCATTGCCACTGTATTGGCTATCATAGTCTTCACTGTTGTTGCTCTCACTATCGTTATTGCTGTCATCATCACTATGTCCACTATCACTGCTGCTGTTGTCAGTACTACTATCACTCTTGGCATCACTTCCTTCATCATCATCACTAGGGGTTGCTCCCCCATCCTCATCTTCATCATTGGCTTTTAGTTCATAAAGGCTCTTTAATGTATGCTGACAAGCCTCTTAATATTCTTCTTCTTCTGTATTGCAGATAGCATCTCCAAAGAGTGTAGTCATGGCATCAGGGTCCATTTAATCAGCCCAATCAGTAGGAACCCAAGTTGTATCTTTCTTCTTCAGTTTTGGAACCTTGTTGTTGAAATCAAGTAGTATTTCAAACTCAAGCACCGTTTTCCTTGTCACAGGATCAAATCTCAGTTCGAGGAATCCCCAATAGCATTGACTATGTCCAGCTTTAACAAACTTTCCGTTCAATGTAGGAGTATAGGCTTTTAGGGGTTCCAGCAGACAAGGAAGTCCTTTTGCTTTAGCTTTGGCTGGGGCTATCTTTCTCATCTCCATCTGTAATAAATCATCATCAATGGTGTGGCAGTGGGAATCATCGGGACTTGAGCAGTAGGCTTCTTCACAGTCTTCCCCAAGTTCATCCCTAGAAGGTAATTCATTCTTCTCATCATCGCTACCACATTGTTGTTGCTGTAGGGAGCAATGTCAATCTGAATCTTCTCCACTTCTTCTTCTTTCCTTTCAAAGCTAGGCTTCTCAATCTCAAAGCTATCCAAGGTCAATGGCTCTTTCTCAGAATAAATACCAAAAATGGGCTTAGGCACAGTCAAAGTATCACCATATATGATTACAATAGCTCCTTCATACGAAAATTGAACCTTTTGGTATAGGGATAAAGGTAAGGCCTTTGTGTCATGGATCCATGGTTTCCCAAGGTGCATATTGAAGCATGAAGCTATGTTGAGGACTTGAAATTCCACCTTCTTAATCATTGGCCCTATAGTGAACTCTCATGTTACAGTTCCCAAGACCTCTCTTCTACTATTGTCATATGCTCTCACATGTTGATCAATAGGCACAAAGTCTTCAATGCTTAGACCCAAGCAACTTGCAGTTTTTAAAGGACACACGTTCAATGCTTAGCATCTATAGTAATATGCAATGGGTCATTGTGGTGCTTCCCCTTCTTTGTCAAATCTTTGTTAGAGTAGGAAATAATGAGTTCCCTATATATGGACCAAATCATAGCACTCAGATCTTGAGAGATTGTGGTTGTAAGGACTTGGATTTGGTTGAGAAGGTTTACCAAATTCTGGCAATGCTTGTGTGAGGCCATGAGTAAACCCCATAAAGATATGTTGTCTTGTGTCTTTTATAGACCTCATCCTCCTCATTGGGTGTTTGTTGGGTGGCCTTGTTCAAGGATTCTATTGGGTTATCTATCTCCAAATGTGGGGGTTTGAAGTGTCTCTCCCCCTTGTGATGTGGGCAATTTTTGTTGGGTCGTTTAGGTCGGTGTCTTGGGGTACGAAGTGTCTCCCCCTATTTGTGGATGTCGGGCCATTTGATTGGGGTTCAAAGTGTCTCCCCCCATTTGTAGGTATGGGTTGTTTGATTAGGGTTCGAAGTATCTCTCCCCATATGTTAGTGCTTGGTAATTTAATTGGGGTTTAAAGTGTCTCCTCCCATTTGTGGATGTTGAGTAATTTTTGGTTTCTGGTACTTCTTCAATCCATATATCATATCCTGTGGTTGTGGTGGATGTCCTATCCATCAGTTCTTCCCATGTCATCATAAAGCATTCGGGTAGGTCATAGATCAATTCAAATGGGTCTTCTTTACTTTTCTCTTCAGTCATCAGGCAATTAATCATTGGTCCTCTCCCAAAATTGTGATTGGGCAAGGGATTATTAGTGATGCTAGGCCTTGTAGGTGGGGCAATGCATGATGAAGGCCAAAACAATTGTTAGTATCATGGCCAAGGCCTTGGTGGTTGGCACATCTCTTATTCACATCAAACCTTGAGGGTAGTGGGTTTGGAATTGGTCTTGGGTCTAAGGGTTTCAATAACCTTTTTGCTTTTAGCTTGTCAAACACTTGGCTAATAGGCATATACAACTCATGAAACTCCTTCTTAGGTCTAGGCCTTTGTGATACTTGTATAGGTGCAATGGGTGCAATCAGTTGATAAAGATCATTTTTATGGATATTAAAACTTCTGCAGCCTTAGAATTATATCCTAAATTCCTTTTAGACCTCAGTGGGTCATCATTCTTTATAGTGCCATTATTTATTGCATCCTCAATTTGGGTTCTAGCAGCAATCAAAGCTTTAAAATTAGGAAAGTAATGGGCAAACAAGTACTTATGGTATACAAGTAATAAATTCTTTACAACCATAGTTAACTGTTCTTCTTCACTTGGCCTATTCATCATCTGTGTTGCCTTGGCTCTCCACTTGGTAATGAAAGTAGAGAAGGATTCTCTCGGCTCTTGCTTCATGGTCTCAAGATCTCTCCTTGTTATGTCCACTTCTATGTTGTACTTGTATTGCTTGTGAAACTCTCAGCAGATGTCCTCCCAACTCCTTGCTCTAGCATTATTTAGGTTGAGGAACCACCTAAGAGCGACTTCGGTCAGAGTGTTTTGGAACATTTGAGCAAGTATTTCTTCAGTCACACCTAGGGGCTGCATAGCCCTCATATACATCTTCAGATGGGACTTTGGGCAATCGGTCCTGTCAAACTTGTCCAAGGTCGGCATCTTGAACTTGGGAGGTAGTCTCTCATTAGGAAAAAGTGAGAGGGATTCATAGTTCATGAGGTTTTCCATCTTACGAGCTCTTCTAATCATCTCTTCCATTTGTTCATTCTTTCGTTGATCTTCTTCTCACTCTCCATGGTTGGTGGATTATGGTCAGTCCTGTTCTCTTCTTGCTTACTCTTCAGATTCTGAAACTGTTGTACCATAAGGTTCATGTCCTCCCTTAGTTGGATTTGACTAGCTACCATGGTGTTGAGTAGCTGTTGAGTGTTTATTGGTTCCTCAGAGTTCGAATGTTCTCCCTCTTTTGCCATAGTGTGAGGAGCTTCAGACTTCTTGTGGCTTGAACTATCTTGTAGGTTGAATATGGGATTGTGATGTTGCAGCAATGGAGTATCTTTTATGCTTATGGGCTTCAGTACGTAATGGGAGCGATGGGCTTGGAACTGGAGCTACTGGCTTGAGTGTTGGCCTTAGGTTCTCTTTGCAGCCTTCCTTTGGATCTCGACCAAATTCTCCCCTAATGACAGGCCTGATCGGGTTAATCAAAACTAGGTCCCCATCTACATCAATCAATCAAGCAAACAAACATACACAACATGTAATGCAATTTTAACATAGACCAACCTAAGGGTAGGTTCTAAGTCATTACGTGGTAGGGTGGGTTTGTTGTTTCATTGTTTCCCATAACTAGGAGGCTACACCTCCAAACTTGCAATGTAATGAACATTGCGTTGGTCCAAATGGCATGGTCTGTCCTTTACAGTCAACAGGAAACGATCTAGTAACTTTAGGCTATGAGTTAGTGAGTTCGCCACTAGGTACTCGAATCTAATGAAGATTGGTGATCCATGGTTACTACCATCACATTGTTGTTGAAAGGGGTCTATACATATTTGTTGTTTTGATGGCACACACTATGATAGTTAGGGAAAGCTCTTAACAAACAATACATACAACAAAATATCATACAACATCTCAACAAACATAAATAAACAAACAAACAACAATATCATGCAAGACCATGCAAAACAAGAGGGTACACATTTGGTCACTTAAGTCTAATACGAAGCTTGTTCCTCGACATCCCCAGTGGAGTCGCCACTGTAAGAGACCACAAACTTGTTGCCTCTCAAAAACGAGATTTGGGTACTTTTTTAGGGCACCTCTCTATTTGGGGAAGTGGTGTGGAGTCGCCACTTATTTTTTATACAAAAAAAAAAAAATTAAATACAAATTTACATGACTGAATTGTTCCTTTCTCATTGATTGAATAAAAAAGAATACATATTTGATAAATTGAGAATTACATGGCTTTGGCTTCTAGTTACAAACTACCAATGATACATGGCTTTTTGTCCTAGTTACACCCTACCCAAAATAAAAGCAAAGATAAAGCCTAGGTCTACCTATTCAAAGACACTAAATTCGGAGGCTAGGTTATGGAATGGGAAGGTGTTAGACACCCATTCCACCCAGACAGAGTCTGGTCTTCTAGACTCTCATGACTAATGTATCTCTTTTATGCATGACATGAATGATATGTTGCACACATGAAAAACTAAATCACGTAAGTCTATTTATGAATGCATCCTGTTCTTTGTTAAAAAATTCAGATCTGTGTTGTGATAAGAAAATTTGATTTGGTTTAGAAAAATCAGATCTATTTTTGTACATGTAAAAAAAAAAAAAATATATATATATAGTTTTTGGCATAGAAAATTTTTATTTTTGTTTATTAAATAAAACAAAGTCTTTTAGTTAAAAATATATATATATATATATATATATATATATATATATATATATTAGATCTGTTTTTGAGAACTAGAAAATTTGGTTTTTGGTTTGTATTAAAAAAAAAAAAAAAAAATCAGATATGTTTTATAACAAAAAATTTAGATTTGTATATAAGAAAAATCAAATTTGTTTTATAACAAAAAATTTTGATTTGTATATAGGAAAAATCAGATCTTTTTTTTTCTTTTATGAAAAAAATAAGAAAAAGATTTTTTAGAAGAGGACTACATTCATGAAATAAACCTAGACTACATGCATCAAACAAAACTACTCATGACTCTTTTCTCATTTCAAAATTTAGATCTGCATCTAATGAAGATGCCAATCACTTTTTTTTTTTTTTTTTTTTTAAATTTCAAATCTGCATCTAACAAAGATGCAAATTAGTTTTTTGATTTAAAAAACTAGAATCTTGACAGAATCTTGACAGAAAATTAGAATCACATATATTACAAAACTTATATTCATATTGATATAAGAATCTTGACAGAAAATAAGGCTGCATTGAACAGTACGACAATCTAATAGAGACAAATGATTTACAATCTACAATTATAACCGAGTTCAAAATTAGAATCACATATATTACAAAACTTATATTCATATTGATATAAGAATCTTAGGATGCTCAGATTACAAAACCATAGCCTAAATACAGAAAATTAAATCTCTCATAATATGAAATAAAACAAAAAATTAAGTAAATAAGAAAAGGGTATGAAGAATAGAACTTGGTGCATAATTCTTAAGCATTTTTATTTCAACAACTATTTTTCTATTATGTAAGAAAGTTATCCATCCAGTCCTTTAGGAGGTCCTTTTGGCATAATTTCCTTTGTGACTTTTGGAATGTCAAAGTTGATGTAGAGCTATGTTGCCCATGTGCATGACAGTCGATAGTTACCTACAAATTTTTTTAATCAATTAGGCATTAACATTTGTCATGTTTTCATTTAAAGTATATGAGAATAATATCTAATAATATTTAAAAGAAACACTCAGAAGATCAAATAGTTAAACTTAGAGGTGAGGAAAACATAACTTTCATTTCACAAAAATGATATAACTCTCATGCTCAACACATATTGCAAAGATCAAAATCACATCTATATTTCATACCCAACTGACAAAACACAAAGTAGTAAGGCACAGATTAATTAAGTTTAAAATATAACTTAAGAAACCAAAATGCTCTAAACCAAAAATACTTAAACTAAATAAAAATCTAAATAAAAATCATTAACAACATTAATGGATTAGGAAATCTAAATAAAAATCATAATACTCCGTTGTTTCATATTGAGTAGAAAAGAAAGGGAAAGCGTAACTTTTTTGGATGGACTTTTCGCTCTGGATTAATACCATTGCTGGAGAAGTGCGTGACTCCAATAGGAGTGGAGTTCTCTGTCTCTTCTTTTGTGGTTCTTGTTCCAAAAGACAAAGACCTCTTTTATTCATTTAGTAGCTATTGTGGTTCTTGATGTTTTAACTTTTAAGGGTAGAGGCAATTAAATTAAAGAATTGGAGAAATGAAGAGTTGTATAGTTGAGAAGGGGAAGAGCCGAAAAAGGAGAGAGGGAGAGAGAGAGAGAGTTATTAATTTAAGAGATTAAAAGAATCAGTCAAGGAATTTAGACAAATGGAGCAAAATTAGACTCAATTTCATATTTGAATTGAATAAGAAATTGATATATGCATTCAAATTTACATAAATAAACCCACACCCATACTCAAATTAATAACCAACCCCCCATTCTCCTCCAAACAAATCACACAAACGGTGCTTCAAAGGAAATTAATGACCAAAGCCTTAATTATATTTTGCATCCAATTCAAAGCCAAAGCCTTAATCATATGTTAGCAGAAAATTTGGAAATAAAATTTAAAACTTTAACTATAATATTTTGAAAGTTAAGATGGTGGCTTGAAGTTGTAAAACAGGGTGACACTGGTTTGACAATGGTAAATTTCCTTAGATCTCTCTCTCTCTCTCTCTCTCTCTCTCTCTCTCAAGGAATTTTAATGATCTTGATTAAACCCAATAATCAACACAATAAGAAACAGAGAAAGTAGAAAGGTAAAGGAAACATTAACAAAAGACATTTTAGTTAAACATTAAAGAAAACCACAAAATAAATTAGAAAACAAATAGAAAGCCAAAGGTTATATAGGCCAAAGGAGGAGCATAACCCCATCAATTAACTATGCAATCAAAGTAACAGTATTTGAATAGGAAAAGCAATCATGGGAAAACAATGAACTGGGAATTGCAAAAACTACTGGCAGAAACAGTATTTGAAGAAGGGAAAAAAATATGTTATGGCCTTGGGTATATATTGTTGAAGAAAATTTAAATAAGATATATGTAAAGAAACATCTAGAAGAAGTCCTATATTCAAATAGAAAAAAGAACAGAATAACTCACATAAGAAATGTGTAAAAGAATAAGTACTTGTTTAGTGACAGATTGTTGTAAAGATGGAAGCGGCATCCAGTAGCATAGATATGGTTGATAGCATAGTATGCAGACTGTAAAATTAATCACATAATAGCCCTAAACCGTTTCAATCCTAAAATCCAAAACAAAAACAAATGAACAAAACAAAACAAAACAAAACAAAACAAAAAGAATTCTAACCCAAATACCTAAATCAATCAATCCAACCAAATATCAAAACATAAAGCATATCTAACACTCAATTAAAAAGAAAATTACTGGTAATGGTTCAAATAAAATGGAAACTATACCTGGTAGTACTATTTTTACTCAGACTTGGATTGCTTCCAAGGATTTGCCTTTTCACCTGCAAACCTAGAAAAGAAAACTTAAAGAAAAACCCTTTAATATTTTATTACACAAATTTGGAATAGAAATCAATCAATGACGAATGAAATTCACAATTGAATCCAAGAGAGAGTTAAATAACTAAATGCTGAATGGAACGATTGGAAACTCTTGGCTAGGAATGCCCATTCAAGAAGCGTAAAAGAAATTGAAAAGATAAAAAATACTTTGCTCTCTACGTTATTGAAAAATTCTTAACGGGTTCGTTATCT
Source organism: Quercus aquifolioides (assembly GCA_019022515.1). Taxonomy (NCBI): domain Eukaryota; kingdom Viridiplantae; phylum Streptophyta; class Magnoliopsida; order Fagales; family Fagaceae; genus Quercus; species Quercus aquifolioides. The sequence continues at coordinate 56,382,053 of CM032333.1, forward strand.
TAACTGAAGGCTTTTTTCTTCCTTTTCTTCTTTAAAAATATGGCAGCCATTGGCGAGAGAAACACAAAGACCTAAACTGAAACCAATCCAAACAAATATAAAAAAAAAAAAAAAACTTGATCATATTTTAGTCACAAATTGAATGACCTAAATCGAAACCACTTCAAATAAAATATCAAATTCTGATCATATTTAATGAACAAACTAAAAAATGAAGAGAGAAACTTACAGGTAGCGTTTCTGACATGATGGTGGTGGGAGGATTGTCGTTAGTGGGGAGTCTGCCTAATATTAACTTTGTTCTCTGTGGTTTTTTTTTTTTTTTTTTAGTAATAACTAATCAGTCTACAAACGAAAAGGAAATTCAATTAGAAATAAATGCAATAGAAGATGGTTAATTGACAATCACAACTCCTTATCAATCCAACATGAGATCAAAGCATGCATAATAGGAAATAACAGTAATACACAAAGAAACAATAATTATAGCAGCAATTACATGACAAATTCCAACTCTTTTCGCCCTCCATGCCTTTCTCTTTAAGGGACTGTCTTAGTTTGGGTTTTCAAAATTTTTTTTTTGGGTCTTTTTTTTTTTAATCTCTCATAACTGTGAAAATGTGTTAAGTAAACGGTTACTACCAAACCGATGTAGTGTTTGGGTTTGAGTTTTTAGACATGCGAAAAACTGACTTTTCTGAGTTTTCTCTTTTAATATGTACATATGTCAGAATTTTAAGCGTGCTTTTTTCCTAACATGGCAGCACCTCCTTCTATTACCTATGCTATGCACGGGGTACCCTTCTATTCAAAGAAACCATCTCTAGATAAATACTAAGATTTGAAGATATTTGACCCAATACACTAACATGTTCCATAAAGTTTCAATTCCTATGAAAATCGAATGCCTTTATCTACAATCTAAAATTCCCAGGAAGAGAGAGAGAGAGGATAGATACAACTAGTTTATGGTATATTAATAAATTTCCAATTCCATGCAAACCAAGAAAAGAAGATATTGGACTTCAACCAAAAGGTTCACTCCATTACACTAAGCAGGAAAAGAAATTATACAAAACAGCTATTCACATGTATTTAATCATGACATATTTAGCAATCATGTGCCTTGTGTAGATGATTTAATGAATAATACGATTTAATAGATGCGGGTGGTCATCTAAATCGCTATGTAATGTAATTGATTGGTAGAGATTCCTTCAAACAAATTTGGTAGAAAAGTTGTCCAAGAAATAAGGCAGCATATTGTAGCAAATACAATTGCAAAAAGAGCATCAGAACAAATGAAAAGCTTTGCAGTTCTCCACTGTTGAGAAACTGAAGCACCACTTCAAAAACCATCAAAAGCTTTTTAATTTCTCAAAGCTTTTCTAATCAATCTAATGAATCACAAAGTCAAGCAAAAAACAAAAGTTAGCATCTTATTATATTTTAGTAATTTTCCTCACACTTTTAATATCAATTGAAAGACTACAAATGACTACTTTTGGATCAGCACAACAACAATGTAAGAAAAGGAAAAATGGAAAGTTTGAAGGGAGGATTTTTCAGACTTGTCATGATTCTTCTCATAGCAATTAGTTTTTAAAGGATCAAATGAGTTAGTCCAACTCAAAGACAGCATAACTTCAAGTTCAATAATATGATGGTCATTTTATTACCAATAAGAACTGCCTTAAACATTAAGATCTTCCAAACAAACTCAGTGGTATTGGATATCCTTCGAAATGACCACATCCTTCAAATGACCCATATTTATTATTTAAGAGAACTTGCTAATAAAGTTATTATGATTTATGAAACCACTTGCAATTATGATAACATCACACCATAAATTTTAAAATTTCAATCATAATTGATAGAAAAGATAACCAAAAAAAAAAAACCTACTCGGACAAATTGCAGCAAGGGAATTCCACAGTTGGTTGGAGTTTCGATCATCCATCTAAAACATACATGGCAAGAAAAATATAGTTTTTCTCCCATTTCCATTGAAAAATCAATACATAAAAGCTAAAAAAAGAGGGTTAAAAAATTGAATGAATCTCACCTAGATTCTTCAGTTGGGATATGATTCCAATATCTTCAATTATCTATCCCGGTGATGGCTAACCCTTTTGAAGCAATGGACAAACAAACACCACCCGGTCTTTTATGCAGCCAAAGTCTCTGCATAAAGCCAATTTTTCAACAAATCCATTAGAAATAGATTAATATCAAGAAAATCATAAAATATGAATAATCCAAACAGGAAATAAGCCAGAGAACCATATCAGGGGGGTACCAAAACTTTATCACAACAAAACCAAATAATTTTATTCCCCTCTAAATTAATTAAAATAAAATCTAAGATTTCTAAATTAAAATTTATTTTCTTTCCCTCATTTTCTCAAAACCTAATAAACGAAAACCCCATCACAGGGCCGTATTTATTTCGTAATAAAAGAAAACCCCTTCACAACCAATAAAAAACCACATCTAAAAACTCAAAACTTTTAATTTTCACACACTTTCTCAACACCCAAACAGAAAACAAACACACACAGAGAGATAGAGAGAGCAATACCTTAGTGCAATCATCAAACACTTTCCGAAGAACTTCATAATTCGAGGGCAATTTCAATTCCCAAAATCAGAGCCTATCTTCTAAATTGTTTGTTGTTGCAGAGAAGGAATGGGATAGCATCTGAATCATCTGTTGTTGCAGAGAACGAACAAAGTTTTTAAGTTTTCACGGTTTTTTTTATTTTTTTATTTATTTTTTGCGCTTCCTTTTGGATTTTCTTTTTTCCTCCGTTTGTTGGTTTGGAACGAAACATGCAAGCAATAAGACACGGAATAGAGAGAATCCGAGAGAGGAGAATTGAACCCGCTATTCTGACCTGTGTTTACATGGAGTTGCAGGGAAGAAATGGAAGTTAGAGTGGTGTCGTCGTCTAGGGTTTTTTTAGGGTTTTCTTCTGTAATAGTGGTAGGGTTGAAGTTGAGTTAGTCTGATGAATCGGTGACCATTGTATGAGAGGATCAGAGATTGCGTGAGAATGGCACCTCTAATCACTTACTTCTTTCTCATCTAAGTTTTGGATTTTGATTTTGGGGGAAGGATTTGGTTTTGATTTTTGGGATTCTGAGAAGAGAGAGGATTTATGGGTTTCTCTCCTTTCTCCTTGAAACGTGTCACCATTGTTGGGATCTCTCGCTCTCAATCTCTCTGTGTGTTGGGTCTTCAACGCGCCTCATCTCTCCCTCCTTTCTCCGTGTACCACTCTCTCTTTCTTTTTTATTTTGTTTTAAGCGGTTAGTTTCTTTTTATACCCAGAGGCTCCAAACAGTGTTTTTTTTTAACACAGTGAAAGATTGTAATTTATCGATTTTTAAATGGTAAACGTGGTAGCATTTTTAAGGGGCCTTTTTTCTTAACGTGGCAGCACCTCTTTAAAGTTTCTGCTATTATCTGTATATATTAAGAGGATTCAGAAAGTTAGTTATTGCTTTTTTTTGGTCAAAAATACTCCTAAATTAATTAACCAACAACTTAAAAATGAGGTTAAAATAGTAAACTGGAAAAAGAAAGTTAGTTATTGCTTTTTTTACTGTAAAAAATACCCATACCTAAAACTTAAAAATGAGGTTAAAATAGTAAATTGACTAAAATAATAAATTTCTACTTCTATGTTGAAATGCCTTCCTTCTTCTAATAAACTCCTACTTTTACGTTGATTTAAATTCCTACTTCTACTCACTAACTCCCTACAAAATAGGATTACTCTTTTCTTAGTTTTAAAACTCCTTCAATCTACAAAACTCACCCCACATATTTTTTTTTTTTTTTTACTTCATCACAATGTATTTGTATCTTTGCCCAAAAAATGAAAATTATTAATCTTTACCCAAAAACTAGAAGAGCCTCTGAGCACGCACGTGAGCGCGTGCCCAGAGGCTAGTATATAGTATTAGATTAGATGGGTTGTGTTATTTTGGTTGGTTTTTTTGTTTTTCCCTATTTTCCCTTAATTATATTCTTTGGTTTTATAGGATGGTTTTTTTTTTTTTTAGAAAGTTCTAGAATGGTTTTAATATAAAAAAATTCCTCAATTGGAAACTTCAACCTAATGTATGAAATTGGAATAAAACACCAACAAGATAGAAGTCAGCAAGAGAGAGAGAGAGAGAGAGAGAGAGAGAGAAGAATCTGGTAGAAGTCTCTCATTTTTCTGATCAATCTTACTTTCTCTAGTAATGACTTCATTCTTTCGACTCAGTATTGGTTATTTTGATCAAAATTAGGGGTAAAAGAAAAAATTGACATTAAAGATGGAGGCACCGTTTGCGTAAAAAAATTAAAAAACCAAAGCTTGTGATGATGAAGTGTGCATTTGGGTATCTGATAGTGCTTATTTGCATAGTATTTAACATTTATAAAAGAAAATATACAAATTTTGGTAGCTTGTATGACAAAATAACTTCTTACAAAAATCTAGTTTTGTTTTATTATTATTGTTATTATTATTATTATTATTGCATTTATCTTGATGTGGGGAGGAGGGGGGAGGGGATATCATCTAATATCTTATTTAGTACATCAAGGTCTTTTAATTTTTAGCTACAGTTATTTTAGAATTGGTGGGTAAACGAAATGTGTTTATCAGTCCTATTAGTTTTAAGTTAGTTTAATTAAATAAATTTTTTTCTTCCCTTTTCATGGTAGAAAAAGGTAAAGAAAAAACTAAGTTATAAAATGGATTATGATTTTTGTAATGTGAATTTTTTTTTTTTTTTTTTGAGAATCTTTTGTAATGTGAATTGGTTGTTTTTTCTTTTACTTTTCTTAATATGTTATATGAAAAATCAATAACTTTTTTTTTTAATAATTTTTTATTAAATATTATGAGTTGCTATATATTACTTTATTTATTTTTATAACTAAACAATTATAAAATTAGATCATATCTAGAAGAAGTTTTGTTCTATTTCTTATTTTAATTTAATTAATTATTTAAATGTTATTATGGAATGTAATATTTTTTCTTACACAAACATTTGCCTTTTAATGTTCGTTAAGAGTTCTTGTGAAGCCACATGGATACAATTAGTATAATATTACCAATTTAGTTTTATTAATATTAAACTTTCTTTCAAGGTAAAAAATGTGTATACTTGTTATTAATATAGCTATTTATGAGCATTTCTGCTAATATCATAATTCATTTAAATTAAACTCATGTATGTTAGTTGAAGCAATTAATCTCAAATAACAACATCTCAACTACGAAATAAAAAAGGGTGAGAAATGTGCACACAAAATAATAAGAAAGATTTTTACTTTTATTTTTATTTTTTTGGTTGAAAAAGACCAAGATCTCTTTTAGATCTTATTTTCAATAGTTTACAACTAATAATATTAATTCGAGGTAATTTGAGTTTTTTTTTTTTTTTTTTTTTTTGAGAAAAAAGTAAGTCAATTTTATTGAACTAAATCCAATTGGAATACTACATCCAAATCACTTGGTAGGGATTCTACCTATATATTTGTGTCTGCAGATAAAACTACTCTCCTAGCTAAAGAGTGAGCTAACCAATTTTCTTCTTGGCAAACATGTTTGAACTCGCAAAACCGAAGGGTAGCACCTAACCTTTTACATTCATCAGTGATATGACCAAACAAAGTGCTGCTTCTCCCCCTTTCATTTAGGACAGTGATGACCCTTGAACAATCCCCCTTTATCTCTACATCAATCAAGCTCCACTCCTTAGCAAATAAAATAGCACGACAAGCTGCCATGGCTTTAGCCAACTCCATGGAATGCACAAGGGAATACGTTGACTCAGAGTAGCAATAATTTGACCCATATGATCATAGAACACTACTCCAATTCCAGCATAACTCGAAGCATCAAAGAAACCCGCATCAAAATTACCCTTGTAATTCTGCTCAGATGGAGGAGACCAGCGAGTTGGAGTACGTCGAGGAACAGTCCGAGATTGCTAAGCATTTGCATCGAGATACTCCATAACATAATCCTTGCCCGATTGCCCAGCTCATGTAGCCCTCATGAAGGTTGCTTCTCTCTAAGCCGATTGTGTCGCTGCCATAAACTCCACGCTATGGTAGAGAACAAAGCCACCCGAAACTGAGAGACTAATGCAACACCTCCTCAAACAAATCAACAAAAGTCCTATACAATTTCTGGTAGAGGGGTACAAAGGCCAGGTCAGACTTCCACACAAACTGAGCTTGATCACACAGCCAAAGATAGTACAGCAACGTCTCTTGATGCTCATCATCATCAATAGGAACGTGTCGAGCTCGCAAATTTTGCTTCATCGGAAGCAAATCTATTGAAGCACGCCAAAAGAAATGTCTAACCTTACTTGGAACTTGGATTTTCCAGATTTTCTTCCAAACACTCTAAAGGTTTGTCCCTGTGGATGAACTGGGAGACATGTTAGCTTCTGCCGATGCTAGAAAGCAGTAAGCACTCCAGACACTGTAAGCACCATCCGCTATCAAAGGCTAGACCAGAAGGTCCTCGGTACAGCCCTCACCCACCTGAATCTGACTCACCAACTCAGCCTCCCAAGGATAAAACAATTCTTCTAATTTGCCAGGATCCTAAACTCTTGTGTTCAGGTAGAATAGCTCACTAACCGGAGTGATGGAGGACTCACCCCATGGGGAAATAATCTTGTTATAGGTAGGATTTGGAAGCTATCTGTGATTCCATACCTCAATTGCATGTCCACTTCCCACTCGCCAAATAGCACACTTCTCTATAACCTCCCAAGCCTGCAAAATACTCTGCCACGCATAAGAACATTTTTGAGGAATAAGGGCTGCCAAAATGCTTCCTTGAGGGAAATACTTCGCACTAAAAACCTTGTTAAGAAATGTATATTTTTGGTGAATTAATCTCCACACCTATTTGGCCAATAAAGCATTGTTGAATTTTTGCATATCTCTAAAGCCCATTCCACCCACCGATTTCGAAGAGCACAAAGAGCTCCATTTTACCCAATAGATTTTTCTTGAATCACCTTGACCACACCAAAATTTCCAAATCATTGTTTCAATTTCCTAGCTTCTAACAAAAGCTTTGCCTTCCAACCTTGCATTCTTGCCAAGGTCTGCTCCTTCACATTAGTAAAGCAAGCTTTCTTCTCTCTACCAATAAAAGATGGAAGCCCTAAATATTTTTCATAGTGTTGTATAGCCGGAACATTAAGAGCCTCTTTGATAGAATCCTGAGTTTAAGCATCAGTATTCTTGCTAAAAAATAGAGGAGTTTTCTCCTTATTTATCATCTGACCCCGATGCCACCTCATAATAATCCAACAACGTCTGAATTTTATGCCATTCCACCAAGGTAGATTTGCAAAAAATGAGACAATTGTTAAGTTCTAAAGACTTAGGAATTAATGTATTTAGAACTCTAATGTGTAATGTTGACAAATCATGATCAAAACAGTTGTTAGTCTTATTTAGACTTGCTCAAAGTGTGTGCGTTTATGTAAAGTTGGAATCGAGTGGCTACAGAAGTATTAGTGACTTTCGACCTGGCTGGACCGATCGAAACTTAGACTCGATTGATCAAATATCGGGCATAATGTTTTTTCTGCAGAAATTCCAACTCAGCCCTAGCTCATTAAAATGTTTAGGGTTTTATGTTTTACCCTAGGTATCCCTAGCCACGTTTTAGAGGTTGCTCACATTGCTATTTGTGTAAATCTTTTGTGAGATCTGAGAGGTGCTTGCCTTCACACAAGCTTAGGATTATCAAGAAAGAGATTTCTTCAAGAACTTGATGATCATTTAGTTGTTACCATAAGAGCTTAAAGATACACAAGTAAGAGTGCTTGTACTTGCTGGAGAATCCAAGAAAGAAGGAGTCCGTAGTCTCGGAGCTTGCACGTGGTCGTGTCAATAAGTTTTCTACTAGTGGGTAGCAATAGGATGTTAGTGGTCTAAGTCGTTATTGTAAAACTTCGATTCTTTCATAGTGGATTCGGGTTTACCTTGAGGATAGCTAGGTTAAATCCTCCCCAGGTTTTTTACCGGTTTGGTTTTCCTGGGTTATCATATCTTTGTGTTCTTTATATTCCGCACTTTGCATTGATATGATTATATGATTGTGTTAACCTAGATCTGAAATTTGGACTAAGTAATAATTTGGCTTAGTAACTAGGTTAATCCAGTTGTGTTTTAAGGGGTCTAAAAACAAACAAGTGGTATCAGAACAGGTAGCTCTTTTGTTGTAGATCTTTTGATCTCTGAGCTGATCCTTGACCCTTGTTGTCATGGATTCTTGGAAAATCTTTTTGCTTATATGTCAACTTGCCTACTTGTTATTTTTGTCTCTTGTTGCTTTTGCCAAATCTTTTCTTGAACATCTTGGATTAATCACATGTGATAATAATTATTTGTGTTATACTGCTTTAATCGCCTTAAAGGCATGTGATTCTTGTCTTTGGTATCTGGATAGTGGTTGTTCTAGGCATATGACAGGAAACAAAGATTTATTCAAGACACTCTTTGAAGGAAAGATTGGGACAGTCACTTTTGGAGATGGAAGCAAATCTGTGATCAGAGGCATTGGAACTGTGGACATTCCAGGGTTACCAGTTTTCAAAGATGTTTGGTATGTTGATGGATTAAAGGCCAACTTACTCAGCATCAGTCTGATTTGTGACAATGGTCTGAATGTTCTCTTCACTAAGTATGAATGTAAGATACTTGATGGAGGAGGTGACTGTATATGTGTTGGTGTAAGAATGGCTGACAACTATTATGGTATAACACCAAGTATAAACAACAAGTGCTTTAGTGCAAAAATCGATCAAGTTGATTTGTGGCATCAATGGTTGGGGTGTGTCAGATAGATAAGTGTGATGCAGTTATTGGTTTACCTAAGTTTGAGAAGATAGATAAATGCATCTGTAGATCATGTCAGATAGGTAAACAAGTGAAATCCAAATATCCGTCTGTAGCTAATGTTCAAACTTCAAGACCTCTAGAGCTATTGCACATTGATCTTATGGGTCTTGCCAGAGTTCAGAGTTTAGGTGGAAAGAAGTATATTCTAGTTGTTGTGGATGACTTTACTAGATATACTTGGGTTGTGCTTTTGAAAGATAAAGCTAAGGTTCCTGAGAAGATGATACATATATGCAAGAAATTACAGGTTGAAAAAGATACATAGCCAAAATCAGAAATAATCATGGAAGAAAATTTGAGAATACCAAGCTAACTACTTTCTGCAATGATCAAGGCACTCATCAAGAGTTCTCTTCACCCAAGACACCTCAACAGAATGGAATAATGAAACGGAAGAATAGGGTTGTTCAGGAGATGGCACATGTCATGCTACATAATAAAAAGTTACCCAAATCCTTCTAAGGAGAAGTAGTTAACACTGCTTGCCATACACTCAATCGTGTGTATTTCAAACCTGATTCCAAAAAAACTCCCTATGAACTTTGGAAGGGGAAGAAGCGTGTTGTCAAATATTTCAAGATATTTGGTAGTGACAGTTACATTCTGCGTGACAGAGAGAACCTAGAAAAGTTTGATGCAAAAAGTGATAAAGGATACTTTCTAGGATACTCTTCCACTAGTAGAGCTTATAGAGTGTACAATCTGAGAACCAAAACAGTCATGGAATCTTCAAATGTTGTGATCAATGATGAAGTATGTTCAGAAGCACATTTAGAAAACACTACTCCAGTTCAAGATAAATCTTTAGAAGTCGATGATTCAATGCCAGCTGATTATGTGGGGAAACATAGTGAGGAAGAGCTGTTGTTGTTGAATGATATAGTTTCAGTACCATCAAGTTCAGAACCATCCACTCCGATTCATGAAACTCAACAAGCACAAAGTGAGCTTAGTCCTCTGTCAGAACCGAAAGGTACCTCCACATCTCTGGTTAAAGGTCCATCTTCTAGAATTAAATTGAATTATCCTGCCACAAATATATTAGGAAGTCTGAATGATAACATGAGATTGAGATCAAAAGCCTTGAATGTGATTGCTCACTCATGCTATCTATCCCAATTTGAACCGAAGAAGATGGATGAAGCACTTCAAGATGCTGATTGGGTAAATTCCATACATGAAGAACTTCATCAATTTGTTCGGAATGATTTTTGGGAATTAGTTCCTAGACCAAAGGGAGTAAATGTTATTGGAACTAAATGGATCTTTAAGAACAAGTCAGATGAACATGGCACGGTTATCAGGAATAAATTAAGACTTGTTGCTCAAGGGTACACACAAGTGGAAGGAATTGATTTTGATGAGACCTTTGCACCAATAGCAAGACTGGAATCCATTAGGATACTTTTGGTCATAGCAAGCCATCTGGATTTCAAGTTGTATCAAATGGATGTCAAGAGTGCTTTCTTGAATGGGATGCTGCAAGAAGAGGTATATGTTGAACAACCAAAGGGTTTTGTTGATCCTCACAGACCGGATGATGTCTACAAGTTGAAGAGAGTCCTCTATGGTTTGAAACAAGCTCCTAGAGCTTGGTATGATAAATTGACTGCATATCTCACTGAGCATGGTTTCGAAAGGGGATCTGCAGATACTACTCTCTTCATAAGAAATGATAAGAATGGTTTTGTTGCAGCTCAAATTTATGTTGATGATATTGTTTTAGGTGCTACTAATGATTATCTTGCTCATTCTTTTGCAGATGAAATGAAGGCAATGTTTGAAATGAGCATGGTTGGTGAATTAACTTATTTCTTGGGATTGCAAATGAAGCAAACGGACTTAGGAATCTACATCAACCAAGCAAAATATGTAAGAAATCTAGTCAAGAGATTTGGACTAGACAAGGCTGCCCATGCTAGAACACCAATGGCTGCAAATGCAAAATTAACAAATGATCCATCAAATGAGTCTATTGATGTTACATTATATAGAAGCATGATTAGATGTCTTTTGTATTTGACTGCTATTCGACTTGATATTGCCTTTAGTGTTGGTTTCTGTTCTAGATTTCAATCTAATCCTAAGGTTTCACATTTGAATGTTGTTAAAAGAATTATAAAATATATAGGTGGAACTTGTGATTATGGATTATTTTATAGCAAAGAGTTTAATCTGTCTATTGCTGGATTTTCTGATTCTAATTAGGTTGGTAATGCTAATGATAGAAAAAGCACCACTGGTGGGTGTTTTTATGTATGAGCCAATCTTGTTGATTGGATGAGTAAAAAGCAAAATTCTGTGTCTTTGTCTACTGCAGAGGCAGAATATATTGCTGTTGGAAGTTGTTGCTCATAGCTTCATTGGATGAAAAAGCTTTTGTGTCATTATAGGATATCACAAGATATACCATGGTTGTTTATTGTGATAATTCTAGTGCTATCCATATCTCTAAGAACCCTGTTCAACACTCTAAGACTAAACACATAGAGATTAGATATCACTTCATTAGGGATCTTGTTGAAAGAAAGATTATGTCTCTTGAATATATCCCTACTGAATGTCAGAATGCTGACATCTTCACCAAACCTCTTTATAGAAGTAAGTTTAAGACACTTCGTCAAGTAATTGGTGTGATTCTGTGCCCCTAATCATCTTTGGCTTCCATGGTCCTTGTGTTTCTTTGCTCTACTCTTTGTGACCTTTGTTCTTTGGTTTTTGTTTTTCCTTTTGTTTCTAGGATTTGCATTGCATAACATTCATGCATTTCATTCTAGGATTGTTTTTTGTTTCTTTTCAAAAAAAAAAAAAAAAGGGAAAAGAAAGCGAATCGTGTTTTGTATTCATTCTCTTGGTTTTTGAAAACAAGGTTGGTCAATTTATTTTCACATAACATGTCTTTGTACCTTATTTAGCTTTGATGAGCTTATTTATTGCACTTTACTAGTTGAAGCTTTGTAGTGCATGTTGTGTGGGAAAGATGTTTATGGTTTTTGATCACTTTGTCTTGATCTTGAAGTCACATGTCTTTGTCTGTCGGACTTGAACCTTTTGAGAAATGCATAAATAACCATCTCACCACTGTTCACTAGCCAATCATGAAGACCTTTGTGCATATCGTAAGATTTTGTGCTCGAGAAAGTGTAGTACATGCACAAAAAGAACATAAGGTGTAGCCTCGGATTAAATGCTTAAAATTGATGTGTACATTATTGGACTTAAAGCTAAATCAAATAAATAAAATTGTTGTGTACATTATCCCGGCTATTTTAATAAGTTTCTAAACAACTAAAATTGGTGTGTACAATATGAGGCAAAATCAAGAAACTTACATGATTGCAAGCTTATGATCTAGGAGATGTGGGAGTTATATGATGTAACTCTTTAGGTGATAGTCTCTTTCAAATTCTATGTGATGAATTTTGTAGATTTTGTGTTTGATTTCTATTCACATATCACCTCACATGTATCTCAAGCTTTTGCAAGCTACACACACTACACACGTTACTCTTTGCTAAACATTGTACATGTAATTGTGTGTGTTTTTGGTTTGACCAACCAAGTTTGAAAATACCTTGTGTTTTATGCAAAACATATTTGATGCTTGAGAATTCAAAGGGAAAATGTTTGAAAATCTTAATTTTGGGAAAACTGGGTTTAAATCTTGTGTTTTTGAAAAGCATTTCATCTCATACTCATGCATTTTGTTCATCAATTTCAATGCTTTGAGGAGTTACTGCCCAAAATGTGTTTTGTTTTTCAAAACTATGTTTTTTTTTTTTTTCTCAAAATTTTTTAGTGAGCCTTTGTCTGTTTTGATTGATCCAGTCTATTTTTCGATCAATCGAAATTGGTTTTAAAATTTTTAATGAGTCTCTTTCTGTTTTGATCAATCGAAACTAATTTTCGATCAATCGAAAATCGTGAATAAGGTTTTTAAAATTCAGATCTTGACTTATTCAACTCACATTTTCCAAAAGTTTTCAAACTTCTCTCTCTCTCTCTCTCTCTCTCTCTCTCTCTCTCTCTCTCCGACTTGGACAAGGCTCAAACATCAAATTTTTGTCGTTTTCCTCCAAATTTTTGCAAGCTTTTTCTCTCTATAAGCCGGTATATCCTTTTTACCCTTCTTTTTGCATTTATTTTCATGTTTTCATGCATATACTCATGCATTTTGTTGGGATTTTCAGACCTATTCAAATTTGGGGTTTTTGATGATTCAAGCCTTATTTTGTGAAATTGATCAATGGCCTTTTGTACTAGGATGTTATAAACTTGATCTTGATGGTTTAATTTGATCAATTTGCTGAATTTTGAGAAATTGAAATTTCTAGGGCTTGTATTTACCCAAATTGGGGATTTTGTTCAAATTGAGTTTAATTGATGAAATTGGCTTGTTGGATTGATGTAATTGATCATTATAATTTGTATTCTAACTTATGTGATGATCAATTGGTCAATTTATTACAAATTAAACAAGTGGTTTTTCTAATTTTGGGGTTTTTTGTTAGAAACTAAACGCTCAAGCCAATTTTGTGAATTTGAACATCAATTGAACTTTCTCTCACTACATTAGAGCATGCATCATGACATTTAACTGTTCATGCATCATATAGATTGATTTTTTTTTTTTTGTGCTAACTTGCAGTCTGCCCTTGGTCTTTCTTTTTGTTCTTTTTGTCTTTGTTTATGTCTCTGTCCTTACCTTAGCACCATGCCTTGGAAGACTAGAGCCCATAGGACACCCTCCACTTCTTCTGAGTCTCCCTTTAGGAGTGAGTTGTTTTGGAGTGACAAAAGCAGAGAGGCCTATGAGAAACTGAACAGTAAGAGAAAGATTTGGGCTAAGCGGAAGGTTGTGTTAGATGAGTTAGATCCTGCCATTAGGGAAAACTTTAAGAGTAGGGGCTACTCATATGAGAGCTCCTAGAGTTAAGCCTTCTGGTGTTTTACCCCCTCCTCCGTCTTCTCCAGGTGTTGCTTCAGCTGAGGCGTCTGGTGCTGCTGCTGATGCAGATGCTGTCTACACTTGCAACTGATGGATAGTAGTTAGGATTGAATTTGTTGTAAAGGGCTTTTCTTTGTAAACTTTGAGCATTTAGTTGTGTTTTTTCACAGATTGCCAAAGGGGGAGTTTGTTAGGTTCTAAAGACTTAGGAACTAATGTATTTAGAACTCTAATGTGTAATGTTAGCAAATCATGATCAAAACAGTTGTTAGTCTTATTTAGACTTACTCAAAGTGTGTGCATTTATGTAAAGTTGGAATCGAGTGACTGCAAAAGTATTAGTGACTTTCGGCCTAGCTCGATCGATCGAAGCTTAGACTCAATCGATCGAATATCGGGCAGACTGTGTTTTTTTTCTACAAAAATGCCAACTCAGCCCTAGCTCATTAAAACTTTTAAGGTTTTATGTTTTGCCCTAGGTATATAAGGCAAACCCTAACCACGTTTTAGAGGTTGCTCACATTGCTGTTTGTGTGAATCTCTTGTGAGATCTGAGAGGTGCTTGCCTTCACACAAGCTTAGGATTATCAAGAAGGAGATTTCTTCAAGAACTTGATGATCTTTCAGTTGCTGCCATAAGAGCTTAAAGATACATAAGCAGGAGTGCTTGTACTTGCTGGAGAATCCAAGAAAGAAGGAGTTCATGGTCTCGGAGCTTGCACGTGGTTGTGTCAGTAAGTTTTCTACTGGTGGGTAGCAATAGAATGTTAGTGGTCTAAGTCTCTATTGTAAAACTTCGATTCTTTCATAGTGGATTCAGGTTTACCTTGAGGATAGTTAGGTTAAATCCTCCCCAGGTTTTTACCCGTTTGGTTTTCCTGAGTCATCATATCATTGTGTTATTTATTTTTCCCATTGCTATGCATGATATGATTGTTTGATTGTGATAACCTGGATTTGGAATTTGGACTAAGTAATAACTTGGCTAATTAACTAGGTTAATCTGGTTGTGTTTTAAGGGGTCTAAAAACAAACAAAGAATGAATTGTATTTTCTCAATGAAAAATTGTACAACTAGAGGTATTTATACAAGCTTGAAGTCCTAACTAATCCCAAATTATACGGATCCATTCCCTTCAAAACTAACAATACCTATCAGCTACATACATGTATCCATAAATATCACCACTGTTTACTACAACTAAACTACCAGTGGCATAAACAATTACAAGACAGTACTACAGGTTGTTTAGACAAAACCAATAGCTGATTCTTTGTGCTTGTCCTGCTCAGATTGCAACTTGTAGCTTGAAGCTTGAAGCTGACCCTTCTGATAGGGTGAACGATTACCAAGATTTTATGGATGTAATGCTATCCATTGTCACTGATGATGATGAGACTTCCGGTTATGATGTTGATACAATCATCAAAGCTACATGCTTGGTAAGCTTTTGATAACCCTATTAATTCACACACAGTATAATATATTTCCAAAATCTCATTTGCTACATATTTTGAATTAGGTTAACTTGTTACACACACATTATTTGAGACAATTTTTAACAGGTGAAAAAAAACTAAAATTATAACTTTTTTTTTCGTGTTTGTAAAATTGTATAAAATAATTTGTGTAATAAACACTGCTCTTTTGAATTTGTATTGACTTCCAAGAGTAACAATTAATTTTTTTAGATAGATAAACATAGGGCTCATATAAGAAATACAAATTCTCTATACTACTTTTTGTGTTCCACTTTATATTTTACAAATCACAACTTATCATATATTGTTTTTACATTTTTTTTTTTTAAATTATTGAAGTTTAAAATGAAATATAATAAAATCAAGCACATGACGTACCACAATTAATGGAGCATAAATACATCACAAAAAATAATGTTGAATATTTATATTCCCCGTGTAAGAAGCATTTATCACATCCATCTCACATAAAATTCAACGTGGATTTGGAACTTCATGTTACAAGATTAAAAGGTGTTAGGTTTTGAGTTTGTAATGTTGGCAAACCATGACAAAACATGACAAAAACTAAGTCTCATTAGTTTAGAATGGTCTACATTGAAGCCCAAGACAAAAACTTCAATTTCAGGATAAAAACAAATGAGTTACAAGCTGGTTGGTTCGATTGATCCAATCTAATTTTCGATCGATCGAAAATCGCGTATCAGGAAAATCAGCAAACGTAAAAAGGCCATAACTTATTCGTTTGAAGCCCAAATCGCGAGCCGTTTTTTCCAGTATTTAAAGGACATCATAAGCTAACCCTAGGTAGGGTTTTCAGAGCTTTTTAGAGAGATTAGAGTGCCTCTTGTGCCTCTTTGAAGTTTTAGGGTTTTGTACCCAAAAGCTCTCTTATGTTTTCTACCGGTGCTATTCCTTGAAGAATCTCAAGATCCGGTGTTGTAGAAGTTGTTGCCTTCTCTAGTCATCAAAGGTGTTAATGATCTAAACCTTCAAGGGTGGTCTTGGAGTCACAAACAGGAGAGTTTGTGTTGATAAACCTTTGAGTGGGATCTCAAAGTCACAGACGTGGGTGTTTGTGTTTTGCAAAGGAATTCAAGAAAGAAGTAGTCCGTGGATTCGGAGCCTGCGCGTGGTCGTGTCAGGAAGTTCGTACTGGTGGGTAGCATTAGGAAGTCGAGCGGGGAGCTTGTAGTCCTTCTGTAAGAACTTCAATTCTTTCATAGTGAATTCTGTTATGCCTTGAGGATCGGTGGGTCAAATCCTCCCCAGGTTTTTACCGTGTGGTTTCCTGGGTGATCATATCTTGTGTTCTTTATTATTTCCGCTGCTTTATTTGTCTTATATACATGATATGATTATTTGATTGTTTTAACCTAGAATTGCTTAATTTGACTAAGTAACAACTTGGCTAATTAATCTAGGCTACGCAATCTGGTTGTTTAAGGGGTCTAAATTTCCTACAAAAGGTTCAAACAATTTCATGATAATTATCTTGTGCATAATGGTTTATTTAAATCCTGAACTTGAAGGCATGTTATTTTCTTGTCAAATATTAAGCCATATATAATCAAATAGCATAAATTTTGAATTCTTAAAGCAATCTGAATTCTTGCTGCTATTAAATTTGATTCTTGGACCATGGCTAGAAAGCTTAAAGCTTTAGCCGGCCATCTAACATTCTAACCTCCAATTCATATTATGTTACTTTTGTAGGTCCTTATCTCAGCGGCTTCAGACACATCAACAATAACATTGACATGGGCTCGCTCTTTGCTTCTCAGCAACTTTTAGACCTTAACAAAAGCTTAAGAAGAATTAGAGATCCATATTTGTAGAGAAAGGCAAGTGAAGGAATCAAATATGAAAAATTTGGTATATCTCCAAGCTATCCTCAAAGAAACAATGTGTTATATCCTGCTGCACCACTTCTATTGCCACACGAGTCAATGGAAGACTGTACTTTGGTTGGTTACCACGTCGCAGCAGGCACACGACTTATTGTTAATCTTCCAAAACTCCATCGAGACCCAAATGTGTGGGTGGATCCTAGTGAATTTCGACCTGAAAGATTTCTTACAACTCACAAGAATGTTAGAGGCCAAAATTTTGAAGTAATACCATTTGGTAGTGGTATAAGAATGTGCCCTAGGATCTCATTTGCCTTGCAAGTTATACACTCACACTTGGTACTTTGTTGCATGCTTCTGAAATTTCAAGCCCATCAGACGAACCTGTGTACATGACAGAGAAAGGTGGACTCACAAACCAGAAAGCTAACCCACTTGAAGTCTATCTCACTCCTCACCTTCATGCTCAAGTTTATGCATAATTTGACTAGATGTAATGTGATAAATTAAGATATGGTATGGTGCGATATACATAATTTGACTAGGTATCATTTGATAAATTAAAATATGGTGTGGTGCAATAAATTGGTGTATGCCATTTCCATGTAACCATTTAAGAGGTAAACATTAGAAAAGTAAAAGTCATTTGAAAAAGTTATCATCTTAGTTAATTTAGCTTTGTTTGAAAATAAGCTCTATATTTGTCAAGTCATATTACGTGTGACTTGTAATTTGCATTTGTCTTCTGATTTCTGGTTTAGAAGGTTGGATTTTTTTGTAAAAATAAGTTTTTTTTTTTTTTTTTTTTTTTTCATTTTATGTTTCTTGTAATTTGGCATTTGACTTATATATGAGTTATGTTTCTTAACTGTTAAGAATTGTATTAACTATGGGGGAGGTTATGTTTTTAAAATTACATGTATATAGATGGAGGAGATGTGGAACTTCAAATCAAGCCAAAAATCTTCAAAAAGTATGGCCCCCAATACTGCCACACCCTTCATCATTGTTTCTGTTTGTCGAGCATCAGACAAAAGATCCCTTTTAAACCTTAATAAATGCTATTTGTCGAGCTAGTTGTCGAGCTTTAAAATTTGACACTTCTTCACTTGTTTTTTGGACAGATCAGACAAAAGATCCCTTTTAAACCTCAATAAATGCTATTTGTCGAGCTAGCTGTCGAGCTTTAAAATCTGGCACTTCTTCACTTGTTTCTTGGACAGATTTGCATGTATTTAACACTTGTGTACATTTTTAGACCCCTTACAACACAACCAAATTAACCTAGTTAATTAGCCAAGTGATTACTTAGTCCAAATTCAACAAATCTAGGTTAAACACAATCATATAATAATATCAATGTAAAGTGCAAAATATAAAGAACACAAAGATATGATCACCCCGGAAAACCAAACTGGTAAAAAACCTGGGGAGGATTTAGCCTAGCTATATCCTTCAAGGTAAAACTGAATCCATTATGAAAGAATCGAAGTTTTATAATAGCGACTTAGACCACTAACATCCGATTGCTACCTCATGTAGAAAACTTACTGACACGACCTCGTGCAAGCTTCGAGACCACGGACTCCTTCTTTCTTGGATTCTCCAACAAGTACAAGCACTCTCGCTTGTGTATCTTTAAGCTCTTTTGTGCAGCAACTGAATGATCATCAAGCTCTCAATGAAATCTCCTTCTTGATAATCCTAAGCATGTGTGAAGGCAACCACCTCTCAGATCTCACAAGAGATTCACACACACAGCAAATAGAGCAAACTTAGAGAGCTTTTGGGTACAAAACCCTAAAATACAAAAGAGGCACAAGATGCACTCTAATCTCTTTAAAAGCTTATAAAAACATTTTAGGGTTTCCCTTATATATAGGAGAGTTTTACTTGAAACCCAATACGTTTAAGTAGGGTTTGGGCTGAACTAGAATTCTGCAGAAAAATAAATCTAAACGTGGTTCGATCGATCGAGTCTAATTTTCGATTGATCGAGCCTTGCAGATTTGGTCCAATAAATTCTGCAATCACTTGATTCCAATTTTACAAATAAACATACTTTGAGCAAGCCTAAACCTAGACTAAATGTTTTGATCATGGTTTGCCAACAAAATACAAATTGAAGTTCTAGTACATTAGTTTCTAAAGTCTTAGAACCTAACAACTTGAACTTGAACTCTTGTTCCTTGAAGTATTAAACACATCCTAGATCTACCCAAGTACAAGTAAAGTGCGTTTTATCAAAGGATTAGTCAATTCTAAATGACGTATGTTCTTAACATGATTCACATATGTCCTAACAAACATCATATTTCTACTATACATAGAATTTACTACCACGAACCCATGATAGCTCCAAGTCCACGGACTACTTTTTTCCTTGGCCTTTGCAACACAAGCACCCACACTTGTGACTTTGAGATCCCACTCAAAGGTTTAGCAACACAAACTCTCCTGTTTATAACTCCAAGACTACCCTTGAAGGTTTAGATCATCAGCTATTATTGATCTTCATGCAACAACTTCAGATTTACTAGTTCTAAAGATATGAGTGTGATATCTGATAGTGACTTTGATAGAGGAAAGCACAGAACCTTTTAGATCTCACAAGAGCACCTCCAAAGTCATAATAAACGTGCCTAGGGTTTCCTTTATGTACTAGAAGAAGTAGATCTGAAACCCTAATCTTTTTTGGGCTTGAATTACTATTGGGTCAAAACTAAAATTCTACAGACTCGTATTTCGATCGATTGAGCCTGTTTCTCGATCGATCAAACCAGGTAGTTTCTGAACTCTTCTTTCTGCAGCTTGTATATTCTTGAATCTTGACTTGTATCACCTTGAGCTTTGTCTAATAATACCTATAGACTCTAGGATCTATATCTAGACAAGTTTGTGTTCACGGTTTGCCAATTGTTCTAAACTTTTAGAACCTAACAATATTTATATTTTTAAAATACACACACACACACACTTAGTACTATAAGTCCTTACAAAAAAGCTGCACCGAATTTGATCCTTCAATCTTTAGCTGACTTTATCTGTGTGGCCATTTTATTATAACTAGATAATGTCTCATGCAATGTGTGGATGCTTGGTAATTTCATTTGAAAATAATTTTTATTTTTTTAAGACCCATATATAATACTCTTTTTTTATATATAGTATTTATGATATTTCCCATAATATTGCTGAATACTTTGAAACTTAATTTTCTTAATTCATATTTTATAATTTTTCCTTATCTTAGAAGTAGTTTCCAACTATTGAGTGGGTTTTCTTTACTAATGTGTGTGTGTGTGTGTGTGTGTGGAATTGCATAGTTATTAGAAATTTCTAGTAATCTATACCATATTTTAAATTTAATATTTAAGATAATAAAATAACATCTAGATAAAAGGTAGGCTTTATTTCTAAAATCGAACAATTCCTCATTCCTTCATTCTCACCACCAAATCCCAAGACCCCCAATCTCAAACACTTTGTTCATAATCTAAATGAAAAAAATTATTTGTGTACCAACATAAAGAGAACGTAATCAAACAAAGAAAAATTGGATAAATATACTTCCATTTATCAATATTTGATTGCATCTAATAGGACCTTTATATCCTTTAAAAAAAAACAAAGAGAATGCTAAAATTCAAGAAACTTATAAGCTAAAATTGGAGAACTAATCTTGTATTATTAATTTTACACATGAGCTTTGTCTTTATATAGAGAAGTAGAACACACTAATTAACTTACAATTATTTATCAAAACCGTAACAACAAATTAAATATAATTTGAAACTAATTCTAACAAATCGCAACAACTATAATTAACGTCACTAACAAAAGTAATAAAAAAAGATACAGGTGGACAAGTACTATACTTGAAAGATAATGAGAAAAACATAAAAATAATTGAAGAACTACTTAATTGTAGCTTTGATGGAGAGAACTAACAATATGATTGTAGTCTATACACCATTTGCACACTATTCTTGAATAGTTGCAACTAAATTTGAGGTTGCAACTAAAGCTGAGAAAATCTTGATTCAAAAAAAAAAAACCACCATCTAAATAGTAGTAAAAAATTACAAAGAAACCAAAAAATTATGAAGGCTAAAACATAATAAAAAAGCACCTAACATATGGCCTCAAAGTTTTTAACGGTAGATGTATATAAAGTAGTAGAAGTGCTATATGTGAAAATGGTTAGTGGAAATATGAAAAGTTTTGTGCTTTGTGAGAGAGAGGAAAGTCTTCAAACAAAGTGTAAAGTCTATATTTTTAGATTGGCAACCATGAACAAATTGTAACTGTTAGAACTTAGTTTGTCTAGTTGTTTAGTCTAGAAATATTTAGTTAAATAAGACAAATGAAGTTCTACAAAGATAAAGATTCAAGAAATCAGAAAAAGATAAGTGTAGAAAAGAATCACTTATCTCAATTGATCAAGATTCATGCCAAATTTCTGATCTTGCATTTTTTTCTCAACCATTGAATCTAGGGTTTTGATGGAACTTAAGAATATTTAAATGAAAACCCTAAAGCATGTTTTTATACATTCAAGAAGACAGTTTTCTATGCACAGATCTGGAGATTTTGCATACCCTTTTGAAGCTACAATTGGAGACCTTGTGCAAACAACAAATCCAGTCATAAAGTATAGTTGCTGCATTAAGTCAACCATAGTTGATGATCTAAACTTTTGAGTTGAGATCTCAAAGTCACAAATTGGAGAGTTTGTGCGCAACAGTTTCACAGTAGAAGAGTCCATGAATTCGAAATTGCGTGTGGTCACGTGAGTAAGTACTACATGAGGTAGCAGTAGATTTAGAGTGAAGCCTATTGTACAAACTTCTATTCTATCAGTGAAATATTGCCTTGAGGATTGTTTAGGTTAAATCTTCCCCACGTTTTTTAATTTGAAACCACAGTTCCAAAAGTTTTCATAGGTCATCATTCTTGGTGTTCACGTGATTTGTGAATGTTTGATATTTGTTTTAATCAAATCTAATGCATAATTAATCTAACTAATTATTTGGTTAAGATTTGATTAATTCTGACTGAATTGTGGTCTAAACCTAACACAATGAACCCAAGAACATAAAGAGTCCTTATTTTTTAAAATTTAATTAGTCCTTGTCTTTGACGTGGCACTTGAGGAATGTCCTTATACAACGATTCTAAGAAAATAAAGAGTTCTTATCTTTTGAATTTTAATTAGTCCTTATCTCTGATGTGACACTTGAGTAAAGAATTTATGTGAAAAAAATTTATTGTCAAAGAAAGCGCCATATAACAGAACCTTATGCTCTCCCATATGAGATATTTTCTTTTATACTTGATGAAGCCAAAATCATCAGTTGGGTCACTCGTCCAATCCAAAGCTTTAGATGATCTTATAGGACCTGCAAGATAAAGAGAGATAGATCGAAGAGACCACTGAGTTGTGCTCGGTGGGGGAGCCTCCGATGCTTAAGTTAGTATCATCCCATGTTTCATGTATTTAGATAGTGTTTTGTTGTAGCTTTTGAAGTACCTTAGCAAGTGAGATAGATTGTCCCTTTTATAGGTGACTTAGGTAGCTGTTGGACATAAATGAGGGTGATTACTACCCTAATTGTAACGTTTCTTGTCTTGATGAAAGGGTTTAAGGAATTTGATGATCGTTATTGAATGTGTTGGGCAGTTACTCATCTATCTTTGATGGCCTACTAATGACGCAATGACCGTCCATTAAGATGGACGAGAGGCTCCCCCACCGGGCACAACCCGGTGGTCTCTTCGATCTATCTCTCTTTATCTTGCAGGTCCTACAAGATCATCTAAAGCTCCGGATTGAGCAAGTGACCCAACTGACGATTTTGGCTTCATCAATACACATTTCTTGATTGATTTTTGTTCCAACCTTTGAAGATTTTAGCGTTCAAAATTGTTGGACTTTTAGACCCCTGAAACACATAGTTTGTTTAACCTAATATATTAACTAAATTGTTATTTAGGTTTATGAATTAGATCTAGGTTAAACAATAATGAATCATATCATACATAGCGGAAAAGTAAATAACACAATAATATGATGACCCAGGAAAACTAATGAAACAATCCAGTTTCAAGGTAAAAAACCTGGAGAGGATTTAACATAAACAATCCACGAGACAACAATTCATTAATAGGTTGAAAGTTTTTACAATTGACTTAAACCTAAATCTACTGCTACCTCATGTAGTACTTACTCACGTGACCATAGCTCCAAATCTACAAACTCTTCTATTTTGAATTTGAGGCACACAAACGCTCTAGTTTGTGACTCTGAGAGCTCCACTTAAAGATTTACATCATCAACACTAACTCTCTAGTTTGTGACTCCAACAGCACCCTTGAAAGTTTAAATCTCTAGCACCTTTGATGACTAGTGATAGCAACAACTTCTACAACATCAGATCTTGAGTTTCTTCAAAGAATATTGCCGATAGAAGATTTTAGAGAGGTTTGGATACAAAAACCCTAGATCTACAATTGGATGCACAAGAAGCACTCTTCTCTCTCTAAAAAACCATTTAAAACATGCATTAGAGTTTTCTTTAAATACTATGTGAATTAGATCTGAAACCCTAATTCACTTAATAGGCTTAAT
Source organism: Quercus aquifolioides (assembly GCA_019022515.1). NCBI lineage: Eukaryota > Viridiplantae > Streptophyta > Magnoliopsida > Fagales > Fagaceae > Quercus > Quercus aquifolioides. The sequence goes on from CM032333.1 coordinate 56,405,914, forward strand.
AGGCTGTTGGGCTTTAACTAAATTCTGCAAAAACGCATCTCCATCAGTCGAACCACAATCTTGATCGATCAAACCTAACATGTTTTGAATTTCCTGAACCTGCAGCTTCCTTATTTTTGTATTTTGACTTGTAATGCCTTGAGCATTGTCTAATCATACTTATAAACTTAGTAATCTATATCTAGACAAATTTATGTTCACGGTCAATTGTTCTAAACTTTTAGAACCTAACAAAAATACTTGCATTAGGAGCAAAAATTCTGTCTCCTAAGATTATCGGGCTCCTAGTCACAAGTTGCAAAAACTTAAAGGCATATTTGTCATGGAATTAGCCAATACCAAAAAATCCTAACACCAAACTTATGAAATTTGTATACCATGAACAATTTCTTTCTCTCTATGTATGGCCCTACTCATTAAGATCACTGGTTACTTATTGAGTTGTTAAGCCAAGATATTTCCTTCTTTTATTTCAAATCTTAGGGAATAGCAAGCAGATTGAAATTGAAATCGTATCGGAATGGTGTGTAAATCAATTTTACGATTGTATTATAACATATTAGACATTTAGGGTCATTGTAACTCTTGGAATTCAAAGTAATTTTTGGATTTTCTTTTTAGTTAGAAAATGATTTCATTAGTAGGTTTTTGAGACCTTGTAAACTTATAAGAGCATTTCCATTGGGTAATGCAAAATTTACCAGGTAGCGAACAAAACCCTTAAAAACACATTCATCAGCTCATTTATTACTGTAGCAAACAGTATATGTAGCATGGCGCATCTAATATTTTAGCGTTGGTGTTTTGTTTTTGTTTTTGTTTTTGTTTTTAAAATATATTCATTTAATGGGACGAATTGAAAAATAAAGAATGGGATAAGTGGTAAGTTTTATTAAAGTGATAATGTAAAATAAATAAAATGTGTTCTGGTGATGAAATATATATATATATATATATATATATATTATAAATGTGCAATTCTTGTCACATATCTTTTTTTCTTTTTTCTTTTTTTGAGAATCTTCTTGTCACATATCTAACTCATGATGATATCATTAGTCGGTTTGGAGCATCACAAGATGATTTACAATCTCAATGGCTAGGGATATTTTCAAGAAATTTCAACCCTTGCTGAGAGATTTCTTAAGTTGACCACATGGAGAGAGGGACTTCCGAGGGAAGGACAAAAAAAATTCATTCAATATATAGTCAGGACATGTGCCCATTTTTAAACATGTATGGTGTCCAGTTCAATTTACTCTCACACTCGACACAACCCAAATTACGCAAAATAGCCACGCTTGAGGTCCTCTCAAATCACCGCCTTGGGTTTGCTCAAACACCTTGAAAATAGCATAGGAGGTGGTCCAGATCAATAATTATATGTTAACATATTACTCAGCAAAAAAAAATTATATGTTGAAATTTTTTACTTTTTTTTTTTTTTCTCACTTTCCAAAAATTTCAACAAATTATTGGCCTCTATGAATGGGAGCAAAGCAAATGCCTAAAAAATTATTTCATTCCCTAAATAGTCAGTCTAAGCAAGTGAGATTGATTGATAAGTTTAAACTTTATGCGTGTCATGCCCTCATAGGCTCATACTGTCATGTATGCTTATCTTGAATAAAATTAGTACTAATGGAAGTGGTTTTATCGAGTTCTGTTTTGATTAGTATGGCTTACTTAGAGATAATCCTAATAAAATTAACTTATTAACTTATGGGAGGGTCTACCACTTTAGGAAAGCGAGAGTGGCAACAACAATTTGATGATAATTAATTGTCTTATATAAGATTCTGCAAATATATGATACTAAATATTTAATCAACGTATCAAAAAAAAAAAAATTATCAAAAAAATGCTAGCTCACGGTAGCTCATGAAAAGGACTAATATATTATATATAGTAAAATATTGAAATAGATTTTACTACATTTATATAATGAGATCTGTTTTACCCATGGTTTTAAAAACCGAACTAGATTGGCCGGTTCAACTAGGAACCGAACACTAATTCGGTCCAGTTATTATTAAAAACCGATCCATAACTCAAAATTGGTGGGTCCCACGACTGAGTAGTGTGTTTGGATGTGTTTCTAATTTTTGTTTCCATCACTCAATTCTCTAATTTTTGAGTAATGAGTTATGAAAATTGAAAACACATTTTATGTGTTTTCAAGTTATCAAAACTCAGTTTCTATGGCATTTTGGTAATTAAACATTCATACATGGGACCCACTAGTCTTGTCAAGTCAGATTTCCCTTCTCTCTCCCACCGGTCACTCTCCTCTTTTTTTTCTTTTTTCTTTTTTCCACTTTTCTTTATTTCTTTGTTCTTCTTTATTTCTTCTTCTTTTTGTTCTTCTTTAGAGCAAAATCTCACCCACATCGAAAGACAAAAGAATCTTAGCCCTCCCCATCCACGGCCTCTCTTCTCCGATCTGCCTGCCATTCTTTGTCCTTCACCCTTCCCACACCGACCCATCTGACAAACAACTCACAAATAGGTCTCAGTCTTAGACCGATGCTTTGTCTGAGGGCTCGCCTGGGCCACCGATGACCAAGCCTTGGACGTACTTTCTCACCATACGACGATATCCTTGAATCGAAGGTCCGTTGGTCGTCGATCAGAGATTTCGGATCTAAGTCGATCCAAAAGAGAGAGAGAGAGAGAGAGAGAAAAGGGATCTATGAAAATAGTATATGAGAGAGAGAGTGACCCCATAAGCAGACATGATGGTTCTTGAATTGGGTCTTGTTAGGTTTGTGTTTTGATTAAAATGATTGTGTGAGAGACGGGTCTTGCTATTTTGATAGACAGGATTTTTTTTTTTTTTTTTTTTTTTTTTTTTTTTTTTTTGATTTGGTGGTGTATCATAAATAAGTATGAATGGAGTTTTGATTTGCTGCTACATATTTTGAGGGTTTGAAAATGGCTTTTGGGTTTGGGGGAATTTTTATTGATAAGAGTTTTTGTTGTTTGTACTTCTTTGGTTGCACTTTGGCACTGTGACTACGGTGGTGGCAAAATGAAATGAGCAGTGAAGAAAATGAAATGAAATGAGTGTGAGGCGGGTAGACTAACAGAATTGCTTGACATGGTGCTCAGGTATGGGTCCCACAGAAAGTACAAAAAATTGAGTTATGAGAAGTTGGAAATAATGTGCCTAACGTGCCACCTTTAGGGAGTTGGGGTATTTTAAGTGATAAGTGATGAGTGAGGAGTGATGAAAATTGAGTAAGGAGTGATGAGTGATGATTTTTCAAAAACAAAACAACCCTTAAGACATTAACAGCGACTCCAAAAATATCAGATCTCCTATCTTTGTGTTGAGGAAGGAGCCCAAAAATGAAGCAAATTTTATATGATTTTATCTGTCTACACTCCGCTTCATCCTTTGTTTTCTACTCTTGCACAATTGCACTTGCACATACCCGTATTGATAAGAGAGACAGAGAGAGGGAGAGAATATTGAAGAGGGAAATCCGGGCCAAAATTGGAAATTAACACTGTTTGCAAAACAATAAAATTAGTGGGCACTGTTTTCAAACTATATATATTACTAACATCTCGAGTTTATAAGACTCGATTTGTGGCCTATAAATCGAGTCTCAAAGACTCAATTTCAGTGTTCTGATCACGTCTGATGTGGCGTTATTTCCACATGGCGTCCACCTGGAAATCGAGTCTTAAAGACTCGATTTATAAGCCAACCAAGTAAAATGTCCTGCATCTTTCTTTCTTTCTTTCTTTTTTTGAAGAAGTGATAGAAATATATTAATGTATAAAAGTACAAAAGGAAGAGACACAATGTTAGAGTAGTTTAAAACAACTTGACCACACCTCCCACTCACACCGTGGCCCATGAAAAACTCCTTAAAACAACAACCAGAAAAGTAATATAAAAACATCCCTACCTGCAAAAGTACGTAAATGCCTACAGGGGAAAAGGAATAGAAAATACAAAGAAACAAAAAATAAATAAAGCCTATAAACTTAGGACATGCATGCCAGAGGTGCTTGTCAAGCCTCTCTCACTGCTCTCTCTTTTCTTTCCTCCTCACCATTCTACCTCCATCTCTTGCCTCTTTTACCTTTCAACCTCCATCAAATTGGGCTACGGGTAAGATCGGATCCTCTCTCACTGCTCTCTTTTCTTTCCTTTTCACCATTCTCCCCCTCTCTCCTCTCTCACCTGATCTACAATCCTTTTTTTTTTTTTAATCTGGGTTTGTAGACTGCATGTAGGTGGTGGTGGTGATGGATCCAAATAGTAGTGATTGCTAATCGGTGGTTTTGACGCTTGTTCTTCTTTAGGGTTGCTACTTTTTTTTTTTTTGGTGGTTGTTGGGGTGTATGTGGTGGTGGGGTGATGGGTGGGTTTTGATTTTGGGTAGGTGGGTTAGGAGTGGTGGTTGGCTGGGCTTGGATGAAATCGAATTGAATGAAATCGGTGGCTGGGTTGGGAGTGGTAAACGGAGTAGTGGCCAGATCATTTTTGGGTTTGCCACCGTGGGCCTACGTTTTGCTCGCCGTAGATTCGCCATCGTGGATTTGGGTTTTACTCGTCATGGATCTGGGCTTGCTCGCCTTGGGGTTTTTTTTTTTTTTTTTTTTGTGGTGGGTTTTGCTCAATCATGATCTTCTACAAACCCCAAGGTGGTGGGTGGATTTTGATGTGGGATAGGCAAAATGTGGATTTTGGTGGTTGTTGATGTTTGTGGTGAATGGTGATGGTGAGTCATTTTTTATGGGGTGGGGTGGGGTGGGGTAAGGGGAATGGTTTGCACATGAGAGAGCTGAACATGCGTGTAAGGAGGCTGAAGATGCAGGCTTAAAACATTTTACTTGATTGGCTTATAAATCAAAACTTAGAGACTCGATTTCCAGGTGGACGCCATGTAGAAAAAACGCCACATCAGACGTGATCAGAACACTGAAATCGAGTTTTTGAGACTCGATTTATAGGTCCTAAATTGAGTCTTTTAAACTCGAGATGTTAATTAAAAATATAATTTTGTAACAGTGCCTACTAATTATATTGTTTGGCAAATAGGATTAATTCCCAATTTTGGCTGGGAAATCGAGAAATGAAACTTTAGCAAAAAGCATGGTTTTAAAAACCTGACTAGACCGGCCGGTCTGACCGGGAACAAGCCTCAAATCTGGTTTGGTTATGATAAAAAACCTTAAAACCCGATAAATGGTAAAAACCGTCCGGTTCAACCTGAGAACCGAAAAAATCGGAGGTCGAATCGGTTAATGACCGGTTGGGGTTTTTTGTCTTTTTTAGAAAAACTATGTCGTTTTGGTCCTCAAAATTAACACTAAAATCCTAAAAACTAACCCTAAGCCTAACCAATATACCCTTAAACTCTCTCATCTCACTCACGCCTCACTCTACCTCAACCTCACTCCCTCACTCACCTTAAGCTCTCAAATCTCAACTCTCTCATTATACGATCAGTCAAGCTCGCTCTGCCTCACTCACCTCAAGGCTCTCTGCACTCTCTCTGCCTCATGCATCTCTCTCTACGCTCTTTGAAGTTCACGATCAGTCAAACAGGCTGAGGTTTTTTTATTTTTTCCTTTCGAAAACAAAGTGAGCTCAACTTTGAAAACAGAGTGAGCTCGTTGTCGTATAGGGCTTTCTTCGCCGCGTCATTTAGGACAGCCCAAGCATCGGCAACGAGCTTGAAAGCTTGATCTACGAGAGGGAACTTGTTCTTCTCGGCGTCTGGTTTTTGGGTTTCCTTCTTGGTTGGTCTCGTCCTCGCCCTCGCCCTTTGGTAATGTTCTTTTCTTTTTCATTTTCTCGGTTCTTTTTTTTTTTTTTCATTTCTCTCGGCTTCATCAGGTAAGAAACTAATAATTAATATTCTTTTTTTTAATGATTTTGATTACTTGATTTTGATTTTGATTTTGATCATTTTCTCTGTACTTTTTTTTTTCCCCATTTCTCTCGGCTTCATCTCAAAGTCTTAATTCATGTTCTTGGCTTCATCTCAGGTTCTCCTTCCGTGACTTCACTGGTAAGTGGTAACTTCAATTATTAGTTTACAATAACATTTTAGTTTATTTGTGATTTTGTGTATGTTGTGGATTTGATTTACAGAGCATTATTGTTTGTGAAATATAGCTTACAGAGTATTATACTATTGATTGTGTATGTTGTGTTGATGAATTTATTTGTTGATAAAATGGTTGCTGCCAGTCTGAAATTGTTGAATGAAATGGAGTCCACCTCTGTACCATCAAATGAACATGCTTCTACAACCGGGTCTAATGCTAATTCTTCATCTGTGAGAATGAAATGTGATCCCACATGGGATCATGTAACTGAAGTAGTGAAAGATGGAAAAAGTAGTTATAGATGTATACATTGTGGGAAAAGTGATAAAGGAGGGGGCATCAATAGGATGAAAAGACATCTAGCTGGAATTAAAGGTGATGTGGCTGCATGTATGGGTGTACCTTATGATGTTAGGTTTCAAATAGTTGAGAATTTGAAGGAAATTTCAAAATCTAAAGAAAAAACAAAAAGGGATCAAGAAGCATCTAATTATTCGCCATTATAGGACTCACCAGAATTTGAAGATATCCAAGAAATTACTCCTAGAGGTAGGGGGCTAGGTAGGGGAAATGAAGTGGTCCTAGTAGTTTTCCACCAAGATCCAATCTTGGCAAGAGAAAGGTTGGTGACATTGATAATTACTTCGCTCCTAGAACAACACCGGGAGATCAACCTTCTATTAAAAGTGTGCTTGCTGGCAAAGAAAAGAAGTGGAGGGTTGATATGTCTGTAGCAAGATGGATGTATGATGCTTGCATTCCAATTAATGATGTGAATTCTAGTTATTATCAACCTATGTTCAATGTTGTAGCTTCTTATGGTCTTGGATATAGAGGCCCAAATTATCATGCCCTTCGAGTGCCTTTGTTGAGAGTCGCAAAAAGAGAAGTCCAATTGATTGTTGATTCTCATCGATCATATTGGGCTGACACTGGTTGTACAATACTGGTTGGTGGGTGGACTGATACTAGGCATAGAACATTAATTAATTTCCTTGTCTATTGTCCTAAATGAATTATTTTTATACGTTCTGTTGATGCTTTTGACTTGGTTAAGGATGCTATTAATTATAGTAACTTGTTTGATGAAATTGTTAGGTGGGTTGGTCCTGCAAATATAGTACATTTGATCACTGACAATGCTGCAAATTATGTAGCTGCTGGAGGAATTTTGTGTGGAAAATATAGGAACATTAGTTGGTCACCTTGTGCAACACATTGCCTAAACCTAATTTTTAAGGAGATTGGGAAAATGGATCATGTAGCTAAACTTGCCAAGCGTGCATCCAAGATCATAGTGTTCATCTATAACCATGTGGCTTTGCAAGCTTGGTTGAGGACTAGAAAAAATTGGATGGAAATTGTGCGTCCAGGGCCAACTAGGTTTGCTACTACTTTCATTGCCTTAGGGAGTCTTAAGGAACATAATCATGACTTACAAGCATTGGTGACTAGCAAATTTTATGTTGAATCAAGATATGCAAAAGATAAGAAAGCAAAGACAGTGGTGAAAATCATTGTTGACAATCAATTTTGGAATGATTGTCATGTAATTGTGCATATTATGTCACCATTGATTCGTTTATTACGCATTGTTGATTCTGATGAAAAACCAGCTATGGGTTATGTATATGATGGCATGTATAGAGTAATTGATGGAATCAAAAAAAATTTCAAGGACAAGAAGAGAGGGAGCCTTATGTTAATATTATCAAGGGTCGTTGGGATAATCAATTCTATAGAGATATTCATGCTCCTGCTTACTGGTTGAATCATGCATTCCAATATGACTCATCCATTCTTAATAAGAGGCTAGAGACACAATCTGCTGTGACAGATGTTATTGAATCAAAAATTTCAGCTAGTCGATTGAAGTTGGTGGAGGAATTAAGGCTATTTCGAGAGCGTGAACAAACTTTTGGAACCCAACTTGCTCAAGAATCAGCCAAGACATCTCAACCGACTAAGATATTGTTTACTTTAGCTAATAATAAAATGAAAATATGTTTTAAAGATCATAGCTCTTTTTTATATTTTTGGGATAAGTATAGGTGTGTTTTTTGATTCATTGTATCTTTGTTTTGTGTTGTATATGGAACTTAGATGAGTGGTGGAAGTTGTTTGGATCTTGTGCTCCAACCTTACAAAAGTTTGCAATTCGGATCCTTAGCCAAACAGCTGCCTCTTCGGGATGTGAGCGGAATTGGAGTGTTTTTGAACAAATACATACCAAAAGAAGAAATAGATTGGAGCATCAACGACTTAATGATCTTGTGTTTGTTCATTATAACTACTGATTGAAAGAAAGGTATATTATATAATCTCTTTGTTTCAATGCTTTTGTGGGGAAATATGAGTGATTCACTGATTAGGTCAAGTGGGTTCTTTGTGATTGCAAAATATAAGTGATTTGGTTACTAATTAAATTATTCATTATGTTCATCTTATGATATAGAGTCAAAAGGAAGAAGTTCAATTTTGATCCTATTGAATATGCAAGTATCGATAAAACTGAATTTTGGGTAGTGGAAGATGAGGAACCTCCATTTCTGTATCATGAGGGGATAGAGAATGCATTATATGAAGAGGGAGCCTATCCAATCGAAGAAGGGTCTTCTAGCCATGTACAAAGAGGTTAGCTTATAACAATTCTTTGCCTAGTTGCATATTTTAATTAGACTATTTATGATTTATGAGAAATGATTATTAGAATTGTTATTTAATTTATTGTTCTTTGGTTTTGGAATTTGTATAGATATGGACAATGAAGTGATTGAGGATGGTGATGACATCAATTTGGAATCATTTGGTGATGAAGATGATGCTCCTCCCGGATTTAGAGATAAAAATCATCCTATTCATGTTGAAGATGAAGAAGATAAGGATGAGAATGATGATAATGATGCTAGTGGTGGAGCATTTGGTTCACATGATGATATTGATTTCAATTGTCTTCATAACAAATGAGGCTTGGGTCTTAAAACTTAGTAGTTGTTTGTTTGAAACTTTAAAACTTATTTGCTATTTGGATGTAATGAACTTATTTGTTATTTGCCATTTGGATGTAAATGTAATAACTAATGAACTTATTTATTTGGTTTTTTTGAAAGATTATTATGTTAAGAATGATTGTTTTGTAATGTTATTATGTTAAATTCTTTAAAAAGATGTTATATTATATACTTATATACTTGTATTTAAGGAAACATATTTGTTACTATTGGTTTGTTAGTTTTAGTATATTAAAAAATTATTAATTATTTATATAATTTAAATAAATAATAATTAAATTATTTATGACATCACCGGTTCGACCATCGGTCAGACCTCAGTCCGACCATAAAACCAGTATTTAGCTCATTTTCTGGTTCTTTCATCGTACCGGTTTTTAAAACCATGGAAAAAAGTGGATAGGAAAGAAACTTAAGTTCAGAGAGTTGTTTGAAAGTTTGAATAAAACACTAAAACGTGTGGATGTAGATTTTCAAAATGTGTGGTGGGTGTGATATAAACGTGTTAGTGTAAGATAGGTGGGAAAAAAGTATCAAGTAGGCAATGATATTGTTACCCATTGGTGACTTTCTTTTTGTTATTAGAAAAATTAAAAAATAACTAAAAATGGTTTGCAACTGTTACACTTTACCTTTTTATAGTTTTTTTGTGTTTGTTTTTTTTTTTTTTGGTTGAATTTTGTTAAGTAGTGTCCAAAAGTTGGTAAGTTAATCTTTAATGTTTTACTATTATTAAATTTTTTAGTTAAAATAACTAGTTATAAAATTATTTATTTATTTTTATAATTAATAATTATTTATTTATTATTTATGACATCATCAATTTGACCCAATCGGACCATAAAACCGGTAGATACTCTCTATTTCGATTCTTCCAGCGGACCGATTTTTAAAACCATGAATTTACTTACGAATTTGTCTTTCGTACATAGTTTTAAAAACCGGACCGGACCGGCCGGTTCAACCGGGAACCGGACCTTAATCCGGTCCGGTTATAATTAAAAACCGGAAGTTAAGGAAAAACCGGAAAAATCGGAAAAACCGTCGGTTTAACCGGAAAACCGGAAACCGGTACGGTTAAACCGTTTTAAGCTGCTTTGTATATTAACACTGTTTTTGACAAAAAAAATAAAAAAGATAAGAGATTTTGTTTTAGATTTAAGAAGAGGAGAGATTTTGACTTTGAAGATGCTGTTAAGTCTAAAGCTGTGAACCCTAAAATGCCCACATTGATACCAAAAACATCAGATTTACTATTTATGAGTTGAAACGGTTGAGGAAGAACCGAGGAACTGAGGAAGCCCAAACCAAAGAGATGCAGGTACAATCTATCCGCTTCAGTTTAAGAGCTTTTCTTGCTGCTCTTGTAGACTTGCACATGAACTGATGCGCATATATCGACGAGAGAGAGAGAGTATTGAAGGCAAAGAGATGAAATATTAGAGAAAAGTAAAAGAAGAAACTAGTTCAGAGCTTTTAATTAACCAGGTGTGAATGTAAGATTTCAAAATATGTGGTCGGTGGAGCATCAACGTGTAAAGGTAGGAGTAGGATATGTGGTGGAAAAGAAATGTCAAGTGGGCATGATATTGTCACTCATAGGTGACTTTTTGTTATTTGAAAAATGAAAGAATATCTAGAATAATTTTTGTAGGGGGCTTGAGTTTCATTGTCTAATATATAAATTAAGAGAGATATTATGTTCACAATATTTTTACAATATTTTCATAATAAATTATAGGTGATTAGTTATTATTGGTTTAAATTTGAATTTAACATTATTATTACTTTTTTTTCTCTAACAATAACAACTAGCATCACTAGGATTTGTTGTAAAAATATTGTGAACATATTATTTCTTATAAATTAAAGTTAAGGTTTAATGTTTTACTGTTATTTAATTAAATTTTTTAGTTAAAATATTAGTTATAAAATTATTTATATTTTATAATTATTAATTAATTATTTATGACATCATCGGTTGGACCATCGGTCCGACCCCAGTCCGACCATAAAACCGAAAATCACTCTCCATTCCGGTTCTTTAACCGTACCGGTTTTTAAAACCATGCTTTCGTATTCATTTAACTGCTGAGTTGAAGATTGATCTTTGACCCGATATTGTGCTAATAAATTAATCATTATTGTGATTGATGTCGGTACTAAAATAATTTCTGTTGTGGTGTTGCCTAACCTTATCACAACCCCACATGCTCTTCTTGTACCCATTCTTCACAACTTTCTATGGCCATCATATTCGCCCTTTTCCTGTTTCCCTTCTTTCTACCGTGGTTATCAAGAAGACTTCAAAGAATTGCTAGTAAAAAGACAGCTCCACCTGAAGCTGGCGGCGCATGGCCTTTGATTGGCCACCTCCACCTTTTAGGAGGATCACAACCACCCCATATAACCTTGGGTAATATGGCTGACAAGTACGGACCAATCTTCACTATTTGCATGGGTGTGCATCGAACTCTAGTAGTTAGCAATTGGGAGATAGCCAAAGAGTGCTTTACTACCAATGACAAAGCCTTTGCCAACCGTCCAAAATTTTTAGCCGCAGATCTCTTGGGTTACAGCTATGCCATGTTTGGGTTCAGCCCTTATGGTCCCTATTGGCGTCAACTACGCAAAATAGCCACGCTTGAGGTCCTCTCAAATCACCGCCTTGGGTTGCTCAAACACATTCGACAAGTCGAGGTAAGTGCATCTATAAAAGACATATATGACCAATGGGTCAAGAATGATGAAGTGTTGGTGGATATGAAAAGATGGTTTGGTTACACAACTCTAAACATAGTATTGAAGATGGTTGTAGGAGAGCAATTTAGTGGGGCTGTGACCAATGTTGAGAATGAAGAGAATGATCAACACCGAAAGGCTTTGAGAGAGTTTTTCGATTTCACTGGGGCATTTGTGTTGTCAGATGCAATACCGTATCTAAGGTGGTTTGACTTGGGAGGGTACGAGAAAGCCATGAAGAATACAGCAAAAAAATTGGATCATATGGTTGCAGAATGGCTAGAAAAACATAAGCAAGTGAAGATTTCAGGTGAAGTGAAGGGACGCCAAGACTTTATGGATGTGATGTTGTCCAATGTTACAGACCATGATGATGAGACTTCAAGTTATGATGCTGATACAATCATCAAATCTACCTGCCTGGTAACAAGGTTTTCAGACCCGGACCGTTTATTGAACCGTAAAAAGAAGAGGTTCAAAATTTTTAAGGTCGAACCGAGGTTGAACCGGGGTCGAACCGTGATGACGTCATAATTAATTTAATAATTATTTAAATATAAATAAATATATTAAATTAGTATAAATAGAAAAAATTAAATTAAATGACCCAATTAAATATAGAAATCTATATTTCAAATGTATTTTTTCATATCATAACTTTCACGATTATGTTACAAAATCATGCTTAAGTTATTATGTAACTTAATATGTAACTTAAGTTATTATATCATAACTTTCAATTAAGTTATGATATTTTTTCATTTTAACCCATTATTATATCTTGGATATTTTTTCTTAATCAGCTCGAATCAAATTGGTTCAACTCACTCAAAAGTTCTCAACATACTTTTAGCAATTTCATATTTTGCACATGTAGTGGAAATACTTTTTGGGCTAAACAAAGAAACATTGGGCCTTGTGATTTAACTTAAAAGAAAGCCGTAAATAGCCCATTAGACATTAGTTGTGAATTGATGTGATGATACACTTGAAGCCTCATTCTTCTTCTTACAGTAAACTAGCTAGGACAACACTTGGAGTTTCTTGTTTTGGTGGCGGACAGACCAATAAAGCAAATGAAGAAAAGTAAAGAGTATTAATTTAAAATGAAAGTGCTCAACTTCCAAGTATGCGTTGGCAGCACCACCTCCACGCAAAGTGCTTCAAAGCTAGCATTTTACAGTTCAAAACTACTCTTTACTTCTTTCAAAGTTTCAGATGCAGTGCTCAAGAGTCAAGACCTCAAGTGAATTTCTATTCTTCTCTTCACTTGAGCATCCTCCGCCGTGTGCTTGTGAATTTCTGTTCTTTGCTTCTTTCTTCCTTTTTTTTTTTTTTTTTTATGTCTACAACTTCTTTCATTTTCTCTATCTCATGTTGCCCTCTCGTCTCTATCACTTGAGAAAAAAGATCCAAACTTTATGGGGAGACACGAAATGGAAGATCTGAGAGCGGAAAGAGAGTAATAGAGAGACACGCAAGAAGAAGGAGGTTCAACAATTTTTAAATTTTTTTTTTTTTAATGCTTTGATCTGAACCGTGAAAACCGTGGACGGTTTTCAGACCCGGGCGGTTGAACCCCGGTTCGAACGGTTTTGTGCTTTTTATGCATAGAACGGTTTTTAGAGTTAAAAGAACCGGATTGATGAGAGGGTCACGGTTAACCCGGTCGGACCGTACGGTCCGGTCCAGGTCTGAAAACTATGCCTGGTAAGCCACTCATACTCCTATTCTATTAATTCAGTGACGGACCTAGGTGAGGTTGCATCTGATGAGACTTTTTTCTTTTAATTTTTTAATTTTTAGTGCCATATATGTTTCCTTGTTAATATTACGCATTTAGAATTTATAATTAAATAAAGTAATTTGCAAATCAACAAGAAAGTGACCGTATTTTTTATACAATATTTTAATGGGAGTTAGAGTTATATTTTTTAAACAATATTTATATTTTTGAATAAATAAATGAGGATTCCAAATAAAAGAAACCCTTAAATAATAGTACAGAAGAGGAGATAAAGGATAAAGAAACTAGAACTTTAAACAACCTACATATTCGATGAAGATAACAAGAAGATAAAGAGGTGGTCAAGTGGGTAGGTTAGCAGTGGGGTAAGTGGGTAGTTAATAGAGTTTTTTATTATTATTATATTTAATTATTCATTATGTAATTGTAGAGAGTCATGTTGTAGTCTTACGTGAGGAACTTTTTTTTTTCTAAGGACTTACATAGTACTGATAATTAAACAAAATATATAGTAATATATATAATATTATATATTATATATAAGCAATGTACAATAATATTTAATATATAATTTTAAAATATTAAAAAATAATTCATTTTAGTACAAGTTTATTATTACATTATTGTTAATTTCAATTATAAACTTACTATGTATAAAATGTGGATTTGTTATTTTACTTTTCTAGATATAAGATCCTCTTTGTTACATTTTGCAATTTTTTTTTTTTTTTTTTTTTTTTTTTTGCAAATATAAGATGTAAAATGCTAAAAACTTTCATAAATTCTTTAAAAAGATGTTATATATTTTTCAAACATACATATTTATTACTATTAGTTTATTAGTATATGAAAAAAAAATTTATTTATTTATATAATTTTCAATTATTAATTAAATTATTTATGACAACATCAGTTCGATTCTGGTTGGACCATAAAACTAATAACCAGTCTCTTTTACGGTTCTTTGACTATACCGATTTTTAAAACTATAGGTTTACTGTAATTTCCCTTAAAATTAAATTGTCACACAAAAAAAAAAAGAAAAAAAAAGAAAGAGGGACTTGCCCACATTGCTAACTTATAAATTTGGACTTGTCCTTTTTTTTTTCCTTATACTCTGCCCCCTCCCCTCACTTGAAATTCTAAGTCCATCCCTGAATTAATGCATATATTGAATATAATGAACATTAAAACTTCTTATCATTCATCCAATAATATCAAGTATGCATTCTAGTAGACTTAGGAGTCAGTTCATGGTTGAGTTTGGTAGATGATTTGAATGCTCCTCCATTACATTCTAGGAATATCTCATAGAGTTATGCTATACTTATTACAAATTTTAGTATATAAATTTTATAAACTGGCGTACGAACTTTTAAACAAGAATAAAAAATTATATATTATGTTGATAATATTTTACCAATCACATTGATTGTTAGATTAGTTTGTAAGCCTTTCTATAATGGCATAGAAAAGGACTTTTTGAGTCTTCTTATTTCTCACACACACAGAGATATATATATATATATATATATATATATATATAAACCTTCACTCATTTCAAAGCATTTGTTCAACAAACCTTGATAATAAAATTTGGAGATAAGAGGCGAGAAGCAGAGAAGTCTTAAGGCTTGAAGGTATATATCAAACTTGTTAATTGTTAACTCCCAAAGAAAAGAAAAGGAAAAAGAAAAAGAAAAAGAAACCTTATCAAATTAATAGGAAAATTCTATAACAAATAGTTTTTTGGGGCAGTAAACTTTATCATTTTTTTTTCTTTTGTTTTTTTAATAGTAAACTTTAGCATTTCTATTAGTAATTATTTTACGTTGAACAGTAATTACTTTTTTTCAATAGAGTGAAATATATAAAATAAGGAAAATGATAAAGTTATTTACAAACTTTTTTACAAAAAACGTACAAATTGATGTGACAAGAATATTATTAGTAATTTTATACCATTTAAAGTGTGATGAAAAATACTAAAGCTATTATAAATTTTATCACGAAAAACTTAGAAACTGATGTAACATGGATGTGACAAGAATATTATTAGTAATTTTATACCATTTAAAGTGTGATGAAAAATACTAAAGCTATTATAAATTTTATCACGAAAAACTTAGAAACTGATGTAACATGAATATTATTAGTACCACTTAAATAGTACCACTATAAATAAATGAATGTTTGAATCACTTTTTTATTCATACTAAAAATTAAAGGGAAATCACTTTTTTTTTTTCGTGTATGACATTTCAAATTGTGAAGTTTATGTAGTAAAATTTATAATATTTCTAACATCACTCTTTTAACATTATTGAATCATTAGTTTATAATATTATTTAGTAAAATGTATAATATGTCCTACATAAACCTAATGGTAGGTTTCTCTAGGTCACTTATAAAATAATTTCTACCTTAAATTTTTTCTTTCTTTTTTTTTTTTTTTTTTTTTTTTGAGAAGATTTCTCTACCTTAAACCTAATGGTAGGTTTCTCTAGGTCACAAGATAACATGTGTTTCTTTCTTCCTATATATAGCAGTTTAGATGTGACAATAATTTTGTCATATTCGCTCTGTTAGATGGTATCATACGCTCAAACACTTGAAAATAGAACAGGAAGTGGTCCAGATCAATAATTATATGTTGAATTTTTTTACTTTTTTTTTCTCTCACTTTCCAAAAATTTCAACAAATTATTGGCCTCTGTGAAAGGGAAGCTTGGACAATAGGGAGCAAATGTTGGTGGTCCAATATTTTAAACTTTATGCGTGTCATGCTCTCGTACTGTCATGCATGCTTATCTTCATTCTGCATATATATGATACTGAAGATTTAATATAAAAAAATGCTCACGGTAGCTCATGAAAAGGAGTTATTAGTTATTAGTCTCGTCAAACGCGCTTCGTGCATGCGATGAATTTTTTTTTTTTTTTTTTTGTTAGTAGTCTTATTTTGTAGAAAAAAATTTCGTTTTTTTATTTTTTATATATATATATATAATTTTTATTTTGAAAATCTAATTTATAAGTGAATAAATTAATTTGAAAATTTATAAGAAAGTGGTCCTATTTTTTAGGCAGTGTTTTAGTAGGAGTTAAAGTTGCATTCTTACTAGATTGTCCTTTAATTTTGTCTCTACTTAAACATAGGAGTGTAGAGGCATTTTTGAACTAAAAAATGAAGAATCCAAATAGGAAAAGCTCCTTAAATAATAGTATAAATGAAACTTGATTTTTTGATACAAAATCAACGTCAGTTAGTGACCAGGTGAAAGATGCTTCAGACTTTAAATAATTATACTATTAGTGTCAATATTCAACACTTGAATCTTATAGAAAAGACCCAAAAAGGTAATCTATTCATGCCAAACCAAGTTTATGATAAACAAGAAAAATATTTTTTTTTTTTTTTTTTTTTTTTTTGGACCCCTCCTATGCTATTTTCAGTTGTTTCCCCAGGCCAAGGTAGACTTCCTAGCACCTGGCATTTCATATCAATCTTCTATGTTGATCTTATATAAATAAGATACAAATACAAGTTTTATTTATTTTATTATTTTATTTTTTATATAGAAAGATACCAATAAAAGTTGATAAACAAAAAAAAGGATATATACTTGTCGACTTATATAAATAAGATACTAAAAGGCCAATTTCTTGAACTTAAACTTTTTTATTTCCGATATGAAGCCATAAGTGAGACATAATACTTCTTATAAAAAAAAAAGAGTGAGACATAATACTTTTGGATTCTTAAATCTCATCCTCCTGCATAGACCTATTGTACATGAACTAATTTTTTTGAGCTAAAAGTGTTAAGAGTTCACTAATATTATTTCGAAATCTTCACGAAGAGAATTAAGATTGAAATCCCTTGTTTTACTTGATGTAATAATCAAATTGACAAAACTTAGGTACAGTACTTATGTGTTGTTCCTTAGGTCCTCCTCTTAAAAATTCAGTCATGTGATTTTTTTTTTTATGGGATAGAAGTTTATTTTTTGGTAAATATAACTACATGGCTAAATTTTCAGATAGAAATCTAAGAAACAGCACCTAAATACTATATCTAAGTTTTGACCTAATTAAATTATTAAAAAAAAAAACCTATTTGTTTAAACCTAACTTATTTATTTAAAAATAATTAACTTTTTTTTCTTAAAAGACACTTTTTGACTCATATTTAAACAAGTAAGCTAAGCTAAATGCTTTTTTTTTTTTTTCTTATTATGTAAAATTTTTGTAGGCCCTTATCTTAGGGGGTACAGACACAACAACAGCAACATTAACATGGGCTCTCTCATTACTTCTCAACAACCATGAGGTCCTAAGGAAAGTCCAACAAGAATTAGACCTCCAAGTTGGTAGAGAAAGGCTCGTAGAGGAATCAGACATGAAACATTTGGTCTATTTCCAAGCTGTTATCAAAGAAACAATGCGTTTATATCCTGCCGCGCCACTCTCTGTGCCACACGAGTCCATTGAAGATTGCACTTTGGCTGGTTATCATGTCCCAGTAGGCACTCGACTCATTATTAATCTTCCAAAGCTCCATCGAGACCCACATGTGTGGTCAGATCCAAATGAATTTCAACCTGAAAGGTTTCTTACATCCCACAAGGATGTTGATGTTAGGGGCCAGAATTTTGAATACATACCATTTGGGAGTGGTAGAAGAGTGTGTCCTGGGATATCATTTGCGCTACAAGTTATGCAACTCACATTAGCTACCTTGTTGCATGCTTTTGAAATTTCAACCCCTGCAAATGAACCTGTGGACATGACTGAGAAAGCAGGACAAACCAACTTGAAAGCCACCCCACTTGAAGTCCATCTCACTCCTCGTCTTAATGTCCAAGTATATGCGTAGTGTAACTAATTTGGAACTACTATAGGGCATTTCAATTAGAACTGTTGTGTGCTTCTTGTACTTGTTTTAAGCATGGAATTGGGATCTTGTTCTAGAACAATTTCTAGAAATGAGAAAATATCTAGACTACAGAGTTATGTATTATCATTATGATATTTACTATCCAATCTAAGACTAATAAATTTTCTAGAATTTAAAATATTTAAAATATAAAAAATTATACGTTTAAAAATTACATGGTTCTTAACATATAATTATCTATATCTATATATATCTTAAAGTTAAAGTGTAGTATTTATTGTTGCTACACTCTTGTTGAGTCACATCAACGGCCACAACATCTACTTATTTTCAACATTTTCTCTCTTTTTTTAAACTCTTTTTTTTTCTTCTTAATTTCTCAACTTATTGTTATACTTTCTCTAAATTTTCCCCTCCCTTTTACCTTTTCATCTCCCCACTTCTATCTTCCTTAATATCACTTTTTATCTATCCATTTGTCTTCTTTTATTTTTGGCTTTTCTTACTCCCCACCTCTTACTATAAATTTATAATTCTCTTTCATATCCCATACATAGTTTTCCACACACAAAATGTTATTTCTCTCTCTCGAATTTTTTTTTTTCCATTTTTGGTGGATTTTTTTATATTTTTTTTTGCATCTCTAATTTAGATTGATGTATTTTTGTATTATTTGGAACTCTACTTTGGGTTAGTGTGATTAGGTTTTGTTTTTTTAAGTTGTTACATTTTTTATTCTCTTTAATTTCATAGATGTTATTGTATTGTATTATAAAGATAGTATATGAAAATATAATATTATTTTATTACATAACATGATAATTTGGTGTTTATTACTATATTTTTTGTTTTTACTTTTTTTCTTCTTATATTATTTTCAATAAAAGTATAGCAACAATAAATACTATGCTTAAGATTTTACATATTACGAGTTTAAGGTTTATATATAATTTTAATAAATTTGGATTTAAAATAGGTGCTTTCAAACTAAACATGTTTTTTCCCATTATGTAAGTGGCTAAGTGCACAAAAATAAATCAAAGTGAAACAAAATGGACCGAATTGGACCAAATGGAACAAAGTGGACCGAATGGACAAAATAGAATCAAATAGGAACAAGGTGGACCAAATGGACAAAATAGAACCGAAGGGGACCGAATAGGAGCAAAGTGGACCAAATAAGAACGAATAGACAAATTAGGACCAAAGTGGACAAAATGTATCAAGGAAGATCAAATTGGACCAAATAGGATTGAAGTGGGCAGATTGGACAGAATAGGACTAATGTTGACTGAATAGTACAGAAGTAGACAGAATGGACCGAATAGAACCAATATGGACCGAATGGCTCGAATAGGACTTAAGTGGACCAAAGTGGACAGAATGGACCAAATAGAACCAAAGTGGACAGAATGCACTGAATATGACCAAATTAAATCGAATAGGACCAAAGTGGACAAAATGGACCGAATAAAACCAATATAGATCGAATTGGACCGAAGTGGACAGAATAGGACTAATGTGGACCGAATGGAACAAATAGGACTGAAGTTGACCGTATAAAACTTCAGTGGATAGAATGGACTAAATAGGACTGAATGGACCGAATAGGACCGTATGGACCGAATAAGACCAAATTGGACTGAAGATGACAGAATGGACCAAATAGAACCAATGTGGACCGAATAAGACTTTTGAATATGTATCATTTTTACTGCATTTTTAGAGCTCATATTTCTAATTTCTAATGACACTTTTTTTGTATTTTTTAACTCAAAACTAAAGAATTTAGCCCAAATATAATAAAATTTCATACTTTTCAGCTCAAAAATTAAGAAGAAAAAAAAGAATTTTTGAGCTAAACTTGAAAAGGCAATCTACAAAAAGAATCAATTTAAGGACCAATTAGTTCAAAATGGATTGAAGAGGATTGAAATTGACCGATTGGACCAAATTAAATTGAAGTAGACCTAATTGGACTGAATAGAAACTATTTAATTTTCTTCAATAAATTTTAGAGAAAAAATTGTACATTATATTACATGTGCGCACCAAAAACCGAAACCCGTTGGGCTGGGCCTCACTTTGACTCACAATTTATTTGTATAGTGGGTTTGGATTTCCCACAATGGGTCGTTCCAAACACCAAGGCTCAACTGACGCGCTCTCCTCTTCTCGGGGACCTGACTCAATTCCTGACTCTGCTCTCTCTGTTTACACTCTTCCTTCCCTCAACTCTCCAACCCCTGTCTTCTCAAGACTTCCTGTATTTATATCTCACGAAGTAGTGGAGAGGTCATAAATACTTGCCAGTAAGTGCAACCGGCGGTCCAGTGTTATCGATCGTAAGTGGGTGGTTAGGTGGGCATGGGAAGCGGTGAGGGTGGCGTTGGAACTTGGTTCCTGCCTCCACGACAGTTCTCGGCAGCGGTGTCTCTCCGAGGTATGACCGAGTAAGTACAGGGCGGGGTGTCCCGCGAGCTGCGTGTTCATCACTGCTCGGGAAGGGCTCTGCCGAGAAACGACGTAAAAGCAGATCGTGGGCCTGCAGCCCGCGGGGCTCGGGGTGGGCCGCTAGGCAGAGGGAGACCGGCCTCATGGGCCTTATACCCAGGCCAGGGTCCAAGGCCCACTACGGGTCGGGGTGCGGGGACCGTACAATAGCCCCCCCTTGATTCGCTCCCCATTCCCGGGGGTGAATCAAGGATCACGAGGGGCAAATGCCTGTTTGGGGGAGTCGAAGGGTCAGTGCCCGACCATTGATGGGCGCATTAATGCGCGTCTTAAAAGACGCGATTGAAGTTGACTGACGGCCTACCTGCCATCATTGCCTGACGGTTCGTGAACCGAGGCGTCGCGCGTGTGGCAGTTGAAGCGGCGATCCGCGTGGTTTCCTTTCAGCGGATCATTAATTGCCTCTCCCTCTACTTCCTCATGCCTATAAATAGTCCCTCCTGTTACTGAATCTCACTTTTGCATTCCTCACCTTTCAGTTTTCTCCTCTGCCGAGCATACCTCCCGTGGTTCATCTACTGGCCCAGAACACACCTACTCCCTAGAGCCCACAGTAAGTTCCTTTCCCTCTTCTTGCTTTTTCAGTTCAGCCATTTCAGTATATTCTTTGATACTCGTAGCACTTCTTTTCCCTTTTGTTAAGGAACTGTTCTGAAAAAAGAAAACATGAGTTACTCTTACCTCCTTACCACCGAGCATGCTTTGGCTAGATTTAGGGAAGCATATAATGTTCCGAGTGACGTAGATATCGCCTATTGCAATATGGGCGATATCGACATTCAGAGGCGCCGAGGGGAGAACACGGTGTTCTTTCCCTTGATGGCCATTTTAGAGGGCGGGCTTAGGTTCCCGGTTGACCCCCTAATTCTCAGCACCCTTAGATTTTATGGCCTTTGTCCCGACCAACTTCCCCCCAACTTTTACCGGGTAGTGAGTTGCGTGAGTACACTGAACCGGTTGTACGGGTTGGAACTTAACCACCACGACATTAACCATATGTACAGTTTGTGCGGCAAGATTGAGTCCGACTACTACCTAAAGACTAGGGACGCGAGGGTACGGCTTATTTCATGCCTGCCGGACTCGAACCGTAACTCGGCCAAAGATTTCGTTCGGGTGAGCGGCAATTGGTTTGCCGAGGGGTTCCCCTGTGCGTTTTCGCCGCGCGACGTTGGTCGGTGACTAGCCTCCATTTTACTTTAATGCATTTCTATTTCGGTCCGGTTACGTAATCTCTAACCATTATTTCCTTTGTGCAGAGAGCAAAAGATTCAGGCCCGACGTCAGAGTGGTACACGTTCGGGACTTGAACTTCGTCCTCCGGTCAGAAATCTTCGTGCACACGGACGAACAACTCCGAGCGTCCCACCTCATCCTCGGCGTCAGTCCCGTCTACTCAACTTGGCAGTCGTTCGGCCAAGCTTTGCTAGTCGACAGCCCTCTCATCTCATACATCGATGTCCGGCACGCAAACTTCCTCCCCCCAAGGCTAACAGTAGGCGAGGCACGTGAGCACGGTCCTCGGTACATTTGTTCAGACGAGCGACCGCCCATCCGTGACGAATCAGCCGAGCGCGTATCTGCCGAGCGTAGGAGGCGAGCTCACGAGCAAATCCAGCAAGCTCCTGCTCAGCCCGAGAGAACCGTAGAGCCCGGGGCACCTGTTCGGGAAGGGGAGGTTGTAGCCGCAGAACCGACTGACTCTTCGGAAACAGGATCCGATCCGGGTAACGCAATGGTGGCCAGGAGGAAGATGACAATAGACCGCTTCGTCCCGAGTGCCAGGCCAATCGGGCAACAACAACAAGTACCCGCCCGAGACGCTTCCCCTCCCGCTCCCCCACTGACCCGAGTTCGAAAGAGGCCGCGCACCACCGATCAAACACAGACGGGCCCGGGCAATGTGCCCGTCCGACCCTCGGCCGGAATCGTCATCCGGGAACCAGTAGCGCAAACCGGGATAGACCTGGCGTCTACTTCCCGGGCTCCGGCAGCATGGCGACCCTCCTTCAAACTTGGTGGCGAGCCTCTCCCGTCGACGGCCAGTGCCCGAGTGTGGGATAAGGGGCATGGAGGCAGCGTGGCGCAGAGTCTGGCGCGCGGCATCCTCTTGCCCGAGGACTTGCACGCCTTTATGGAATCGACGGACGAGTCCCTGGGGAGACGTTTGCAATGGCACACCATAGCGGTAACTGTTTCACTTTTCTCTATGACTCTCGGTTTCCCTTTCGATTGTGTATGTGTTTTTTCCATTTTACCTCACATAGCGGATATTGTGTGGTCAGGCTGCGCAAATGTCGTACGTGGTGGACGGGAGGATGAAGGAGCTGGCCGAGGACGTCGAGCGGGAAAAGGCTCTGAAGGAAGTTGCCGAGGCCACGGCGAAGGAGCATTTGAAAATTGCCGAGGAGGCAAAGGATAAGATTGCTACAGCCGTGAAGGCCCAGGCGCTTGCCGAAACGAAGCGCGAGGAACTGGAGCTCCAGTTAGGGGGTACCGAGCTTAAGCTGGCCGAGGCTCGGAGCTTGAATACAATGCTGGAGGGGCAGCTGACCGACTCGAAGGCGGCGCTGGAGGCTTGCGAAACCAAGTGGTATAACGAGGGGTTCGCGGATGCCGAGAATTCGGCGGAACCGATCATTCGCCAGGCCCATAAGCTCGGATATGAGGAGGGTTGGTTCGCCGCTCTCCAAGCCATGGGGGTTCCCGAGGATTCCCCGTTGAGGGATCGCAGCAGGATTCCTTTCCCGAGCATCCCCAACACCGAGAATCCTGCGCCTCTTGTCATCGACGAGGAGGAGACCTCCAGCATGAGGGAACTGGTGAATGCCATTGACTCTCATGCAGTGCCAACCGACATGGAGGGGACCAGCCATCCCCATGCCGGGGACCGAACCGGGGAGGACATCCAGCCGCCAACTCCTCACGCCGACCAACACTCTCAAGAGGATGCATCCTCGGCCCATGCGGCGGACATCTGAAGCCGACAGCCAGCCCTTATTTACTTTTCCCTTGCTTGAGAATTTTGAACAAACGGAATTGCCTATGTCACCGGGATGTGGTGACGGGATAATTTGTTTACGTTGTTTTTTCTTTATTTTGAGTTGCCGGGTTTTGGCAATAAAACGCTAATTTAAGTTTCGCATTTCAATATGAATGCTTTACTGTGTTGCTTGTACGTATTTACCGAGTAATGAACTCTTGTTGTCTGCCTTTTTATTGTGATGTGTCCGACCATGGTAAGGCCTCCAAACGCTAATTTAAGTTTCACGTGCTTGGTGATAAGATCGAACCGAGGGTCGGGCTCCCGTCTTTAAGAGTTAATCGTCAGGTTTCCGCCTGCTCGGCGATTAGGGTCTAGCCGAGGGTCAGGTTTCTGTCCTTAGAATTAATCGTTCAGGTGTCCACCTGCTCGGTGATAGGGGTCGAACCGAGAGTCAGGTTTCTGTCCTTATAGTGGGTCGTTCAGGTTTCCACATGCTCGGCGATTAGGGTCCAGCCGAGAGTCAGGTTTCTGTCCTGGAGACGAGAGGGCTAAGGTTTCCACCTGCTCGGTGATAGGGATCGAACCGAGAGTCAGGTTTCTGTCCTTATAGTTGGTCGTTCAGGTTTCCACCTGCTCGGCGATTAGGGTCCAGCCGAGAGTCAGGTTTCTGTTCTGGAGACGAGAGGGCTAAGGTTTCCACCTGCTCGGTGATAGGGATCGAACCGAGAGTCAGGTTTCTGTCCTTATGGTTGGTCGTTCAGGTTTCCACCTGCTCGGCGATTAGGGTCCAGCTGAGAGTCAGGTTTCTGTTCTGGAGACGAGAGGGCTAAGGTTTCCACCTGCTCGGTGATAGGGATCGAACCGAGAGTCAGGTTTCTGTCCTTATAGTTGGTCGTTCAGGTTTCCACCTGCTCGGCGATTAGGGTCCAGCCGAGAGTCAGGTTTCTGTCCTGGAGACGAGAGGGCTAAGGTTTCCACCTGCTCGGTGATAGGGATCGAACCAAGAGTCAGGTTTCTGTCCTTATAGTGAGTCGTTCAGGTTTCCACCTGCTCGGTGATAGGGATCGAACCGAGAGTCAGGCTTCTGTCCTGGAGACGAGAGTCGTTCAGGTTTCCACCTGCTCGGTGATAGGGATCGAATCGAGAGTCAGGTTTCTGTCCTTAGAACGTGCAGATAAGGTTTCCGCGTGCTCGGCGATAAATCGAACCGAGGATCAGGCTTCTGTTTGTAGAACGCATCGGCTGAGAACGAACATTGCTCGGTGAATGGGATCGAACCGAGAATTTTGGTTAGAACTGTGCGATTCTGCATGAAAGACATCATTAGTACAACTAGTAAAACATATGCAACATTACTAACAAAACATACACAACACGTTGCGGTTAACTCTATGCTCGGAGAACCGCCCATCAATGATAGTACTTCTTCAGGTTATGGACGTTCCATGGTCGGGGAAGTTGTCTCTCGTCCAGGTCTTCCAAGAAATAAGCCCCGGTGCCGGCCACGGCCGTGACCCTATAAGGTCCCTCCCATGTCTGTGCCAATTTCCCGGCGCCAGTGTCTCGCATGTTGCCCACGGCTCTTCTGAGAACCAAATCCCCAGAGACAAACTCCCTCGTTCTCACACCTCGGTTGTATCTCCGGGCGAGCTTCTGCTGATACTCCGCGAGCCGTATTGTCACCAATTCGCGGTACTCTTCCACCTTGTCCAAATATCCTACCATCATTGCGTCGTTCTGGGCTTGATCGAAACCCGCTACTCTTGCACTGCACAGATTCACCTCGGTGGGGATCACGGCCTCCGCTCCGTACGTGAGAGAGAATGGGGTCTCCCCGGTGGACCGTCTAGGAGTGGTGCGGTATGCCCACAAGACTTTGGGAAGCTCTTCGGCCCAGTTTCCCTTTGCTCCCTCCAGCCTTTTCTTCAGCCCACTCACAATCACCTTATTCACGGCCTCGGCCTGGCCGTTGCCCTGTGGGTAAGCAGGAGTTGAGTACCTGTTCTTGATGCCGAGGCCACTGCAGAATTCTCGGAAGGCCCGGCTGTCGAACTGTAGCCCGTTGTCAGATATGATAGTGTTCGGCACCCCGAACCTGGTGATGACGTTTTTCCATATGAACTTCTTCACTTCCACATCCCGTATGTTGGCCAACGCTTCCGCCTCCGCCCACTTGGTAAAATAGTCGACGGCCACCAAAACGAACTTTCGGCCGCCAGTCGCCTTCGGGAACGGGCCGATGATGTCCAGCCCCCACTGCGCAAAAGGCCAAGGACTGCTGATCGGGTTCAGGTGGCCCGCGGGCTAATGGATCAGAGGGGCGTGCTTTTGACACTGTTCACACTTAAGCACATACTCGGCGGCATCCTTCTGCATTTGAGGCCACCAGAACCCCTGGGTCATGGCTCGGTGTGCCAATGAGCGTCCCCCGACATGGCCGCCGCACACCCCAGAGTGGAGCTCCGCCAAGAGCTCGCCCACCTTCTCCGGGCGTAAGCACAAGAGGTACGGCCCTCCGAAAGACCTTCGATACAAAGTCCGGTCTTCCGCCAACCAATACCGAGGAGCCATCCTACGGATCCTGACGCCCTCCTTCTCGTCACTCGGCAGTCGGTCGTCGGCCAGAAAGTCGACGATGGGGTCGATCCAGCAATTGGCAGGGGCCGCGATTGCCGTGACGTTGATCCCTGTAGTTCCCGAGTTTCTCGTTATACTGATGCTCGGCTCCGAGATAAGCTCTACTTTGATCTGCCGTGGTATCTCCTCGGCCACTGAGGATGCCAGCGTGGCTAGGGAGTCAGCGTGTCTGTTCTGGGTTCGGGCTACGTGGAAAACTTTCACCGTGTTGAAGCTGGTCATAACTAGCCTTGCCTGTTCTAGGTATGCTTTCATCCGGGGATCTCGGGCCTCGAAACTGCCCTGCACCTGATTAACCACCAGACGCGAATCCGAGTATAGCTCAATATCCCGAGCCCCCAGGTTCGAAGCTACCCTCAGTCCGGCCAAGAAAGCCTCGTATTCTGCCTCGTTGTTGGATGCCCTGAAACTCAATCTGAACGAGTGTTCCAGCCGAATTCCTTCGGGGGTAATCATGACTACTCCTGAACCGGCCCCCGTGGAGCTCGAAGCGCCGTCCACAAATATCTTCCACGGTCGAACCTCCAATCGGCAAACCATCTCTCCCTTTTCTCTGGGCGAAAATTCAGCGATGAAGTCCGCAAGGACCTGGCCTTTCACCGAGCTCCGAGGCCTGTACCGTATGTCGAAGGAACCGAGTCGAGTCCCCCATTTGGCTATGCGGCCCGTGAAATCAGACCTCTTTAATAACGACTGTAATGGGTACTCGGTCAAGACGTGTACGGTGTGAGCTTGGAAATAGTGCGGCAACTTCCTTGTGGCGTGTATCAGGGCCAGTACGAGCTTCTCCAAGGGCAAGTACCTCGTCTCGGCATCGACGAGAGTTTTGCTGATGTAGTATACGGGTTGCTGGATCCCTTTGTCCCTTAGCAGCACGGCACTCACGGCGTGCTCGGATACCGCCAGATACATGAATAAGTCCTCACCTGCCTCCGGTGCCGCGAGCATGGGCGCTCACGCTAAATAACTCTTCAGATCCACAAAGGCCTGTTCGCACTCCTCGGTCCACCGAAATCCCATCCATTTCTTCAGCAGTTGGTAGAATGGTCGGCATCGGTCTGCGAATTTTGAGATGAACCTGTTAAGGGCGGCCAGCATCCCGGTTAGTATTTGCACCTCCTTCGGGTTGCTCGGTGGCTTCAGTCTTCTCACAGCCTCTATCTGGTCCGGGTTGACTTCAATCCCCCGTGTACCGATCAGGTATCCCAAGAACTTCCCGGCCCCTACGCCAAACGCGCACTTCTCCGCATTAAGGCGCAACTTGTGCCGTCGGAGAACCTCGAAGACTTCCAGGAGGTCCCCCATATGCAAGGCTTCCTGTTTGCTCTTGACCACCATGTCGTCGATGTATACCTCGACCGTGCGCCCTATCTTGTCTCGGAACATCCTTGTCATCATTCGTTGGTAAGTGGCCCCGGCGTTCTTCAGTCCGAACGGCATCCTTGTGTAGTGGCAATTCGCCTCCGGGGAAATGAATGCCGTTTTCTCTTGATCCTCGGGCGCTAGGGCGATCTGGTGATACCCTTGGAAAGCGTCCAGAAAGCTCATCCTCGGGTGCCCACACGTGGCGTCCACCAGCTGATCAATCTTTGGCACGGGAAAAGGGTCTTTCGGGCAGGCTCTGTTCAGATCGGTAAAATCGACGCAGACCCTCCACTTGCCGTTCTTCTTCTTCACTACCACGGTGTTCGCCAACCAATCCGGGAAGATGATCTCCCGAATCACCCCCGCCTCCTTCAATCTCTGAACTTCCACTTTTACTGCCTCGGAGTGCTCCCAGGCTGATCTTCTCGGCCTCTGCTTTTTAGGGGTGAATGAGGGGTCAACTCCAAGTCTATGCATGATGAATTCGGGATCCACCCCGGGCACCTCGTACGGACTCCAAGCGAATACGTCCACATTCTGTATTAGGAGCAGCAACATCTCTACTTTTTCCCGGTCCTCCATGCTCTCCCCTATTTGGAAGTACTTGTCCGTGTCCGGCAACACCTTCACCCTCAGCATGTTCTCGGCACGGGCGACTTCCTCTGGCGGGCCCTGTAACTGTTATAAAGGCGTCCCTGACGACGAACACTTGGGATCGGCCTGACCCTCCCGGTCGGTTTGCTCCTTCTTCCAATCGACCATGGCGATCAAACATTGCCTGGCCGCCTGCTGACTCCCTTGTATCACCGTGACACCATAATCAGTATGAAACTTGACCCTCATGTGCAGAGTGGACGGGACAGCCCCCATTGCATGTATCCACGGCCTCCCTAGAATCGCCGTGGAGGGGGAGTATGATGTAACTGCGAAGAAGCTTACCATCACTTCCTTGCCCCCCATGTTCACGGGCAGAGAGATTTGCCCCTCGGGCGCCACCATCTTCCCATCGAACCCAACCAGGGGAGTGTTGTTCTTCGACAGGTCCTCATCCCTCAACCCGAGCCCCCTGAATAGGTCCGGGTACATAACATCCGCTCCGCTTCCCTGGTCTATCATTATCCTCTTCACAACGAAGCCGCCAACCCTTGCCGTTACTATCAATGCGTCGTCGTGCGGCTGAATGGTTCCTTCTAGATCACTGTCGTCGAAAGAGATCGGCTCCCGGGTTGGTCTGATCCTCTTCGCGGCAGGCGGCACGCCCGTACTCCCCTCTACCGATATCATCGTCAGCACCTCCTTCCCCTTCGCCGTTGAAATGCCCCTCGGGGCGACGTGGATGACATCAATTATCCCAAGAGGGGGTGGAAGGGGATTCCCTCTGTGCGGGGCGCCATGCCCCGTTCCTCTATCCCCGGCGTCCGTCACAAAATCCTTGAGGTGTCCTGCTTTAGCCAATTGCCCGAGATGGTCCTTTAGCACTCGGCACTGCTCGGTAGTATGCCCCCGGTCTTTGTGGTAGGTGCAGTACAGGTTCTGATTTCTCCTAGAGGGGTCGCCAGCCATCCGGTTCGGCCATCTGAAGTACGGCTCGTGCTTGATCTTATCCACGATTTTATGCACGGGCTCCTTGAACGTCACGTTCACCTCCCCTGCTGGTGCTGCTGGCTCTTGAATCCTCAAATTTCCCCGTGCCCTCTGTTGAAAACTGCTCAGCCGAGGACGATCAGCTACCTGTGCTTCGCCTTTGCTTTGTATCTTATCGTCTTCCAACCGCTTGTACTCCTCGATGCGTCTCATCAGCTGCCTCATGTCCTCGGGAGGCTTCTTAGTTAACGACTCTCTCAACCCCGAGTCGTCAGGCAACCCCAGTCTGAAGGTGCTCGCCGCAATCTTCTCGTTCCCTCCGCCAATCTCGTTGTAGAGCTCCCAGTATCGGTTAGCGTAATCCCGGAGGGTTTCCCCTGCCCTCATCTTCATAGACAACAGTGCGTCCACCGGTTGTTGCTCCCGGCTGCACGTCACGAAACGGGAACCGAACTCCTGTATTAGCTCGGCGAAACTGTGAATGGAGCCCTTGCGCAACCCGTTGAACCACCTTAAGGCCGTGGGACCAAGGCTGGAGGGAAAAACCTTGCACATCAGAGCGTCATTGCGGGTATGCAAAGACATCATCTGGATATAGTGGCTGACATGCTCTACGGGGTCTGTTTTCCCACCATACGAATTGAACGGCGGGCGCGTAAACCTGTCCGGCATCGGTGCACGCTCGATATCGTCTGAGAATGGTGACCGAGCAGCCTTGCGCAATGCGCGGCTCATAGCATCCATGGCCGCATTCCTCGGCCGTCCCTCTGGAGACTCCGAGCCCCGATTCCCATATTCCCGAGACCGAGAGCGATTTCGCCGCCGGTGAGACTCTGCTGAATGGGAACGGTCTCGGCGGCGACGGGACTCCCTCGAGTGCGAGCGCTCCCTGTGGTGGCGGGATCCTGATTGATGCGATCCCACCCCGCGTCTTTCTCCCTCGGCGCCTGGCCCTCTCTCTCGGTCGTCTTGACCGGCTCGGTGGCGCTCGTTTCGGGCTTCCAACTCCAGGTCTTGTACTTGCCTCCGCAGCCGCTCGAGCTCTTCATCCCTGACGTCGTGCTGCCTATGCCGGGAGGCATGGGATGCCGTTCTCCCCGTTTGATACGACCCTTCCCCAAGGCCGGACTGCTCTTCCAGTTGCTCGTGAAACGGATCCTCGCGTCTCTTCTGCCTCTGTTCCCGCCAGGTGGAGCCCCTGGAAGACCCTGCCGAGCCACTCTCGGCGTTACCTCTAGACATCTTTCCTGTATACGAGCCTTGGCAGAACCACTACTTAGTAGGATTTCCCACAGACGGCGCCAATTGTGCGCACCAAAAACCGAAACCCGTTGGGCTGGGCCTCACTTTGACTCACAATTTATTTGTATAGTGGGTTTGGATTTCCCACAATGGGTCGTTCCAAACACCAAGGCTCAACTGACGCGCTCTCCTCTTCTCGGGGACCTGACTCAATTCCTGACTCTGCTCTCTCTGTTTACACTCTTCCTTCCCTCAACTCTCCAACCCCTGTCTTCTCAAGACTTCCTGTATTTATATCTCACGAAGTAGTGGAGAGGTCATAAATACTTGCCAGTAAGTGCAACCGGCGGTCCAGTGTTATCGATCGTAAGTGGGTGGTTAGGTGGGCATGGGAAGCGGTGAGGGTGGCGTTGGAACTTGGTTCCTGCCTCCACGACAGTTCTCGGCAGCGGTGTCTCTCCGAGGTATGACCGAGTAAGTACAGGGCAGGGTGTCCCACGAGCTGCGTGTTCATCACTGCTCGGGAAGGGCTCTGCCGAGAAACGACGTAAAAGCAGATCGTGGGCCTGCAGCCCGCGGGGCTCGGGGTGGGCCGCTAGGCAGAGGGAGACCGGCCTCATGGGCCTTATACCCAGGCCAGGGTCCAAGGCCCACTACGGGTCGGGGTGCGGGGACCGTACATTACAATACAAAATAATTATTTATTTTCATGGATCGCGTAGATATGCAACTAGTGCAATTTTAGTCAACCTCCATCAATTCACATGATTATTAAAAATACGAATATACATTAACATACAACCAACCTTTAAAACTTCCATCCAGGTAAAAGAATACACAGTACTGATCAAACCACTAAACATAGATCTTCACTCCTACCCAAAACCAAATATAATTTTCCTAACAAAACAAGACGGTGTGGCCCAACATTGAATTGGATTACCTATAGGTAGGGGTGGCAATTGAGCGGGTTGGGTATGATTTGGGTTGGGTCATGAATGAGTCGGGTATATAATTACCCATTTATTCATTTATGACCCATTTAAAAAAAAATTTTGAAATGCCCATTATCTACCAAACCCATTTAATCTCCAACCCACCCATTTAACCCATTATAAAATTTATATTCAGCAATTCAACAAGAAATTCTCTTACCCGTGATTTTTTTTTTTTTTTCCAGCCAAACTAATTCACCTTTCCCTCAAAACATATGAACGCTGAAACTGAAACTAACCTGCAGATTTTCTTTTCTCCTAACTTTTCTTGGCAACCAAACAGAAGATAAGTAAAAAAAAAATATTAATTAAATCATAAGAATTGAGGAATCATTCTCAAGTCTCTATCCACCTTGATCTAAAATGTGCAAAACTGCAAATCACATAGATTTTTCAATCCAAAACTAATTCAAATTTTCTCCAGAAAATATTTTCCCTCAAAACAAATTATGCCCTAAAATAGAGCAAAATAGCAAATACACAAACGCCAAACGGAACCTAAGATGACTATTTTTCCCTTTCTCCTAACTTTTCTCGGCAAACAAACATAGGATTAGTACAAAATTAAGGAAAATATAGAGTAATTACCGATTGGTAAGACGTATTCGAGTGAATGTTATCCATGGTTTTGATGCCATGAAGTTCGAATCATAGCACATTGTCTTGGGTCCCTCCAA
Organism: Quercus aquifolioides; assembly: GCA_019022515.1. Lineage (NCBI taxonomy): Eukaryota > Viridiplantae > Streptophyta > Magnoliopsida > Fagales > Fagaceae > Quercus > Quercus aquifolioides. The sequence goes on from CM032333.1 coordinate 56,438,389, forward strand.
TGTCGCTTTTGACGCCATGAATCCAAATCATAGCCCAACGATGTTTCCCCCAATTTTCGTTCTGTGCTCTTCTTCTTTCTGCATGAGTGAGTGAGCTTTTGTGGGTGTTTTACAAAGCAGAGTCAAAAAGGGAAAGGTATTTAGATTTTGTCTAGTTTGGTAGCTAAGAAAACGCCTAGAGAATGGAGGAGAAAATATTTACATTAGATACAAGAAGAGACTGCTGGCTGTAGCTGCAGTTAGGGGTGTTCGCAGTGCGGTGAGATGCAGTGTGATGCGGTTTTGGGCCATTTTTAGCATCGCATTTTGCGATGCAATTTAGCTAAAACCATAACTGCACTGCACCTTATTTTTGCGATCACATGTGCGGTGTGGTGCGGTGCAGTTTCAAGTTTAGCCAAAACCATAACCGTACCGCACTTTATTTTTGCGGTGATATGTATAAAATGCAATTTGAACGGTTTGAAATCTGTATATTTTTCAAATTTTAGGCTTTTCCTACCTAACCCAAAACTAATTTTTCCTTTTCTTTTGGGCCAAGTTTTAAACTATTGAGTTAGTTTTTCTTTATTTTAGACTGGCTTTCCTAGTCAACACTTGCTAGGGTTATCAAACTTTTTTTTTTTTTTTTGAAAACTAAGGTTATTAAAATATTAATAATATATTTAATATGAAAAATAAATAAATATATTAATATATAGAGAGGGTGCGGTGCATTGCGGTGTGATGCGATTTGTGCGGTTTTTTAATTATAAAACCGCAAACCACATTGCACCATACAATGTGGTGCGGTGCGGTGCAGTGCACTGTTACTTGCGATGATGTGCAGTTTTGGTGCGGTTTTTGCAGTTTGTGCGATTTATGCGGTTTGGTGAACACCCCTAGCTGCAGTGATGTTCTCTTCTTTGTTAGGGTTTTTGGCTTTTTGTTTTTTTAAGTATTAAACTTTAAATTTTAAATGGGTAGTTGGGTACCCAATGGTTTACCCATCAAAACCCATTTAATTGAATTACCCATTTGGGTCTTATCCATTTAACCCAAATATTTAATTAGGTTAGGTCAAGACTTATCCAAATTAAGTGGGTAATGGGTGGGTTCATGGGTTTGGATAAAAATTGCCACCCCCACCTATAAATAGAATCCATATAATCATGAACAAAGAAAGAAAGAAAGAAAGAAAAAAAAAAAAAAAAAAGATATCCCACATTGGAAAATGAGTGTGAGTTTAAGAGGTTTAAAGCTTGTGCTGTGTATCCAAAAGTTAGACCCTCTTGAATATACACCACTGTAAGTTTCTTTAAAAAACCTTCCCTCCTCTCCTCGTGTGTGTGTGTTAAAAATACTTAGTATTCTCAAAAAAAAAAAAAAACCAAGGAAGGCAAACTAACGTCATGTCCATATCTATTTCTATTAACTATATAAAAAGAGGCAATGCCTCTGCAGTGTCATTTTGGTTTATTGAGCCACTTTGTCTTTTTCTTTTTCTTTTTTTTTTCTCTCTTTTTTTTTCTTTTTTGAACAGTAGCGGCACTATAGCTACAGTAGCTACTGCTTTTTTGTTTTTTATTTTTGTCTTCCGTTTGTACTTTTTTTTTTCCTTTTATATATATTGTTATACTGAAGCAACAAATTTCTCAATATTTTCACAGTTATTGAGGTGTCAATTTCTTATAAGTCAAAATAAAATAATAAAATATGAAACTGTGACCAACCACAACTGAAAATAAATGTTTTGTAAAAATATTGTGACACTTGTTAGATGAATGTGTAAAAATTACGGTACTTTTGGTTTGTTCAATATATACTTTTTTTTTTCAATCATTTGTGCTCTTTTTTTTACTAACTATATAAAAAGAGGCAATGCCTCTACAGTGCCCTTTTTGGTGTAGTGAGCCATTTTTTCCCCCCCAAGTTTTGAACAGTTGCTACAGTGCCACTTTGGTTTGTTGAAGTGGCACTGTAGCTACAGTAGCTACAGCGATTTTTTTTTTTTTTTTTCTTTCAGTCTTCCGTTTGTACCTTTTTTTAAAAAATATTTATAAGAACCCTCATATATATATTGTTATACAGACACCACAAATTTCACAATATTTTCACAATTATTGAGGTGTCAATTTCTTATAAGTCAAAATAAAATTTATATATATATATATATATATATATATATTTTTGTATATAAAAAGAGTGAATGAGAAAAGTTACAGTAATTTTGCTACAGTGGTTTTGGTTTGTTTAACTTTCACTGTTTTGCTGGCGGTTTTTTTTTTTTTTTGAATGCATAAAGTTGTAGTATATTTGCTATATTATTTTTGGTTTGTCCACAATAATTTTCACAACACTTTCATAACAAATCAAATATGATAAATTGTTATTGGTTCTAATTTAAACTTACCAATGAAACAACTTTTTTGCCCACCAATAACAACTTGTAGTAACCTACTACTTATGATTTGTTATGAAAATGTCATGGATATAACATTTTTTTTTGTGTGAAAAATGTTAAGACATCTTGATGTTGTCACAATATTTTCAAAACTGCTGAACTGTCAATTCTTTACAAGTTAAAATAAAATATAACAAAGGTATTATGAAAATGTTGCGTCATTTTTTTGTGTTTTTAGAAATTTTTTGTTGGTTTAATCAACTTTGTTGAGCCAAAATTCACTATTACACATACAATTTTCTTGGGTTAACTTTTTGTATTTTTTTTTTCTTTACACACCATTTTAAGTAAAAACACATAGTTTTGCACACAAAAACAAAAACAAAAACTTAGGAAAAAAATATTTTTCATCCTTTATGTTTGGGGTAGTTTACAATTCTTCCTTAAACTTTAAAATCAAGCAATTTTTCCCTTAATATTTTGAAAAATAGCAAACATGTCATATTGTTATTCTCTTAGTTAAACCCTAATGAAAGCTTGTGATTCTTAAAATATTTTACTGTGTAATATCTAAATTACTCATGTTAAATTTTAATATCCTAAAAATTTTCTTTACGTATTTTGAGTTTTAAATGATAAAAATTCTTAAAAAGTTAGAATGATAATATTCGATGACACAAGCCTTTTGTTATCTTTTTTTTCTTTTTTTCTTTTTTTTTATAGCAAAACTCAATTGTTTATTGTTGGAAGATGATGATATTCGTTATCATTCTTAGAAGTTTTTAGAGAATGGATATATTGTCTTTAGCAAGTAGGTACTAAAAAACTATTATAGTTAAATAAATATTTATATGTTAAATAGCTACCATAACTTTGTGGTTGATCAAAATTCTTAAATGAATGAGATTAACTTTTTACAACATAATTATCTAAATTCTTAAAATTAATGTCTCTTTTGATTAATGTAAATCTCTATATACTTTAAAAATCAAATGATTCATATCTTTGTTTTGTAATACAAATAAAATCTAGAATTGATCTTAATTACTACAGTACTTTTTTTCCACGGCAAGCATGTGTCTTGCACGTGCTACCCTAACTAATATTACAAAAAGCCAATATAATATCTAATATAAAAAACTTAAACCAAAACATCCTAGGCCTCAAAGCCATGTCCAACATAAAAATAATCAAAAGAACCAGACCCAGTGGGTTTGCGTTAATAACATTACAAAAGACTACGCCGAAAATAACTCGAGCTGACTTATACGTGTGTCATTTCATTCTAATTTGTTTAAAACTTTCTTTCAGTTTTGGATACACTCATTTCTTGTTTGATTTTTCATTCAATTATGGTCCTTATGGACCAGAAGTATCTACTGCTATAGTCCACAAAGCTCAATAATCAAATATAGTCCTGGCAAATCAAGACTTGGACCCATTAATCTGACCCAAATCCAAAGGACAATACCCGACCCAAACCATTTAATTTTTGGGACAGATCAACCTGCGGGTCAGATGGGTTTACCCGTACTATAAACAATTTAAAAAAAAAAAATATATATATATATATATATATATAAATAAAACAAACAAAATTTTCATGTGGCCCGCTTCAAAAAATGTGCTACCCAAGAAGCTCAACGTACACTGTCTGGCCCCTCAGCCCAAAACGTGTGGACACTCGGACTAAGGAAGATCCAAAATATGACAGTGAGCCTGACGAAAAATGAATTCTAGTTGTAAGGAACCATTTCATGGGCCAATTTTTCCTCCAAAAAAAAAAATTCATGGGCCATTTGGAATTCCAGAAATGATTTTTGTTTGTCATATCGTACGATAAAAAAATTTCAACGATTGTAGAATTATTTACCAGTCAAACCAGTGTTGCCAAAAAGCAGAGGGATCCTTATCAAGCACATGCCACACAATCGCAGGCTAGGTGGATCTCGATCGTACATGGCATGGGGACGAACCCAAGACCCAAGTTGAATATTTTCATCATTACTATTGGTTCTCGCTACTGTTAAAGTTGTTTTTATGATTATGTGTGATAATTGAATGAAGAATAGAAGCATAAGAAAAAGTACACATGAAAGTTTACGTGATTCGGTTTAATAATTTACGTCCATAGCAGTGGCGGAGTGAAAATTTTATCTTTGGAAGGGCCCAAACATAAAATTAGTTTCTCTCTATGTAATAAAGTATAAAATCTAAAATAGTAATCTATATACAATTTAATAATCAATATACAAGTTAATAATATTGGATCTCGTTTTAAACTTCTAACATCAACTTCATTTGAAGTAAATGATGAAAATTTTAAATGAATTTCTTCTAGTTCCACTTCCATGATGTTCTTTGGGTTCAATCCTTGGAATTTTGGAATGACGCTCCTTAGAAGTTGACGCCTCAACATCAAAATCCAAAAGTGTACTATTTTCTAAATTACTGTCAATAAAATTATCACCCATTAAGTATAATAAATGAGATTAAAAAATACTAATAATTTAATGATTGCTAAATAAAAGGCAAACAATCATTCAATTTCAATGCATAAAAAAAATCTAGTAAACTACAACCAAATACATGTTATATTATTTTATCTATAAATTTAATCATAGAAAGTAGTGTATTTTAATTAGCTACATTTCTATTTATAATGCTATATGATATATTGAAATAAACATACTATTATTACATATGAGAACTGACGTGTGAAAAGTCAAATGAAAAAAGGATAAAAGAAAAGAAAAGTACTTGAGATAGTGGGAATGAGGTCTGCAAACTTCACTGCTTTACAGACCCGGCTACACGCTACTTTAGTAAATAAAAAATAATAATAAAAAATAAAATAAATAAATAATAAATTTAAAAAAAAAAAAAAAAAAAAAAAAAAAAAAAAACTTAACCAACGTGGCTCTGCCACTGGTCCACCTTGTGAAAATCCTTGACAGCTACATATTCTGGATTATTAACGTAATTTAAATCTTGGAGCTACTAAATTTGATAATTGGTCCAAGGTCAAAAAACTTAAAACTTTAGCCGACCATCTAATCCTCCATTTCCTATTATGACACATTTGTAGAACATTATCGTAGCGGCTTCAGACACATCAACAATAACATTGACACAAGCTCCCGCTTTAGTTCTCAAAAATCATGAAGCCTTAAAGAAAGCCCAAGAAGAATTAGACACCCAAATCGGTAGAGAAAGGCAAAAAAACAAAAATTGGTCTATCTTTAGGCTATCCTCAAAGAAACAATGCGTTTACATGTGCTGCACCGCTCTTAGTGCCACACAAGTCTATGGAAGACTGTACTTTAGTTGGCTACCACATCCCGGCAATCACACGGCTCCTTGTGAATTTCAGCTAGAAAGATTCCTTACAACCCACAGGCATGTTAATATTAGGGGCCAAAATTTTGAATTGATACCATTTGGTAGTGGTAGAAGAATGTGTCCTGGTATTTCATTTGCCCTACAAGTTACGCAACTCACACTTGCTACCTTGTTGCATAATTTCTAAATTGCAAGCCCTTGGGATGAACTTGTGGACATGACAGAGAAAGTCAGGCTTACCAACCAGAAAGCCACCCCACTTGAAGTCCATCTCACTCCACGTCTTCATGCTCAAGTATATGCATAATTTGAGACATATCATTTGATAAATCAATATTTGTTATGGTATAATAATGGGCCATTTAATTTTTCATTGAGCATTTGAGAGACCGCCATTGGAAAATTAGAAAGTAACTTTTTTTTTTTTTTTTGAGAGAAGGAATTAGTAAGTAATTTGGAAAAGTGGTCTTTGATAATTTGTCAAATTATCAAATAAAAAATTATATTTGTCCCGTGAGTTGTGTTTAAATGATTTTGTTATTAGATCCCTCTTTTTATGGAAAAAGAAAAAAGTACTTTTTTTTTTACCATATATTTTTTTTAAATGATATAAAAAAATTTTAAGGACACGTTAACCTAAATCTTGTTCAAACTAACTTATTTCAACTAAGAATCTTATAGTTCAGTAGTTCTGTTTAAAGAGGAAAGTTAAGATTCCAATCTCCTCTTCCACTTAATGTAACAATTTAAAAAAAAAAAAAAAAAACTAACTCATGTACTTTAAACTTGATCTTTTTGTTAAAAATTAATATATTTTTCTAAAGACACTTTTTATCACATTTGTATGGGGGTAATTAAGATTTAAATTCCCTCTTCCTCTTATAATGTAACAATTAAATTATAAAAAAATAAAAACTAGTTTATTGGTTTAAAACTAACTTATTTGCTTACATACGCTTTTTGTCTCCTCTTTAACCAAATAATTAAACTAGGCCAAATGCAATTTTTCTTATTTTTGTACTTTTTGTAGGTCCTTATCTTAGCTAGTACAGACACAAAAACTGTAACATTAACTTTGGCTCTCTATTTACATCTCAACAACGATAAAGTTTTAAGGAAAGTCTAACAAGAATTAGACCTCTAGGTTGGTAGAGAAAGCTAGTAGAGGAATCGGACATGAAAATTTGGTCCACCTCCAAGCTATTATCAAAGAAACAATGCGTTTATATCACTCTTAATGCCGCACCAGTCCACTGAAAACTATACTTTGGATGGCTATCATGTCCTAACAGGCACTCGACTCGTTATTAATATTCCAAATCTTCATCGAGATCCACATGTGTGGTCAGATCTAAATGAATTTCGACCTGAAAGATTTCTTACAACCCACAAGGATGTTGATGTTAGGGGCCAAAATTTCGAATACTTACCATTTGATTGTGATAGAAGAGTGTGCCCTAGGATATCATTTGCACTACAAATTATACAGCTCACATTAGCTACCTTGTTGCATGCTTTTGAAATTTCAACCCCTTCAAAATGCGAACTACTAAGCCATTTCAATTTGTTACTATGTCCTTTTTTAAGCATGGAATTGGGATCTCATACTAAAGTTGTAGAAATGAGAGAATATCTAAACTATATATTTGTGTATTATCATTATGATATTTACAATCCAATATGAGAACTATATATTTTCTAAAATTTTAAAAGTGTTAGCGCATTTTGATAAGAGTTGTAATTAGGGGCTGAGTGGTGAGTGGCAGTGTTACCTATCAAGATTAGTTAGTGGTAGTTAGTTGCTGTGTGATGTCATTAGCTGTTGTGCTAATGTCATGGCAGTTAATTAGCTTAGCAGGTAGTTAGTTAGTTGTTATATGGAGTACATGTCAAGAATGAAGTTAGTTAAAAGTGTGGAATTGTAATAGTATAAAGGGGGTAAAACAGAAGGGTGTACTCAGTTTTTTGATGCATAACAAAGAATTACATTCTCATTCCTATCTTCTCTCTAATCCTCATCTCTAACTCTCATCTATCTCAACTATACTAAGAAACCCAATTCTCAAATGTTCTACCTCTCCTCTAGTTTACTCAATTCAATCCATTTCTTCAAAAGATATTAAAATCTTATCACATTTTAATATTATTCAATTAAAATGAATAAATTTGACAACATAATTATAATGATATGGAAATTTATATGGAAGATAAAGAGTTAGTGAAATATTTAATCCCACATTTAAGAGGATAGAGACTCTTTTATTCTCTTTAATTATAGTGATTAATGGGTTGATATGCATTGAATCAGATATAGTGCTAAATACATACGCAAGGAGAAGGTGAAGGGAGTCAATCAAGGGCTTGAATCTCTTTAAAGAGAGCGAGTATCGTGCCTCCGTCCAAGTAGTGTTGTGTATTTTTATTTTCAAATTAATAATATTCAGAAGTATTATTCAGTTTCTTTTTTTTTTTGAGAAAGAAGCATCCTGATATTATTCATCAATTAAAGCTGAATCAGCTTGTACACAAAGACGAATGTCTGGTGATACATCTTCCATCCAGACAGTTAAATTAGGCCTATTAATAGCCCACCTAGCCAAGCCATGAGCAACAGTATTCCCTTCACGGCGTACATGAGTAAAACTGACAAATTGAAGAGAATTTGACAAAAATTTTGCGTCCTGTAGCAAGTGTCCATGTAAGGCCAGAGAATGATTTGGGTCTTGAAGCTCTCTGCAAATGGACTCTGAATCTCCCTCAATGACGACGTTGGTGATGCCTATTTCCAAAGCAAATTCCACGGCTCTCCTCGCTGCTAGTGCTTCGACCTGAGCCACCGTTGTTGGGAGTGGCATTTGCTGCGAAAGTGATGCCAAAATTGCTCCGTCTTCATCTCTGATAACGACGCCTATCCCAGCTTTCTCTTGCTGCGGAAAGATTGCCCCGTCGTAATTAATTTTGTAGATCCCATGATCCGGTGGCTTCCATCTAGTATGTCGCCTGTGCTGCTGCCTTCCAACGGCGGGGTGAAGAAGTTGAAACTCTGTTTTTCGGTCCTTTGACAGAGTATGTATCTGATCCAACGGGCAAGCAGCTTCCTTGAAACGGATCTTGTTCCGTCGGTTCCAAACATTCCAGCTCGTGAACGCCAAAAGAGCAGCGTCTAGCTTCTCTGTAAAGGCTCGCTTGAAAATGTCCTTCACGCTACTTCCATCCATCTCCGCTAGCCATCTCCATTGAGGGTCTGAATTCCACATAACCTGCACATCAGAACAAAAGAAAAGGGCATGTGAACAGTCTTCGTCCTCCTCCTTGCAAGCCTCACATTGGCCATCTTGTGTAATCTTCCTGCGACACAAATTTTTCCTGACAGGAAGTGCTTCTCTACTAGCTCTCCACACAAAATTTTTAATCTTGCCAGGGACTTCCATGCTCCATACTTCCTTCCAATAGGCTGAGTCTTGGGTTGAGGCTTTGAGATTGCTTCGAATTCTCATGTAAGAATCGGTACCCCGATTTGACTGAGTAATTACCGGAGGGAGTGAACGGCCAGATTAGCTTATCAAGTTGATTTGTGGAGCTCAGTGGAATGTTCTTGATAGTCTCTGCTTCCTGAATAGAAAAGACATGGTCAATGACATCATTCCTCCAACTTCTAGTCACCGGATTAATTAGTACACCCACACACGAATTTTCCTGACCAAATAGAACCGGGGTGGATATTTTGGCTGATGGTTTTGAAGGCAGCCAATTATCACCCCAAATTCTCATCTGGTTCCCATCTCCCACCCTCCAAAGTGCTCCTTTTAAAATAACATCCCTGCCTTTTAGAATACTCCTCCATGCATATGAAGCCGAGGACGAGTCCTTTGCATCTAAAATGGAACCTCTAGGGAAAAATCTAGCCTTAAAAATTCTGTAAAACAGAGAGTTATCATCGTGGAGCAACCTCCAAGTTAATTTAGCAAGCATTGCCTCGTTAAACATTGTTAGGTCTTTAAAACCCATTCCCCCTTGGTCCTTGTGTTTACACATGTCTTCCCACTTCACCCAGTGTACCTTCCTCCTATCTCCTCTTTGACCCCACCAAAATTTCCTTACAAGGGACTCGATTTCATGACATAAAGTGACGGGGAGTTTGAAACAACTCATCGTGTAAATGGGTATTGCCTGGATGACTGATTTGATTAAAACTTCCCTCCCAGCTTGAGACAAAAGCTTTCCTTCCCAACCCTGTAATCTTTTCCAAACCTTTTGCTTCAAAAGATCAAAACTTGCTCTCTTATTTCTCCCCACCATAGCTGGCAATCCCAAATATTCTTCATATTGCTTTAACTCTGTCACTCCAAGAGCTCCCATAATCTGTCTTTGCATGTCAACTGAAGTAGACTTGCTGAAAAATAGAGCTGTTTTGTCTCTATTCAATTTCTGTCGTGACACCTTCTCATATGCAGCTAGAATATCCATCACCTTCTGACAATCATGGATGGTAGCCCTACAAAACAAAAGGCTATCGTCTGCAAAAAACAAGTGGGTTAATTTGGGACCATTGCGACAAATAGAAACACCCTGTATGTCACCTCTTTCATTTGCTTCTTGAATCATCCTGTGTAACCCTTCTGAGCATAGCAAAAAAAGATAAGGTGATAGAGGATCTCCTTGACGAATACCACGACTCAGTGTTATTTCTCCAAAAGGTTCCCCATTTATCAACAGAGAATAAGTAACAGAAGAAATGCACTCCATGATTAAAGCCACCCACCGGTCATTAAACCCCATCTGAATCATCACCGCTTTTAAGAAAGACCACTCAACCCGGTCATATGCCTTACTCATATCAAGTTTGAGAGCCATGAACCCTGAATTACCAGAATTATGATTCTTCATATAGTGTAAAGTTTCAAAGGCAACTAGGATATTGTCTGTGATAAGACGACCTTTTAAAAAGGCACTTTGGTGTTCTGAGATAATATTAGGAAGTACTCTCTTCAACCTATTTGCAAGGACTTTTGAGAAGATTTTATATAACACATTGCAGAGGCTTATGGGCCTATACTTAGTAACATTTTCAGGATTTTTTATCTTAGGAATCAAAGTAATGAATGTGTGATTTAAAGACTTAGGCAAGCTGCCCGAATTTAAAAAACACAGTATATCATGAATTACATCATCTCTTACCAGTTCCCAAAAATTCTGATAAAATAATGGAGGCATCCCGTCCGGCCCAGGAGCTTTGAGCGGTGCCATCTGCTTCAAGGCCAATTCTACTTCCCAAGCATGAAATTCTCCGGTTAAGCATTCATTCATATCCTCTGTAACTATCTGTGGGATGGAGTCCAAGTCAGCCACCGAAACTACTGGATTGGAGGATGAGAACAGTTGTTGATAATAAGCAAGAAAAATCGTTGAAATCTAATCTGGTTTGGAGCACCAAATATTTTCATGGTCTTTGATCCCTGTAATAAGATTCCTTCGCTGCCTCTGTGTTGCTCTACAGTGGAAAAAGCGAGTGTTACGGTCTCCGTCTTTTAGATACATGGTGCGAGACCTTTGACGCCACATTCGTTCTTCTTTGTCCATAAGAGAGTTAATCTCCTTTTTTAGTTCAACAAGTTTGACCGAATTCCCTCCCTGGAGAACCATCTTCTCAACCTGTATGAGCTCCTTTCTTTTTTTTTCCAAAGCTTTCCTAACGTTACCAAAACAGTCTCGGCTCCATTTGGTTAGAGCTATTCCACAGTTTTCTACTTTCCGTATCACCCTTGTATTTCCATCCTTATCGCACCTGACATGCCAAACTTCCTCCACAATTTCTCCACAACCCTTGTCGCCTATCCACATATCTTCGAACCTGAACAATTTTTTCCTCGGTAAACAATCCAGTTCCGACTGTTCTATCCATAGGAGCTTGTGATCGGAAGTTGTACTGTCCACATGATGAACCGTTGTACCAGGATATTTATCAAACCATTCATAGGAGACCATAGCTCTATCTAGTCTCTCCCATATTGAAACCCCATTGCTGTAATGTTTGCTCCAAGTAAAAGGAGAACCCTTGAAGCCAATATCCATAAACTCGCATTCATCCAGCACATCACGAAACAACTGCATCTGCCCGAGTGGTCGTAACCGCCCTCCAAACTTCTCTGATTGCTTAACAATCTCGTTGAAATCCCCGGCGCACAGCCAAGGTAACGAGTTTTGTTGGTGTAAGCGACGAAGAAGGTCCCATGACTCATGCCTTTTGTGTGTCTCAGGCTCACCATAGAAGCCGGTAAACCGCCAAGCTGCCTCTGTGTTTGCATTGATGATCATATCAATGTGGTTCAAAGAAGATGACACAACATCAACTAAAGTGTCATTTTTCCAGTAGGCCACCAAGCCTCCACCTCTATTTATTCTCTGAACAAAAAATTTCTTGTCAAAACGAATCCGATCTTTCACATAATCTAGCCTTGCTTCGTCTGCCAGTGTTTCGGCTAAGAACACGACAGCGGGAGCTTTTGCCTGCACCAAATCCGCAAGCTCTTGAACTGCTAGTTGGTTCCCAAGCCCCCTGCAGTTCCAAACGATGCAACTCATTGCGCTTGGCGGGGCTGAAAAACAGCCTCCGCCATTATCTGAGAGTTTTCTTTGTCCTCATGAGAAACCAAAATTTTCTTGCATGGTAACTCACTGGGATCAACGACCATATCAATGGAACGCTTCGGACCAATGAAGTCTGTATGGGAATGTGGTGTGTCAACATGTTCATGTACAAGACGTTTCCATTTTGACTGGGATGAGTTTTCTACGTGCATGGGAGCATTGGGAGAATTTGTCACGTCATGAAGAATGGATGCATGAGGTTTGATTGGTTGATTCCCTCATGGTGGGGTCAGCGATGAGTTTTGAATGGGTGCCAGCTCAGACCTTAATTTTTCCAAGTCAAAAGTTTGTAAATTTTCCTTTTGAGGAGCATTATTCTCGGTTGGACCAGAGATGGGTGCATCCTCATAAATGCCAAGTTCCTTGTCTATCTCCCTTAATTGCTGAGAAAAAGATTCTCCATTATTTCCGTGATCCTGGGGAACAGAGCAATTATTGCCTTTCATGGGAGCAGAATTATGTGGATTTGGAATATGAAATTCCGCTGAATCAGCATTCAGTTTGGACGTTGCCATATTGGGATGGTTCACTAGTTTTTCCTTTGGTACCGTCTCTGCCACCGGACCGGATTTTGACTCCCTCCGCCGCCGAGAAGACATATTTTCCACCCTATCCTCATAGAACCCAGTAACCCGAACAACACTTCTCCTTGACGGACCCGACTGAGTGGCTCTAATCCAAGAACCAAATTGCTGATCTTCAGTTCTGAGTGTGCCCTTACTCTGGATCCATATATCGCAGTCCCTGTCACCATGATCAAAACAACCACACCAATAACATATGTTAGGTAAGCGTTCATACCTAAAACTTACCCATGTTTTTCTGCCTTCCTCAAAAGTTACTACCCTCCCACGGCATAGTGGTTGGTAGACATCCATTGTGACCCTTACTCGAACATAATTGCCTCCCTCACTATCCGAGGTCTTCGTTGATCTATCCACCCAACCAATCGCCTCGCAAATGTCTTCAGCGACTGACTTACTTCTATAACCAATTGGGATATTGTGGACTTGAACCCAAAAGGTTACCTTATCAAATTTTAAAAGATCTAGGGGAGTTTGTCTTTCATACCTCTCGAGAATCACCAAGTTTTTGTCAAAACTCCATGGTTCGCCTAAGAGAATCCGATCAACATCCTCCTTATTATCAAAAATAAATAGAACCTTATGAGATCCTTCCTTGGTCACTGTAAACCCATTATCTGCCCTCCAAATCGGCTTGAAAGTCTTAGCTATCGCCTCCATATTCAGTGCCCTTCTAGTGAGAAACTGGGCTGCTATGATACATTCTTTAGAACACCTGTCTTTCTTGAAACATAAATCATCCCCTTCCCTTTCGGATAGAGATAAACAGTTCCAATGCCTTGTGAGATCTTCCATGAGAGCACACCAAAAAAACAAGAAGAAGAAAGAAAGGAAAAAAGAGAAAAAGAGAACTGGATCCGACTGAGAAAAGGAAAAACTGGGTCCGACCAAGAAAAGGGAGAGAAGAAGAGGGAGAAGAGACACTGTTTCCCAGTACCCCAAAAGAGAGAAAAACCACAAGCCCTACACATAACTCTGTCACGAGAGGAGAGGAGGAACCTTACAGGATGGTACGGCTATTCTACTGGCTAAGTGAGGAGGAGAACCAACTTCCTTGAGCCAGAGAAACTTTCCAATATTAAATCCTAACTATTGATAGTTTCACATTAAGTTGAGAAACTGTGGTAGTATTATTCAGTTTCTATTTGTGTTATTTTTGTTATTATTGTGTTTGCACCAATAAAAAGTATATAAAATATAAAAATTTATAGGCTTAAAAATTACATGGTTCTGAACATATAGTCATTTTTAATTATATTATTAAAAAATGAATATATTTACTCAGTACTATAAGTCATTACAAAAAAATTGCACCGAATTTGATCCTTCAATCTTCAGCTGACTTTATGTGTGTAGCCATTTTATTATAACTAGATAATGTCCCGCGCAATGTGCGGATGCTTGGTAATTTTATTTAAAAATAATTTTTATTTTTTTAAGACCCATATATAATTCTCATTTTTTATATAGTATTTATAATATTTCCCATAATATTGCTGACTCCTTTGAAGCTTAATTTTCTTAATTCATTTTTTTTTTAATTTTTCGTTATCTTAGAAGTAGTTTCCAACTATTAAGTGGGTTTTCTTTACTTATATATATATATATATATATATATGAGATTAGAATTGCGTGCGTAGTTATTAGAAATTTCTAGGAATCTATACCATATTATAAATTTAATATATAAAATAATAAAATAACATCTAGATAAAAGGTAGACTTTATTTCTAAAATCAAACAATTTCTCATCCACTTCATTCTCACCACCAAATCCCAATACTCCAATCTCAAACACTTTGTTCATAATCTAAATGAAAAAAATTATTTGTGTACCAACCTAAAGAAAACATAATCAAATGAAGAAAAATTGGATAAATATACTTTCATTTATCAATATTTAATTGCCTCTAATAGGACCTTTATATCCTTAAAAAAAAAAAAAAAAAAAAAAAAAAAGAGAATGCTAAAATTCAAGAAACGTATAAGCCAAAATTGGGAGAACTAATCTTATATTATTAATTTTACACATGAGCTTTGTCTCTATATTTAGAAGTAGAACACACTAATTAATTTACAATTGTATATCAAAACCGTAACAACAAATTAAATAATTTGAAACTAATCCTAACAAACCGCAACAACTATAATTAATGGCACTAACAAAAGTAATAAAAAAGATACAGGTTGATAAGTATTGCACTTGAAAGATACGAGAAAGCACATAAAAATTATCTGAAGAACTACTTAATTGTAGTTTTGATGGAGGGAACTAACTATATGATTGTAGTCTATACACCATTTGCACACTATTCTTGAATAGTTGCAACTAAACTTGAGGTTGCAACTAAAGCTGAGATAATCTTGATTCCCAAAAAAAAAAATCCAAAATAATCATCATTTTTTACTATTATGGTTGAGGCTCATACCAATACCACACTAAATAGCAGTAAAAAAAATTACAAAAAAACCAAGAAATTATGAAGGCTAAAACATAATAAAAAAACACCTAACATATGGCATCAAAGTTTTTTAACGTTAGGTGTATATAAAGTAGTAGAAGTGCTATAGGTGAAAATAGTGAGTGGAAATATGAAAAGTTTTGTGCTTTGTGAGAGAGAGGAAAGTCTTGAAACAATGTGTAAAGTCTATATTTTTAGGTTGGCAACCATGAACAAATTGTAACTGTTAGAACTTAGTTTGTCTAGTTGTTTAGTCTAGAAACATTAAGTTAAATAAGACAAATGAAGTTGTTAGGTTCTAAAACTTTAGAACAATTGGCAAACCGTGAGCACAAACTTGTCTAGATATAGATATTAGAGTCTATAGGATTTATTAAACAATGCTCAAGGTGCTGCAAGTCAGAATACAAGAAAAAGGAAGTTGCAGATTCAAGAATTCAAAACATGCTAGGTTTGACCAATCGAGAATCGCATCTGCAGAATTTTAATTTCAGCCCAAGAGTCCATAAGCATATTAAGTGATTAGGGTTTTAAATCTATTTCACATAGTATATAAAGGAAACACTAAGGCACGTTTTTTAGAGACTTTGGAAGTGCTCTTATGAGATCTAAAAGGTCTTATGCCTTCCTCTTTCAAAGTCACTACCGAAAATCATTATCATACCATTAAAACAGGTAGATCTGAAATTACTGCAACAAGATCAACATCTACTGATAATCTAAACCTTCAAGGGTGGTCTTGGAGTCACAAACTAGAAAGTTTGTGTTCCTAAACCTTTGAGTGGGATCTCAAAGTCACAAGTGTAGGTGCTTATGTGGTGCAAATCCAAGAGAGAAGGAGTCCGTGAATTCGGAGCTTGCACGTAGTCGTGTCAATAAGTTACTACCGGAGGTAGCTATAGGTTTAGGGCTAAATCTTATTATAAAAACTTCAATTCTCTTATAATGGATTTGTTTTACCTTGAGGATAGCTAGTGTACGGCACTGTGGTACCTAGACCCATTTGGGCCTTGGATTCTGATTCAACAGTGTGGCCCATGGACCTAACCTCTTTCCACCCAAGACCCCATCCCGAACTCACAAAAGCCACGGGCCCAAGCTTCGTATTGCTCAGAAGTCTGAGTAGGCAATCTACATTACCGCGCACCTTATTTCACCACCTAGTCCTTGCTCGGCAAACCATTCCCGAGCAAGAAGAAAGGAGTTCGGATACAGCACCCCTCGTATGCTCGAAAGTGCCTTGGGGAATATCGCTGCCGAGCATATCTACTGGAGTGGGAACCAGTTCCAAGGCCACACTCACCACACCCCACTTCCACTTGAACACCCATTTACAATTAACGATATTGGACCTCCTATTGCACTAACTTTGAATGCAATCATAATCCTTCCACTAATTTTGGGCTATAAATATGAGAAGCTAAGGAAGGGAAAGGGTTGGTTGAGAGGACTCTGAAGAAAGTTGAGAGCTGAGAGTAATAGAGTCATAAGAGTAAGAGGGAAACAATACAGAGGTTTGAGAGATATCGTTGGGTCTCTAGGCTAGAATCACCCAAAGTAGGAAATCCAAAACCCACATTATAAATATATTGTGAGCCTAAGAGTGAGCTAGCCCTTTAAGCCTGTTCTGGGTGTGCACAGCTAGGTTAAATCCTCCACAGGTTTTTACCTTGAAACGATTCATTTCATTGGTTTTCCTATGTGATTATATCGTTGTGTTATTTACTTTTCTGCTACCGTGCATGATATGATCTATTACTATTTAACCTAGATGTCATAATTAACCTAACACTTAGCTAATTCATTAGGTTAAACAATATTTTTTAAAGGGACTAAACAAATAAACAGAAGTTCTACAAAGATGAAGACTCAAGAAATCAGAAAAAGATAAGTGCAGAAAAGAATCATTTATCTCGACTGATCAAGATTCGTGCCAGATTTTAGGTCTTGCTTTTTTTCTCTGCAACATGAGGTAGTAGTAGATTTAGGGTTAAGCCTATTGTACAAACTTCTATTCTATTATTGAAATGTTGCATTGAGGATTTTTTAGGTTAAATCCTCTCCAAGTTTTTTTTTTTTTTTTTTTTTTTTTAAATTTGAAATCACAGTTTCAAAAGTTTTCCTAGGTCATCATTCTTGGTGTTCATGTGATTTGTGAATATTTGATATTTGTTTAAATCAGATCTACAGCATAATTAATCTAAGTAATTATTTGGCTAAAATTCAATAAAATATGACTCAATTAGGGTCTGAACCTAACACATTGAACCCAAGAACATAAAGAGTGACAAAAGCAGAGAGGCCTATGAGAAGCTGAACAGTAAGAAAGATTTGGGCTGAGCAGAAGACTGTGTTAGATGAGTTAGATCCTGCCATTAGGGCAAACTTTGAGAATAGGGGCTGGTTGTCTTTGTTGAAGATAGATCACTACCCCTGTCTGGCCTGATTAGAGAGTTCTATTTGAACCTCTCTTGCCATATCTATGATTTCAACACCTTAGTTAGGAGTTGGATACGAGATGTAGAGTTCACCATTACCCCTAGGGTAGTGGCTGAGGCTCTTGGGGCTCCGGTTGTTAGGCAGCCCGTCTATCCTTATGCGGAGTCTCCACCCCTTGATGACGTTATGTCATACATCACTGGGTCTTCCATCCAGTGGGGTTCTAATCCTCGAATCACGTCCGCTGAGCTTCCTGAGACTACCTATCTTTTCCTTCGATAGCGTGTCATTCTTTGTGGCCTATCTCTCATCTCCACACCATCCCTATTGAGCGATGTGTGTTTTTGTACGCTCTTATTTCTAGTGCTTCTATTAGATTTCCTCATCTATTTCTTCATTCTTTAAACGAAGTTCATAGGAGTTCTGCCATCGCTCATGCCCTTGTTTATCCTATTTTCATTCATAGGATTTTGTTGTTTTTAGGTTTAAATGGTTTCCCCACTTCTGAGCCCGTACATGTCATAGCTCCCATAGGTGCCACCTTCCTTAGGCAGAGGGCTACTCATATGAGAGCTCTTAGAGTTGAGCCTTCTGGTGTTGTACCCCCTGCTCCCTCTTCTACATGTGTTGCGTCGGCTGAGGCGTCTAGTGCTGCTGCTACTGATGCTGATGTTCCTCCACCGACTACTTTGGATGCTTCAAACATTCGACGTATATTGGATCATGTCTTGACCGTTCAGGTGGCTCAAGGACAGATTTTGGTGGACGTGCTCGATGAGATCTGTGCTTTGCGTGCAAAGTTGTCACAGTTTCGAGGATCCTCACCGCCACCTCCTTTTGATGATGGATTTTGAGTGCCCTTTGGCATTCCGTCACAAAAGGGGGAGTACTTTTGGACACTTGTAGAGGTTTTTTGTTCTTAGAAGGAGAGTTTTTGTTGGAGCTTATGGAGTTTTTTAGATTGTATGTATCTAGGTGCTTCACATTGTATTTACCTTTTTGGCTCTTGATACATTTTTGTTGGGCTATTCATGTTAGGGGGAGATAAATTTTCTATTTTACATGTTTCTTGTTTCACTGCTTATTGATTTATATTTATGAGTTATTCATTGATATATGTCTTTATTTTGTGTTGTGTGAAATCAAGAATTTATTTTGTTTACTTGTATTTTCCACAGATGCGTTTATGCGTTTTGTTTAGTGTTTCAGGAAATATACAAGTTGATTCAATTGAGTTATTGTCTACACTTGCAACTGATGGATAGTAGTTAGGATTGAATTTGTTGTAAAGACCTTTTCTTTGTAAACTTTGAGCATTTAGTTGTGTTTTGTCACAGATTGCCAAATGGGGAGTTTGTTAGGTTCTAAAGATTTAGGAACTAATGTATTTAGAACTCTAATGTGTAATGTTGGCAAACCATGATCAAAATAGTTTTTAGTCTTATTTAGACTTGCTCAAAGTGTGTGCATTTATGTAAAGTTGGAATCGAGTGGCTGCTGAAGTATTAGTAACTTTCGGCTTGGCTTGATCAATCGAAGCTTAGACTCGATCGATCGAAGCTTAGACTCGATCGATCGAATATCGGGCAGAATGTTTTTTCTGCAGAAATTCCAACTCAGCCCTAGCTCATTAAAACGTTTAGGGTTTTCTGTTTTGCCCTAGGTATATAAGGCAAACCCTAGCCACGTTTTAGAGATTGCTCACATTGCTGTTTGTGTGAATCTCTTGTGAGATCTGAGAGGCGCTTGCCTTCACACAAGCTTAGGGTTATCAAGAAGGAGATTTCTTCAAGAACTTGATGACCATTCAGTTGCTGCCATAAGAGCTTAAAGATACACAAGCGGGAGTGCTTGTACTTGCTAGAGAATCCAAGAAAGAAGGGGTCTGTGGTCTCGGAGCTTGCACGTGGTCGTGTCAGTAAGTTTTCTACTTGTGGGTAGCAATAGGATGTTAGTGGTCTAAGTCGCTATTGTAAAACTTCGATTCTTTCATAGTGGATTCAGGTTTACCTTGAGGATAGCTAGGTTAAATCCTCCCCAGGTTTTTTACCGGTTTGGTTTTCCTAGGTCATCATATCTTTGTGTTCTTTATATTCCGCATTTTGCATTGATATGATTATATGATTGTGTTAACCTAGATCTGAAATTTGGACTAAGTAATAACTTGGCTTGTTAACTAGGTTAATCCAGTTATGTTTTAAGGGGTCTAAAAACAAACAACAATTATCTACAAAAAAATAGTTGAGCAAGTTTAGGCCCATTTCTACAAAAGGAAAAACCCTCAATGTCTCCTTCCATGGAAGCCTTCCTAAAGATGGCATTCAACCCCTCAGCACAAAACAAAAAAAGATAAGGAGAGAGGGGTCACCCTGCCTCAACTCATTTGAAGGTAAAATCAAACCCTTCAGCTCTCCATTTACAAGGATGGAATAAGAGACTGTGCATATACACTCCATCATCAATGCCACCCAAGAAGCTTCGAAGAGTATTTTTTTTTTAAAAAAAACCCACTCCACCCGGTTATAGGCCTTACTCATATCCAACTTTAGAGCCATAAAACTCTTTGACCCTGTTCAATTAGTCTTCATATGAAAGAATTAATTACACTTTGAGTAAAACTCTTTCATCAATAATCAATCTATCAGCGATAAAGCACTTTGAGTTTCTGAGATGATAGAATTAAGCAAAGGCTTAAGGAGATTAGCAATCACCTTACTAACAATCTTATAAATCACATTGCATAAACTAATAGGCTGAAAATTAGTGACTTTTTCTAGATTATGAACCTTTGGAATCAAAGTAATAAAAATATGATTTATAGATTTCAAGATAGCACTTGAGTTTAAGCATGACAGAACCGCCTAATGGACATCCATTCCCACATTCGACCAATATGTCTGGTAAAATAAAGGTGGCATACCGTCTGGCCCTGGAGCCTTCAATGGCGCCATGTCCTTGATAGCAGCATCCACTTCCTTAGATGTGTCAGGTTGAGCCAAGTCAATCATCATTTCCTCGGTCACAACCACATCAACCCCATCCAAAATACGCTCAAAATCATGAGGATTAGAGGAGGAGAATAACTTAGAGTAGTACTCATTTAGCAGACCAAAAAAGGTATCCTTATCTTCATGCCAAACTCCATTATCATCCTTCAAACCCTTTATGAAGTTTTTCCTCTTCCTTTGAGTGGCTGACCTATGAGAGAATTTGGTGTTCTTATCCCCACTCTTCAACCATTGGATCACAAAGCGCTAATGCCACATCTTTTCTTCTTTGTCATACAAGACTAACAACTCAGAATTAATCTGAGCCACCTCCGTATAGATCCCAGATCTGATTGAGTCTTCCTATACCCCCCATAGATGCTTTTTTAACTTCTTTATATTCTTCTACACACTATCAAAATGGTCCCTATTCCAGGCTTTCAACATCTTTTTACACCTTTTCAATTTTTTGGTGGCCTTAAACATAGGGGTACCCTCAACATTACAATCCCATGCTTTTGTGACTATATCTCTACAACCTAGATCTATCAACCACATAGCCTCAAACTGAAATGGCTTTCTTCTCCATCTCTGACTTTCTCCATTTGAATCAAGAGCTAATAGAATCGGGCGATGATCTAAAGTGAAGCAATGTAGAAGCCAAATCCTAGCCGTGAGATATCTCAACAACCAATCATAATTTGCCACTTCCCGATCCAACCTTTCCCAAATCAATTCATTTCTTCTCCGACCATGCCGAGTAAAATCCGGCCCTGAATACCCCAAGTCTACAAAGCCACATTGGTCTAAAACATCCCTGAACAATTGCATCTGATTATGTGCTCTCGGATCACCACCCTTTTTATCCTTCACCTCCAGGAGTTCATTAAAGTCTCCAAAGCAACACCACGGTAAATTGAGCATTCGAAGCATGTTCCATCCTTCAGTCCAACGGTTTGTATTCGGCTCCCCATAAAACCCCGTTAATCGCCAAGCACTCTCTGAGTCTCCATCCACAATCGAGTCAATGAGGTATTTTGAGAAACTATCCACCCAAACCTTTATACTTCCTTTCCAAAGCAAAACTAATCCACCACCCCGACCATCATTTTGGACAATGAATAAATCATCAAATTCTAACTTCTCCTTTATCCTAACCATTTGTTCCCTATTTGACTATGTCTCAGACAAAAACACAACCATAGGATCTTGTGTTCATACAATGTCTACAAGCTCCTAAATTACAAGCTGGTTCCCAAGTCCCCTGCAGTTCCATGCTAAGAGTTTCATTGTTGTCAATAGGGCTGGTCGCTAGCCTCCACCGATGGATCAACCTCATATATTGCCCGCCTTTTCCTGTTGCCTTCCACCTCCTTCATCTCCTTATTAGATTCTTGGGTCACCCTTTTCACTAACAGAGACCCTCGCTCCTCCTTATTCTTCCTAGGGACCTTTTTCCAATGTGAAACCTTCAAAACAGTGGTTCGAGAAGGTTCAGTCTTACTACCCATTGTAAACAGAGAAGTTGGAGCACTGGCGACAAAAAAGTTCTTCAAAAATTGTGTTGACCCAGCTACCATTGAACCCACTGAAACCCGACTCAAACCAATCCTCAAGTTTGACTCATCCGTTGAAACTCCACTTCCATTCTGATCAAACTTTGCCAAGTCCCTATCATTGGGGTCCAAATCCTCCTGTGAAGATAAAACTGAGTTACCTCCAATGGCAAAGCCTGCTACTAGTGGGATATGCGCAACCGTAATTGCCTGTGGTGACTTCGGCTCAATACCCACTATTTCATTGCTCACCTCTCTACTTTGTACCATATCCCACCCACCAAAAAAATTCCATAGGCATACAAAGCTCTATCCCGGTCACGCCTTGCTCCATAGAAGTGTTAATCCCTGTGTTAAAATATGAGAAAAGATTGTTGTCCTTGTCCACCTCCGATTCAACATTATCTAAGCTTTTGGTGTTGCCAACCTTGTCATCCTTTTCAAACCCTGCAACACGGATGACTGTTTGTCATGACGGATTTGGAGTACTAGTCCTTAGCCACGAGCCAAATTGTTTCTCAACATCAAGCACAGTCCCTTTCTTCTTCAACCTCGATAGGCAGTCCTTGTCATGGTGAGTAAGTCTGCCACACCAATAGCAGATATTAGGGAGTCTTTCATACTTAAAACTAACCCAACTCGCCGAGCTATCTTTCCGACCAATCTTTCTGCCTTTGCACAGCGGGTCTGAGGGATTGACAGCAACTCGGACTCGTAAGAAATTGTACCCCTCACCGTTCCCCACTTCAGTCTCACTCTCATCAACCACACCAGCCACCAACACAACCTCCTTAGCCACTCCCATGGAGAAACTACCAATGGACAGATTATGCACCTGAACCCAAAAACTGGTCCTATCAAAAACCAAGTTTCGCATATCAGTGTGCCTTGACACCCATTTAAGAGCCACCAAATTCTTATCAAAGGACCATGACTCTCCCTTCAAGACTCGTTCAACATCCGATGGATCCTTAAACTCGAACAAAACCCTATGGTCGCCCATGTCTCGTACTTCAAACCCCTTCCTTGTATGCCACAAAAGTTTGAACGTACGTGCAATAGCTTCCATACTCAGTACCCGACTAGTGAAGAAACTGGCTGCCAAAAAGTTACCTTCTTCAATCTCATCATCCTGAACCAAGTACTGGTTTCCTTCGTGCTTTGATAGTGAGAATTTCTCCCACTTCTCGGATAGGGACACCATGGTATACTTACGTAACACCAAACAACGTTCCTTGATCAGAGAGCAAGGAAACCTTAAGCCCAACCAAAAGGTGGGCATCGACTTTCACTGGCTGCTGGGTTTATAGAAACCCCTAGGTCAGGAAAATGAGGTAATTTGAGTTTTAATTGACCTCATCTAATTTAATCTAATCTAATACATAGTATATAAATAGTTATAAAAAGCCTAATTTAAGGCTTTACCATTTGGGAAGTTTTGAGCTACCTATTCTTGACATGTGACAATTTCATCAGATTACTTCAAGACCATGTGGACTAACCATTTCACGTGGCAAGTTATAATTAGTGTACTTCAAATTTATTAAGTTTACAAGTACAAACTATTCCACTTGGCAAAAAATGTTAAGGCCATTGTTGCCACAACTTGCCAGGTGGCAAGTTATGAGTGATGAAGAAAAAGTAGTGGGTCCACACATCCACTACTCAAAACTCGCCGCATGACAAATTGTGACAAAAATTGTCTAAATAGTTGTAGTCTTAGGATTGTTTGCTACATGGATGACAATTATTCGATAATAAATGGAAAAAATTGCATGCACTATTAATTCCATTAATAATATATGGCCTTAAATGTGTACCATTATTTGCCACCTTAATTTACTCTTGAAATATAAGGTGATGGTGTAAAGAAAATGCGCTGAGTTTCGTCTCGTCCATATGGGCCGTCCGTGACAAAATGTAAAGTAGGGGACGAGGGGCTCTTACACTCGTCCCTCTTTTTCTCATCCACTCTATGCTGGTCCTAGAAGCGAATCTCGTCCGTCCTTAGTAATGGACGGACGAGGTTTATAAAGCTTAGGCACTGATGACTTGCTCTTCCAAAAACGTGATCTCGTCCATCCTTAATAAAGGATGGGCGTGACCTCATCCTTCCCTGATGATGGAAGGGCGTGACCTCGTCCATCCATGATAACGGACGGACGATCATTTTGAACTTAACATGCCAAACGAACCAAAGCCTCCATTAACCGCAATGAAGCACCGGTCCAAACAAGGTAACTTCCACGGAAGTTATGGAAGTTATCTCTGAATTCTCTGGACTCCTCAACAATAGGAGCGGTTATCACGACAAATAACCGCTCAATGTACCCTATATAAGCACTCCTCTACATAGAAGGTAAGGGATTGAGACATTTTTCTAACAAAATAGTGAAGTCTTGAGAAGTACTTTCCTTTTTACTTCAACCCACTGACTTCACCATCGGAGGATTCTGGACCGGCCACCACCAGTCTTCTCTGATTTTATTTGATTTTACAAGACTTAGCCTTCAAGATCATCAACGCCCGGAGACTTTCAGCCCACTGATTTCCAAGGATTCCTTAGTTGGCGCCGTCTGTGGGAAGGGAAATTTGTCGCCCTTGAACTTAATTTGTTGAGTTCTGCGATTTCTTTCTCCGACAAAGGGTTGAAATGGTTCGGACAAGATCTAGGGCTACTAGTCCAGGCCCTCAACAGAGCAGGGACGCCTCCAGTAACCCTCATCGCGACCGTCAATCAGGGCCCACCATGCAACCATCTTCGGTCCAACACATGCAATCCATGGCCGCTGCTATGGCGGAGTTAACCCGCCAGAACCAGGAGTTGGTCAGACAACTTGATTTAAGGAGGCAGCATCACGAATGGAACACCAAAGGACAGGCCCAGAGTCAAGAAGAGGGAAGGAATGTTGAACCTGAAAGCCAGTCAAGAGGTACCGCTTCACGGAGGGTACCTCATTTGGAAAAGGAAATGGATCAAATGAGAAGAGTTATGGATGAGATGAGGGAGAATATGAAGAAAACGAACCCTGTGGAAGATTTAGTTCACAGGACTGATTCCCCTTTCGTGGCTTCCATCAATGCCCATCCTTTGCCACCCAAGTTCAAGATTCCTTCGTTAGATTCGTATGATGGGACGCGGGATCCTTTTGACCACATTGCCACCTTCAAAACTACCATGCACCTCCAAGGAGTTCCAGATGAAATAATGTGCAGAGCTTTTCCTACTACCCTCAAAGGACCTGCACGAGTGTGGTTTAGCAAAATACCTCCTAACACAGTGATATCCTTCAAGGAGTTAAGCAAATTGTTCGTTAATAATTTTATTGGAGGGCAGAGGCACAAACGTTCTTCGTCTAGCTTGCTAACCATAAAGCAAGGAGAGAATGAAAGTTTGCGGTCCTTCATCACGCGGTTCAACAGGGACGCCTTGGCAGTGGACGAGGTGGATGATAAGTTCCTTCTGGCGGCATTCCATAATGGGGTTCATTCTGATTTGTTTATCCACAAGTTATATGAACAGGCGCCTCAGACTATGGCTGAACTAGTTCATTCAGCCGAGAACTTTATGAATGCGGAGGATGCTATCATAGCCAAGAAGAGGAAAAGAGTTGAGAAAGTGGAAGCCAACCCAATGCGTCAGTCGGAACAAGGTCCTCGTCCTAAGAAAGGACGAACAGAAGATAGGAAAGACCGAGAGAAGAAAGCAGGTCCTTCAGCGCGGAATCAACAGTACACCCCTTTGATGTGCCACTCGAGCAAGTCCTTATGCAAATCAAGGACGAGCCTTCCTTGAAGTGGTCGGAGAAGATGAAGGGAGATCCCAACAAGCGCAATAGGAATAAGTATTGTCGCTTCCATAGAGATCATGGGCATGATACGGACGAGTGCTTTGATTTGAAGCAGCAGATTGAGAATCTTATCAAGCAAGGGAAGCTGAGAAATTTCCTTGGACGAGACCACAAGGACGAGAAATTGAAAGGGAAGGTAGAGGAATCATCACGACCACCGCTCAGAGAAATAAGAGTCATCATAGGGGGAGGTTCTACAGGACAGTCATCCAAGTCAAAAAATGCATACTTGAAAGTAGTGCAGAACGTCCAACTCTCTGGACGATCACCGAAAGCAAGGACCACGGACGAGCAAGCAATCACCTTCACGGACAAGGATGCCGAGAGAATTCATCACCCTCATGACGATGCTATTGTCATCACCCTCCTTATTGCTGACTACAAGACTAGAAGGGTGCTGATAGATAATGGAAGTTCGGCTGATATTTTGTATTACCTAGCTTTTCAGCAAATGAGGTTAGGATGAGACCGGCTCCGTCCAGCGAGCTCCCCCCTGGTAGGTTTTGGTGGAATGAAGGTACAACCTGTGGGCATTATTTCATTACCAGTGACAGTAGGGGCATACCCGCAACAAGACACCAAGGAGGTGAGCTTCCTTGTGGTAGATTGTTCATCCTCCTACAATGCCATAATTGGAAGGTCGACTTTAAACAGTTGGAAGGCTGTTACATCCACTTATCACCTGTCGGTTAAGTTTCCAACAGAACAAGGAGTAGGACAAGTGCAAGGAGACCAACTAGCAGCAAGAGAATGTTACCTGGCTATGTTGGCCATGGACGAACAAATTCAGGCCATGAATATTGAAGAAAGGAGAGTCGTGGTAGAACCTGCTGAAGTGTTAGAAGATGTTTCTTTAGACGAGAACAACCATGAGAGGTGTACCAGGATTGGGGCAGATCTAGAAGAAAAGCTTAAGGAGGACCTCATCCAGTTTTTGAGGAAAAACACTGATGTATTTGCTTGGACTTATGAGGATATGCCGGGTATAGATCCTAGTGTCATCACCCACCGTCTGAACGTATGTCCTTCCTCAAAACCAATTCGACAAAAGAAAATGGTGTTCGCCCCTGAGAGAGATGAGGCTATTAAAGACGAGGTTCAGAAGTTGATGGCGGCGAAGTTTATACGAGAAGTGTACTATCCAGATTGGTTGGCCAACGTGGTAATGGTCAAAAAAATGAACGGCAAGTGGAGGATGTGTGTAGATTTTACTGATCTAAACAGGGCTTGCCCCAAGGACAGCTATCCATTGCCGCGCATTGACCAACTGGTGGATTCTACCGCAAGCCATAAATTACTTAATTTCATGGATGCGTTCTCAGGATACAACCAAATAAGGATGGATGAGGCCGACCAGGAGAAGACGTCCTTTGTTACTAGTCAAGGCTTATTTTGTTATGAAGTAATGCCCTTTGATTTGAAAAATGCTGGAGCAACATACCAACGACTAGTCAACCACATGTTTCGTCCTCAGATTGGGCGAAACGTAGAAGTCTATGTGGACGACATGTTGGTGAAAAGCCTGGGCGAGGAGAAGCATTTGGACGACCTGCAGGAGACTTTTAATACACTCAGGCAATACGGAATGAAGTTGAATCCCAGCAATTGTGCTTTCGGAGTGGCGTCAGGAAAATTTCTTAGGTTCATGGTTTCGCATAGGGGGATCGAGGCAAACCCGGAAAAGATTAAAGTAATTCTAGACATGAAGCCTCCGCAGAGTATCAAAGAAATCCAGTCTCTTACTGGGCGAGTTGCAGCCCTCAACAGGTTTGTTTCTAAAGCTACTGACAAGTGTATACCGTTTTTCAAGGTTCTAAGGAAAGCATTTGAGTAGACGGACGAGTGCAAAAAAGCCTTCCAAGATTTGAAAACGTACCTCGTTACGACCTCGCTGCTGACAGGAGAAGAGCTGTTTTTATATTTGGCAGTGACCTCGCATGCCGTGAACTCAGCATTGATAAGAGAGGAAGGAAAAGTGTAGAAGCCAGTGTACTATACAAGTAAGGCACTGAGAGGAGCGGAAGGACGATATCCATTAATGGAAAAGCTGGCTTTCGCATTAATAACAGCCTCCAGGAAACTAAGGCATTACTTCCAGGCACATGTCATCAACGTCATGACGGATCATCCATTCAAGAAGGCAATGAACAAGTTGGAGGCTGCAGGACGATTGATTCAATGGGCTGTTGAACTTAGTGAGTTTGACATAAAGTACCAACCAAGGTACGCCATAAAAGCTCAAGCTCTGGCAAACTTCATTGTAGAGTTTACCCCAAATTGCGACAATGTAGGTGAGATGGAAGACAACCAGAAATGGATCGTCCATGTGGATGGTTCGTCTACACAGCACGCAGGAGGAATAGGTGTGATTCTGCAATCTCCAGAAGGGAACAAACTCAAACACAAAGTTCGTTTGCAGTACCAAGCGACCAATAATGAAGTTGAATATGAAGCTCTTCTTAAAGGGTTGGAACTGGCTAAGTCAGTGGAAGCAAAATCAGTACTCGTCCTGGGAGATTCTCAGTTGGTCATGGGCCAGATAAATGGGACGTATGAGGCGAAGGAAGGACGAATGAAAAAATACTTGGAAAAAGTGTTACGGCTTGTGAAGAAGTTCAAGGAAGCTAACTTCATTCAAATCCCAAGGGAGGAGAACGCGGAAGCGGATGCTTTAGCAAAGGAAGCCTCAGGGACAAGAGCCATGGACAAATTCGATGAAGTCCAGTACGTCCCAAGCATAGATCTCCTAGAAGTGAAGCAAATAGGGAACGAGGAAAGCTGGATGAGCCCAATAATATCGTACTTGAAGGACGGAAAGCTTTCGGAAGGCAGGGATGAGGCCAAAAAACTCAAGGTTAGAGTAGCCAGGTATGTCCTTATGGACGAAGTTCTATACAAGAGAGGCTTTTCTCAGCCTTATCTCAGGTGTCTGGCTCCGGACGAGGTGAACTACGTGTTGAGAGAAGTTCATGAAGGAGCCTGTGGAAACCATTCGGGAGCCAGATCACTTATCCATAAGGTCATCCGTGCAGGGTATTATTGGCCAACTCTCCAAACAGATGCAAAAGCTTATGTAAAGGTCTGCAATCAATGCCAACGGTTTAGTAATGTCCCCAGGCAACCATCAGAGTACCTAACCCCAATGACGGCCCCAGGGCCCTTTGCGCAATGGGGACTAGACATCCTGGGTCCTTTTCCGCTAGGTTTAAGGCAAATGAAGTTTCTCGTGGTTGGTATTGATTATTTTACCAAGTGGGTAGAAGCAGAACCCTTAGCTAATATCACACAACAAAATGTCAAGAACTTTGTATGGAAGAATATTGTGTGCGGGTTTGGAGTGCCCAGGGTGCTGATATCTGACAATGGACGACAATTTGACAATGCACTCTTCAAGGATTTTTGCATGCATTTCGGGATTCAGAATCACTACTCCTCCCCAGCCCATCCACAAGCAAATGGTCAGGCTGAGGTAGCAAATCGATCCTTGTTAAAAATAATCAAGACTCGGCTTGAGGGGGCAAAGGGAGCATGGTCAGACGAGTTACCAGGTGTTTTATGGGCGTATAGGACGACAGTAAGAACTCCGACAGGATAAACTCCTTTCAAGCTAGCCTATGGAACTGAAGCAGTCATACCCGCGGAAGTGCACATGGCTAATCATAGGGTGACAACCTATCAGGACAAAGATAATGAAGAGCAACTCCGTTTGAACCTCGATCTAATAGACGAGGTAAGGATGGATGCTGAGCAAAGGATGGCAAGGTACAAAAACCTTATGGCTAGGCAATATGATGCAATGGTGAAGCCAAGGCGATTTAACATAGGAGACCTCGTCCTGAAAAGGGTATCTCTAGCAACAAAGAACCCAGCTCATGGGAAACTGGGTCCTAATTGGGAGGGTCCCTACAAAGTTGTTAATTGTAAAAGGCAAGGATCCTACTACTTGGAGACCCTAGACGCGAGGAAACTCCTAGACGAAGCTCTAGACGATGAATGTCAAGGAAGGAAAATCTCTGAAGTGTGAAGGGTAGTGGAGGCATTCCACTATTTATAGATAGCTGACCTGGGCATACGAGGCGACACAATCAATCAGATGATGACACGTGGTCTTTGCCTTGAAAAACTGAATCGACGAGACGGGCCACCATCTAAGTTATAACACGTGGAACATCTAATTGATGAAAGGAGCTCGTCCGTCCAGAGAACTGTATCTCTATATTTTCTGGGACGACCCATGGACGAGGGGGCAACTGATGGTGTAAAGAAAATGTGCTTAGTTTCGTCTCGTCCATATGGGCCGTCCGTGACAAAATGTAAAGTAGGGGACGAGGGGCTCTTACACTCGTCCCTCTTTTTCTCGTCCACCCTATGCTGGTCCTAGAAGCGAATCTCCTCCATCCTTAGTAATGGACGGACAAGGTTTATAAAGCTTAGGCACTGATGACTTGCTCTTCCAAAAACGTGATCTCGTCCATCCTTAATAAAGGATGGATGTGACCTCATCCTTCCCTGATGATGGAAGGGCGTGACCTCGTCCGTCCATGATAACGGACGGACGATCATTTTGAACTTAACATGCCAAACGAACCAAAGCCTCCATTAACCGCAATGAAGCACCGGTCCAAACAAGGTAACTTCCACGAAAGTTATGGAAGTTATCTCTGAATTCTCTAGACTCCTCAACAATAGAAGCGGTTATTTGTTGTGATAACCGCTCCTATTGTTGAGGAGTCCAGAGAATTCAGAGATAACTTCCATAACTTCCGTGGAAGTTACCTTGTTTGGACCGGTGCTTCATTGCGGTTAATGGAGGCTTTGGTTCGTTTGGCATGTTAAGTTCAAAATGATCGTCCGTCCGTTATCATGGACGGACGAGGTCACGCCCTTCCATCATCAGGGAAGGATGAGGTCACATCCATCCTTTATTAAGGATGGACGAGATCACGTTTTTGGAAGAGCAAGTCATCAGTGCCTAAGCTTTATAAACCTCATCCGTCCATTACTAAGGATGGACGAGATTCACTTCTAGGACCAGCATAGGGTGGACGAGAAAAAGAGGGACGAGTGTAAGAGCCCCTCGTCCCCTACTTTACACTTTTTCACGGACGGCCCATATGGACGAGACGAAACTAAGCGCATTTTCTTTACACCATCAGTTGCCCCCTCGTCCATGGGTCGTCCCAGAACATATAGAGATACAGTTCTCTGGATGGACGAGCTCCTTTCATCAATTAGATGTGCCACGTGTTATAACTTGGATGGTGGCCCGTCTCGTCGATTCATTTTTTCGAGGCAAAGACCACGTGTCATCATCTGATTGATTGTGTCGCCTCGTATGCCCAGGTCAGCTATCTATAAATAGTGGAATGCCTCCACTACCCTTCACACTTCAAAGATTTTCCTTCCTTGACATTCATCGTCTAGAGCTTCGTCTAGGAGTTTCCTCGCGTCTAGGGTCTCCAAGTAGTAGGATCCTTGCCTTTTACAATTAACAACTTTGTAGGGACCCTCCCAATTAGGACCCAGTTTCCCATGAGCTGGGTTCTTTGTTGCTAGAGATACCCCTTTCAGGACGAGGTCTCCTATGTTAAATCGCCTTGGCTTCACCATTGCATCATATTGCCTAGCCATAAGGTTTTTGTACCTTGCCATCCTTTGCTCAGCATCCATCCTTACCTCGTCTATTAGATCGAGGTTCAAACGGAGTTGCTCTTCATTATCTTTGTCCTGATAGGTTGTCACCCTATGATTAGCCATGTGCACTTCCGCGGGTATGACTGCTTCAGTTCCATAGGCTAGCTTGAAAGGAGTTTCTCCTGTCGGAGTTCTTACTGTCGTCCTATACGCCCATAAAACACCTGGTAACTCGTCTGGCCATACTCCCTTTGCCCCCTCAAGCCGAGTCTTGATTATTTTTAATAAGGATCGGTTTGCTACCTCAGCCTGACCATTTGCTTGTGGATAGGCTGGGGAGGAGTAGTGATTCTGAATCCCGAAGTGCATGCGAAAATCCTTGAAGAGTGCATTGTCAAATTGTCGTCCATTGTCGGATATCAGCACCCTGGACATTCCAAACCTGCACATAATATTCTTCCATACAAAGTTCTTGACATTTTGTTGTGTGATATTAGCTAAGGGTTCTGCTTCTACCCACTTGGTAAAATAATGAATACCAACCACGAGAAACTTCATTTACCTTACACCTAGCAGAAAAGGACCTAGGATGTCCAGTCCCCATTGCGTAAAGGGCCATGGGGCCGTCATTGGGGTTAGGTACTTTGATGGTTGCTTGGGGACATTACTAAACCGTTGGCATTGATTGCAGTACTTTGATGGTTGCTTGGGGACATTACTAAACCGTTGGCATTGATTGCAGACCTTTACATAAGCTTTTGCATCTGTTTGGAGAGTTGGCCAATAATACCCTGAACGGACGACCTTATGGATAAGTGATCTGGCTCCCGAATGGTTTCCACAGGCTCCTTCATGAACTTCTCTCAACACGTAGTTCGCAAACCACTCAATGTACCCTATATAAGCACTCCTCTACGTAGAAGGTAAGGGATTGAGACATTTTTCTAACAAAATAATGAAGTCTTGAGAAGTACTTTCCTTTTTACTTCAACCCACTGACTTCACCATCGGAGGATTCTGGACCAGCCACCACCGGTCTTCTCTGATTTTATTTGATTTTACAGGACTTAGCCTTCAAGATCATCAACGCTAGGAGACTTTCAGCCCACTGATTTCCAAGGATTCATCATAAGGCTTTCCATTATAAGACCTTTTGTTTCTTTTCTTTGCGAATTGTCTCCTTAAATCCATCGTTCATTTAATTGGATGTTATTAAGGTTTGGGTCCGTTAACGGGTTCCCTTAGAACATTTTTTAATAGATTATTTTAAGAAAGTTTTGATATTGTCTATATATTCTTCCCTTTTCAAGTTTTAATAAAGTTGTGTCACATTCGGTGGTTCCCTTACTTTTTTTTATCACATTTCATGGTTTCATCTTCACATTACGCAGTTCCAACATTACATGTAACAATTCTTTTGTCACATTCAATGGTTCCCTTACTTTTTTATCACATTTGACAATTTCATCCTCACATTATACAGTTCCAACACTACACATGTGACAGTTCTTATGTCACATTTAGTGGTTCCCTTACTTTTTTTTTCACATTAGACGGTTTCATCCTCACATTGTGTAGTTCCAACCTCACATGTGACAGTTTTTTTGTCACATTCGGTGGTTTCCTTACTTTTTTCTCACATTTAACGATTTCATCCTCACATTGTGCAATTCCAACATCACATGTGACAGTTCTTTGTCACATTCGGTGCTTCCCTTACTTTTTTTATCACATTTGATGGTTTAATCCTCACATTGTGTAGTTCCAACATCACATGTGACAGTTCTTTTGTCACATTCAGTGGTTCCCTTGCTTTTTTCTCACATTTGACGGTTCCATCCTCACATTGTACAGTTCCAACATCATATGTGACAGTTCTTTTGTCACATTTGGTGGTTCCCTTACTTTTTTTATCACATTTGACAGTTTCATCCTTACAAGTGATGTTAGAATTACACAATGTGACAGTTTTTTTGTCACATTTAGTGGTTCCTTTACTTTTTTTTTTTTTTTTTTTCATATCTGACGGTTCTATCCTCACATTGTGTAGTTCTAACATCACAGGTGACAGTTCTTTTGTCACATTTAGTAGTTCCCTTACTTTTTTTTTTTTTTTTTTTTACGGTTCCATTCTTACATGTTCCAACATCACATATGACAGTTCTTTTGACACATTCTATGATTCCCTTTTTTTTTCTTTTTCTTTTTTCTCACATTTAGCAATTTCATCTTCATATTGTGCAGTTCCAACATTACATATGACAGTTCTTTTGTCACATTTTGAGGTTCCCTTATTCTTTTTCTTACATTTGATGGTTTCATCCTCACATTTTGCAATTCCAACATCACATATGACAGTTCTTTTGTTACATTCGTTGGTTCCCTTATTTTTTTCTCACATCTGAAGGTTCTATCCTCACATTATGCAGTTCCAACATCACATGTGATTATACTTTTGTCACATTCAGTGGTTCCTTTATTTTTTTCTCACATTTGACGGTTCTATCCTCACATTGTACAGTTCCAACCTCACATGTGGCAATTCTTTTGTCACATTTGGTGGTTCCCTTACTTTTTTCTCACATTTAACGATTTCATTTTCATATTGTGTAGTTCCAACATCACATGTAACTGTTCTCTTGTCATTTTTTATGGTTCCATTGTTACATTAGGCAGTACCAACACTACATATGGGCGTAGTCAACCCAACCCAACCCCACCAAATTACCTAATAATCGAAAAATATATATAACAAAAATACTCCTAAAGTCTCAAAAATTCCGAAATACCCTTAAATATACAAAAATTACCATAACACATTCTAACAATTAAAAAATTACCAAAATAACCCCGAAACTCTTAAAACCTAAAAAATGATTGAGATGACCCTAAAATCTTAAAAATGACTGAAATACCCTTAAACCTAAAAAATAATCAAAATACCCTTAGATACAAAAAAAAGTTACCTAAATGACCATGAAACCTAAAAAATGACTGAAATGACCTTGTAACTTAAAAAGTGATAACAATGCCCTTAGAACTTAGAAAATGACTGTAATGCACCTTAAACCTTAAAAATTACCGAAATGACCTTGAAACCTTAAAAAAAATTTGAAATACTCTTGCAACCTATAAGATGACCAAAATACCTCATTAAACTTAAGAATGGCAAAATAACACCTGAAACCCTCAACAATTACTGGAATACCCTTAGATCCTAAAAAATTATCAAAATGCCTTTAAAACCTAAAAAATGACAAAACGACCCTAAAACCTAAAAAAATGTCCAAAATTACCCTAAAACATAAAAAAACAAATGATCAAAATAACCAAAAAACCTAAAACAATGACCAAAAATACCCCCTAACACTTGAAAATGACAAAATGACCCTAAAACCTAAAAAAATGTCCAAAATTACCCTAAAACATAAAAAAAAAAACAAATGATCAAAATAACCAAAAAACCTAAAACAATAACCAAAAATACCCCCTAACACTTGAAAATGACAAAACGACCCTAAAACCTAAAAAAATGTCCAAAATTACCCTAAAACATAAAAAAACAAATGATCAAAATAACCAAAAAACCTAAAACAATGACCAAAAATACCCCATAACACTTGAAAATGACCAAAATACCTTCGAAACCCTTTAAAATTACTGGAAGACCCTTAGAACCTAAAAAATAACTTAATGACACCGAAACCTAAAAAATAACCGAAATGACCTGGTAACCTAAAAAATTACTTAAATACGCTTAGAACCTTAAAAATGACCGTACTTTTGTCACATTCGGCGGTACCCTTACTTTTTTCTCACATTTGATAGTTTCATCGTT
This sequence comes from Quercus aquifolioides, assembly GCA_019022515.1. Lineage (NCBI taxonomy): Eukaryota > Viridiplantae > Streptophyta > Magnoliopsida > Fagales > Fagaceae > Quercus > Quercus aquifolioides. The sequence goes on from CM032333.1 coordinate 56,474,113, forward strand.
ACACTAGGCAATACCAACATCACATCTGATTGTACTTTTATTACATTTGGTGGTACCGTTATTCTTTTCACACATTTGATAGTTCTAATGTCACATTTGATAGTTCTATTATTACATTTGGTGGTACCGATATTCTTTTCACACATTTGATAGTTCTATTATTTTTTAGTCACATTAGGCAGTACCAAGTCACATATGATCATACTTTTGTTATATTCAATAGTTCTATTATTTTTTAGTCACATTAGCCAGTACCAATATCATATATACATTTATTGATTCATAACAATCTTGGTAATAATTAAAATGTTAACAACGAATTTTCCCAAAATAGTTATAAACTTGAAAATTAACAAAAATACCTAGAAATTAAGGATTTCAAAAAATAGTCATAAAATATATAAAATGACTAAAATACATTTTTAAAATTTCAAAATTAATAAAAAAAATCACTGAAAATGAACAAGGTAGTGCTAAAAATACCTAGAATGATTACAATACTAAATATTTTGAAAATGACCATAATAGCATCAAAACCACTCAATTTGGCCATGTTAGAGTGATATCTTGGATTTTTTTTTTAGTGATTGTAAATATATTTTGGTCATGTTAGAGATTTTCAAGACAACTTGATGATTATTTTCATCTCATGAGTATTTTAATCAAACATATCTCAACTTTTTTGGTGTCTTTATGGTGTTAAATTTTCTCAATGAAAAAAAAGGTGACCCAAAGCAAACGTTATTTGTTAGGAAACATTTGCTCCTCTAAATGATTCCAAAGAAGCTATATATTTAGACCATACAATGATGTAACTGTGAACTCTAAAGAAGAAGAAAAATTGAAACCTAAAACAATTTAGGCCTTAGTGTGTTTTCTTGAAGAACTTGAAATTGAAACCTAAAACAAATTTAGGCCTTAGAGCATGCTCTTGAAGAACTTGATATCCCAGATATGAAGGGAAAGAGAGTGTAAAATTTAGAAGCAAATAAATTATGTATTCTAATTAAAATAGCTAATGATATTCTTGTTAGGAAATAACAAAATGAAGCAACCAAGCAAAAGCAAAAACACACCTAACCTGCAGCAAGCTATAACTACATTTCAAAATAATTTTAGATTTCAAAGTCTGCCAAAATGCAATGTTATCAACAGTTAATTATTACATTCAATTGTTTTCAGTAAACATGAGCACTCCTAGCCAACCTCACACGGGCAACATCACAAATCTAATTGTCAACTACATTGCATGTGTGCATACAACACATACATTTGTAATCATGATTCATGAATGATACACATTCAATCTCCCTTTCAATAAAAGAGAAAATTCACTAAATTGCAGCATTTTCTAGAAAATTTAGTCATCAATTTATACAAATCACTGTCATTTGAATGACCGAAAATAATCATGTAGTGGAATATTTCTAGTATTTTCTATTATTTTGGAACATTGTTCATTTTCTTTTCAAACCACTAGGTTTGATGTCAACTTGTATCGCAAACGTTCCGACCACTTCTCCTACAAAAAGTAGACACTATTGATAAAGAAGCAGTTAAAGCAAATTATGTGAAAACTGTAAAACAAGTGAATATATAATGAATTGCGTGAATCTTACTAATAAATTAAAAATGATCCCAGTGGTCTTTTTGGAGGGCTAACTTGGAGAGCGTCTTACTCTTCAACAACATCTTGCTCTTCAATGTTCTTCACTCTCCCCATACTCCTATCACACTATAGCATGAAATAAAAACAAGGTAAGCAATAACATACATTAAAAAGTAAATAAATTTCACAGTTGAAAGATCCTAGAAATGTTTTTTCACGCTAAAGTATTTCTTGCCCTACAAGTTATACCACTCCATCTTTAAATCTCCTTTTACTAAACTTAAACTCCAAGTACTCTATTTTAGACTTGCTTAACCTAAAACATTTAGATTCTAAATCCTCCCTCCAGATTTGCAACAGAGGACAGTTCAGGGGAAGTTCATGTCCCCTTTAACCCATAAGGTTTTAGGTATGGTAATTGGTGAACCTATCTACCACTAACATTTGTAGTCTGTGGCCTTGTGGATTTATTTTTTGGTCTGGCATTATTGATTCAACCTGTCAAATATTCCCTTGAATTCAAGTAACACTTAAGAAAGTGTGTTAGCTTTTTAAATTAAATAAAAGGCCAATATGGCCTGCAAAAGCTTTCTTAAAATCTCAGTTATTAGTAGAAATATGGGTGTCTTTTTGTCCACCTCTTTAATCAAGTCTCCCAAAGACCAAGCCAGTAGCAGCTTGACCTTGGAACTCATATATTTACACACTATGCAAATTTTCACTGCAACAACACACATGGGATGGAGGGACAATGTTATAATTAGAGGTAAAGCAAGCAAAACAGGCACTGCAATAGAAATCCAAGGATCTAGTGAGTAAAGAAGAATAAGAAGCGCAATGGTTTAAGGCGTGAGGGAATCTGTTGGTGGGGTTGTTGGCTATTTTTCCTATTTGCTTGCCTTGGGAGGTTTCAGAAATTAATGCAATTTCTTTTTTGCAGCTATTATGAGAGACTCATTTCAGGATATGGAGGATAACGATTCTAAGGCATTGAAGTTCATTCAGCAGAATGACATTGAGATGCAGGGGAGAGATGAACTCAGTTCAGTGGCATGTAAAATGGTCAGATTGATTGAAACAGCAACAGTTCCAATTGCAAGGGTTGATTTAGCCAGTCTCATTAATGGATGGAATGTAAAATTTGTGCTATTTGCTTAGTAAATAGGATTGTGCTAATTTAAGTCAAAACCCTATAAAAACAAGTACTTCCATAGGCTGGTGAAGAAAAGAAGAGTAAATAATATGGGCAATGTTTATTTCATACTGACACATACCAATTGTAGCACATAACTATCATGATTTCAGTGCAAGTAGTGTGTGTGCCTTGAAATTGGACATCAGCAGGTCTATGACATGAGCAACTAAATTTGCCTAGTGAGACGGTCATAAAAAAATATTTAAAAAAAAAAAAAAAAAAAACCTTCCCATTGAGTAAGCACTAACATAAAAAGTAGCAGTCCGTTTCATTCTAGTTGGCCATCCAAAAATGCTTTTGACTGATTCTACATGTCAATATAAAATAACAAGATGTTTCTAAAAATTTCGTTATTTTGATCTACAATCTGTTTAATTATTTTTTTTTTGATAAATTAGAAAATTTTATTAGCATAGACACCAAAAACAACCTGAGATGCAAATAGCAAGCAAAAGTACAAAAAAACCCAATTCTGTACTAGCAAAATGCAACACAACAGCTCTCAAACTCTAAAACACTTAAACTAGAAAACACTCAAAACAAAATTCAAAATTTGATTTTGAGATGCTGCAACAGCTACAGAATTACAACTTAGTTGTACACCACATAGAAAAAAAATGAAATAGAAACAACGAAATAGCAACTCTATACCCGGGTCCTCCCTAGGACATGAAAGAAAAATTTATTTCTTTATAAAAACCCTTCCCCCTTAAATACATAGTTGTTGCCTTTTTCCTCTGCTAACCAATAAAATAAAATAAATACAAATAAAATTTCAACACCACACTAACAAGAACCCACACCCCCTAATGAGCAGAACACAAAGCCACAAGTTTTGGAAAAACTGAATCCTTAAAAAGGCATTTTAACAAGCACTTTCTACGCCACTTATATGAAAGAACATTTTTTTTTTTTTTTTTTTTTTTGAGAAACTACGAAAAAACAAAATTGGTACCTTACCTGCACAGAAATTTGCCAACATTACAGTGAAATGAAATTTAAGAGCGAAATTCCAAAATTTTCTCAAAAAGAAAAAAAGAAAAAGAGGCACAAAACAATGACAAAGAAATTAGGGTTTTGTTTGATTCTTACCTTAAGCAAAATCAAAATGAGTTGATCCCTTAAAAAACCCTCAGCAATGAGTAAATAAGGACGCTGATGGGATGAAGTGAAGTTGACAAACATGGGAGAAGAAGCAATCTGAGGTTTTTATAAGAGAAGGACAAAGAGGGAGCACACAAGAGAGGATATGAAGTTGAGAGAGAATCACCTGTGTTTTTTTTTTTTTTTTTGGCTTTTATATACTAACCTAGTCTCCTGGCAATAGGTTTCGCACTAAACTTAAATCAACGGTCACAATTAAAATAACACCAATTAATGGTATAGATTTGGGTGGTTACGGTACCCACTAAAAAAAATAAGGGGTACAGTAGAATGACCCACTTTTGTTGCATTGTGTAACTGGGTGATTTATTTATTTCGTTATATGGACTAAGCTAAAATAATTCAATAATAGATATCAAATATTTTCCATATATATATATATATATATATATTATGAACAAAATATGGGTAGGAGGGGATCATTCATCGGCCAAGGGTGATTCTTTCTTTATATCGTATAATCCCATAAAGCCGTTGCGTTAAGTGCAACATATATTAGATTAACAAAGAATGTGATCATATAATCAATCTCATAAGGGATTTTTTTTAAATTATTCATTGAGGTTTTTTTTTTTTTTTTTGGGTTTGGTTCTTTTTAGTTTGGGTAAGACATAGGTATCGTACTTTGATGTTATTCCTTAGGTTCCCCTTTTAATATTTTGTCATGTGGATTTTTTCTCATGAGATGGAAGTGTATTTTTCAGTTAAATAGCCACATGGCTGAATCTTAAGAGAGGAATCTAAGGAACAGCACCTAAAGTACTATACCTAAGTTTTGTCCTTTAAGTTTTAATTCACATATTTTTAATATTTTATGAATAATGTAGAGAAAAAGGTTAGGTTGTGGATATAAATGGTATATAAGAGATATAAATGATTTTAATAAATCCAAGGATCTGGTGAGTAAAGAAGAATAAGAAGTGCAGTGGTTTAAGGCGTGAGGGAATCTGTTGGTGGGGTTGTTGGCTAATTTTCCTATTTGCTTGCCTTGTGAGGTTTCAGAAATTAATGCAATTCATTCTTTGCAGCTTATTATGAGAGACTCATTTCAGGATATGGAGGATAATGATTGTAAGGCATTGAAGTTCATTCAGCAGAATGATACTGAGATGCAGGGGATAGATGAACTCAGTTCAGTGGCATGTAAGATGGTCAGATTGATTGAAACAGCAACAGTTCCAATTGCAAGGGTTGATTTAGCCAGTCTCATTAATGGATGGAATGTATAATTTGTGCTATTTGCTTAGTAAATAGGATTGTGCTAATTTAAGTCAAAACCCTATAAAAACAAGTCCTTCCATAGGCTGGTGAAGAAAAGAAGAGTAAATAATATGGGCAATGTTTATTTCATACTAACACATACCAATTGTAGCACATAACTATCATGATTTCAGTGCAAGAAGTGTGTGTGCCTTGAAATTGGACATCAGCAGGTCTATGACATGAGCAACTAAATTTGCCTAGTGAGACAGTCATAAAAAAATATTTAAAAAAAAAAAAAAAAAAAAAACCTTGTCATTATTTTGATCTACAATATCTTTAATTTTAATTTTTTTTTTTTTTTTTTTTGATAAATCAGAAAATTTTATTAGCATAGACACCAAAAACAACCTGAGATGCAAATAGCAAGCAAAAGTACAAAAAAACCCAATTCTGTACTAGCAAAATGCAACACAACAGCTCTCAAACTCTAAAACTCTAAAACTAGAAAACACTCAAAACAAAATTCAAAATTTGATTTCGAGATGCTGCAACAGCTATAGAATTACAACTTAGTTGTACACCACATAGAAAAAAAAATGAAATAGAAACAACGAAATAGCAACTCTATACCCGTGTCCTCCCTAGGACATAAAAGAAAATTTTATTTCTTTATAAAAACCCTTCCCCCTTAAATACATAGTTGTTGCCTTTTTCCTCTGCTAACCAATAAAATAAAATAAATACAAATAAAATTTCAACACCACACTAACAAGAACCCACACCCCCTAATGAGCAGAACAAGTTTTGGAAAAACTGAATCCTTAAAAAGGCATTTCAACAAGCACTTTCTACGCCACTTATATGAAAGAACATTTTTTTTTTTTTTTTTTGAGAAACTACGAAAAAACAAAATTGGTACCTTACCAGGACAGAAATTTGCCAACGTTACAGTGAAATGAAATTTAAGAGCGAAATTCCAAAATTTTCTCAAAAAAAAAAGAAGAAAAAGGAGCACAAAAACAATGACAAAGAAATTAGGGTTTTGTTTGATTCTTACCTTATGCAAAATCAAAACGAGTTGATCCCTTAAAAAACCCTCAGCAGTGAGTAAATAAGGACGCTGATGGGATGAAGTGAAGTTGACGAACATGGGAGAAGAAGCAATCTGAGATTTCTTTAAGAAAAGGACAAAGAGCACACAAGAGAGGATATGAAGTTGAGAGAGAATCACCTTTTTTTTTTCTTTTTTTTGCTTTTATATGCTAACCTAGTCTCTGGTAACAGGTTTCGCACAAAACTTAAATCAACGGTCACAATTAAAATAACACCAATTAATGGTATAGATTTGGGTGGTTACGGTACCCACTAAAAAAAAAAAAAAAAGAGGGGTACAGCACAATGACCCACTCTTGTTGCACTGTATTGTAAGAGCATCTCCATTTTTGTATTATTTGGATAATAAACAGTGATATTTAACTTTTATTTATTCACTTTTTCAAATACACTTTTAACAGATTTTCTATTTCATTTTTTATCTTATTTAAATATTATTTCTTCATTTATTTTTTATTATTTTTTTATCATCATTTATTCTTTTTTTAATAACTATATTTTATGAGATGTGTTACATCCACAACATTTTACGCAATACTTTTACAACAAAATTTATGTAAAAAGTTGTTATTAGTTCTAATTTGAACTCACTACTGAATTTTTTCTCGCCAATATTAACTAATAACAATCTGTTACTTAAAATTTATTGTGAAAATATTGTGGTAGAATTTCTCAATTAAAATTTTTTATTCTTTATATTATTTTTTATTCTTTCATTTCATTCCCCTCCAGACACGTGTCCTCCACCCCCTTCTTTTATTTCTTTTTCTCCTCTCAAGAACGTTCCAGCAAAATCATTTCCTCTTCACATCAGAGAGAGAGAGAGAGAGATCGGCTTGGGCTTTCACCGCTGCTCCGCTGCCGCTCCAGCCGCCGCTCCAGCTGCCGTTCCAACCGCCGCTCGTCGTCCTCCCCACCACCAGGCTGGGTCAGATCGGCTTCGTCTCTCTTTTTTTTTTTTTTTTTAATCTTGTTCTGATTCAATTTGTTGTTACAATGGAGCTTAGATAGGCTTTCATGCTCTTGATCTGTTGTTTTTGTTTTGATTTTAGATTTGTTGTTCTAATTAAATTTGTATTTTTCTCTGTTCTTGATATGTTATTGTGTTGGTGTTTTGATTGGGTTACCGTTTGAGAGAGAGAGATGAACAAAGAAGAGAGGAGGAAAGAGAAAGAATTTTTTTTTATTCAGCCGGGTATTTTTTAAGATGAAATAATAGTTTGGAGTTGCTACAGTGTTCTCTAAATTAAGAGAATTACTGTAGCAACTTCAAAAAAAAATTTTGGAGAATCTGTGCGTTTAGAGAAGCTGCTGGAGCGTGAACAGTTGCATTTGGTGCTCCAAATTTAGATATACAGGAGCTGTTGGAGATGCTCTAATTGGGTGATTTATTTATTTCGTTATATGGACTAAGCTAAAATAATTCAATAATAGATATCAAATATTTTCCATATATATATATATATATATTATGAACAAAATATGGGAAGGAGGGGATCATTCATTGGCCAAGGGTGATTCTTTCTTTATATCGTACAATCCCGTAAAGCCGTTGCGTTAAGTGCAACATATATTAGATTAACAAAGAATGTGATCATATAATCAATCTCATAAGGGGTTTTTTTAAATTATTCATTGCGGTTTTATTTTTTTATTATAGTTTGGGTAAGACTTAGGTATAGTACTTTGGTGCTGTTCCTTAGGTTCCCATTTTAAAATTCTGTCATGTGGATTTTTTCTCATGAGATGGGAGTGTATTTTTCAGTTAAATAGCCACATGGTTGAATCTTAAGAGATGAATCTAAGGAACAGTACCTAAAATACTGTATCTAAGTTTTGTCCTTTAAGTTTTAATTCACATATTTGTAATATTTTATGAATAATGTAGGGAAAAAGGTTAGGTTGTGGATATAAATGGTATATAAGAGATATAAATGATTTTAATTCGCATGAATTTTATTTTTTAATGCTTGCGAATCATTGTATACACAAAACCCCCATCTAATTAAAAAAAAGGAAAAAAAAAACACACACACACACAATCATCTCCCCAAAACGACATCATTTAAAACATTAGCTTCCATCCCTTTGCTCACTAGTCACTATAATGCTCCATGGTGGCCTCACCCTTTCATCTCTTCATTTGATCCATTTAGCATGTAATATATATTTCAGGAAACCCTCTGTTTTGCTTCCTCAATGTCTTTATCTTTTCCAACTTTTTGGTTCCTCTCCATTGAGGCCTTAATGCTCCACAACTCGAAAATAATTACAAATCGTCAAAAGAAAATTGGATTTTTATTCTCGGATTAGAATATTTGTGTATTTTTCTCTATAGCCGCTCAAAGCATTGGGCAACAGACTTGGGTTCATCTATATTCCATTTTTTTCCCCTTCAATTTCAGTGAATATATATGATATTCGTAATTAGATAGTTATTATGTTGCATTGAAAAGTACTAAAAACGCGGGTTAGAGCCACATTTTTAAGAAACACGGCTATAGACTTAACCAAAATCGCGGCTATAAGCCACACTTTAAAATGGAGTTATAGAGCAAATGGACCTATAGCCGCGTTTTTAGGAACTACAGTCGTGTTTTAAAAATGTGGCTATAGCCTGCATTTTTAGTAGTGGAAAATTGAAATTGAAGGTTAGCAGTAGTTACCAGAAGAGCTTCAAAATGGGAGGGGGTGGGGGGGGGGGGGGGGGAACAAAAAAAAATCGTGAGTAAGCAATGAAGCTAGTCATAGACGTATTGAGATATCTCTCCATTCACACATGAACACTCTCCCTGTTATGTTAGGAGTATATCCCTATTACTAAGAAAGGGTTTGACTTATTTACAGTATTTTTTTAATTGGAAGTCTCTTTTTATTTTAAATATACAATGACAAGTAGTAGTGAGTTTAATCTCTATCTTTTATTTAGTTAGTAGGTGATGTGACAGTTTCTCATTAAACTAAAAAGAGATTCCAGTTAAAAAAATATTGAAAGTAAACCAAACCCACTAAGAAGTAATGTCTACATTTTTTGCATTTAAATACATAGTTCTAAATAGAGAATGTGCTTTACATGTACAACATTCTTCAAAGATAAAATATTATTTATACTAATTTTGAAATAAATAGTGATGAAAATATTTAATTAAAAGGTACCCGTAGGTTATAAGCTAGTAATATAGTACTAGCCTCTAAGCACGCGCTCACGCGCATGCTTAGAGGTTCTTCTATTTTTTTGGTTAAAATTTAATAATTTGCATAAATTATAATTTTAATATTTGATACAAATGCATAACACTTATTACGCTCCTAAGTTTTTTTTGTAATTGAAAAATATAGTAATCCCAAATTAATATTGATGCAAATTATTAAATTTTACAAAAAAAAAGTAACTTTTTAACGTGGGTTTCTAAAATATTAAAAAAAAAAAACTTTTAAAGTGGGTTTAAAAAAAATTCGGCCAATTAAAAAAATAAGGGAAGAGAAAAGTTTAAACATGAAGTTTATTTTTGAATAAGTGGGTTAGTGGGAGAGTGATTCTATTTTGTAGGCAATATTTTAGTGGGAGTTAAAAGTGTATTTTTACTTTGTTGTCATTTAATTCTATCTCTATTTAAATCTAGGAAAATAGGAGTATTTTGGAAAAAAAAAAAAATCTGGTCCAAATAGAAGAAGTGTCTTAAATAATAGTATAGATAATAAAAGCTTTTGAGGTCTTAAAACTTAAAAAGTCTTTATTTTAAGGGTTTGAGTTTAGTAAGAACCTGGTATAAGAGCTTAGTTTTACACTTTACAATAAAATAATAATAAATCATGTATTTTTAAATAAAAGAGTAGGCACTGATATGCACCCAGTCATAATCAAATTAAAAACTCTATCACCCAAATATTTATTAAAAAAAAAAAAAATTTAAAACCCCAACCAAACTTCTTCCCCTATATGATGCCGGTGATGCCGCTAGACCGAAAAACCTCCGTCAGTGAAGTCAGAGTTTGAAATAGATAGCCGGAGCTGGTGTAGACATGTTGATCTATGCTGAATCTTGAAGCTCTGGTATCAACACTATTCATTAGAGGAGGGCAAAGAGATATAGAAATTGAAATAAATGTGAACCAACATCCTTTTCTCGAAACAAAAGGAATACAATAAACAATAAGAGAGAATAAATTTCATTCCTTGAATTCCTTCCCAGCAAAAGAAAATAGAATGACATTTAAGTTCCGCTCGCGTACAAAGTTTGAATTGACTGACATTGATTTTTTCTTGGAAGTTAACACAACTAGTTTTTTATTTAAAAATATAGGAAAAATTACAATTTACCCGTTTGTGGTTTGACCGAAATTTAAGGTTATGTTTGGTAATAGTTTTTGTTTTCTATTTTCAAAAACTTATTTTTGGGAATATAAAGAAAAAACAATTTTCTTGTATTTTTGAAATAAAAAACATGTTTGGTTAGTTGAAAGGCGTAAATTCATTTTTAGTCCATACATTTTTACTTTTTTTCATTTTAATCCCTACATTTTATTTTTACCACTTTTAGTCCTTAAATCAATTAACGCAGGACTTTTAAGTCCTTGAAGCACCATTCCATCAGCCAACTAACAGGAAAAGCTGACGTGACTGACGTGGGCATTAGAATATTATTAAAAAAAATTATTTGGCATTTTTTAAATGCCAAAAGAAAAAAAAAATTAATTACTCAATTTTAATTAAAAAAATAAAAAAAACAAAAAAAATTATTTTCTTTCAAACAAAAATTTTACTTTCTTTTAATTAAAATGAATTTTTTTCATTCCAATCTTTTTTTTTAGAAGAACATATTCATGTTCTTCCCTGTATATGATTCATATTCTTACCAAATTAAATCCTTATTTTCTTGTAATTTTCTTTTCCTTTCTTGTACTTTCTTTATAACCAAACACATCAAAACAAAATAAATAAATTAAATTTCTTTCTTGTATTTTTTTTCTTTTCATTATTTTTTTTCAGAAGAACATGTTCATGTTCTTTGTGTTCTTCCCTAGTGTTCTTCCCTATAATCAATTTCTAGCAAAAAACAAACCCTAAACCCAGATCCTAACCAAAAGCCAAACCCATATCCCCAGTAAAGCAAACTTTAGCCTTCAAACCCATAAATTTTCTTGGCAAACAAACACAAAAAAAACCCACTGGGAAAAAAACCCCCAAATCACCACCACCGAATCAATGAACATGAAGATCAAACTCAAGCAAAAGAATAGAAACCCACTACCACATCAATGAAACCACCGAATCAAAGCACCACCACCGAATCAAATCATCCACTACCACATCAACGAAACCACTCCCAGAAAATACCTTGCAATCCGAAGCCCAAACCAACAACAAACCCAACCAATGATCACCAATTTGACCAACCAACCAACTACTCCTGCAATCTGAAACCCACATGAATAGATCACACCACCAGTCACCACCACTGTCACCGATCAGTCCATCAAGCCATTGCAACCCATACCAACGTCAAACCCATCCAACGATCCACCCCTATCGACCACCGGACCAACCACCACTTCACAACCATTGATCCGAGAGAGAGCTTTAGATATTTTTCCAAATCCATGATCTGAGAGAGAGACTTTAGAGCTTTAGAAAGATGAAAGAGAGAGGGAGATTTTGTCTGAGAAAGAGATCTGTAGAGATTTTCATTTGGGTAAGCAAACCCAGATCTATGATCTCTTTCTTCTCAACCCAACAAACCCACCGACCAGCGGTTATTGTTGTTGTTGTTGTATGCAGCCGTTTTTCCTCATTTTCTCTAGAATCTTCTTTCTCTCTCTCTCACCATCTCTACTCCAACCTGAACCTCCATGGCCAACCATAGTCATCCTGATTCTCTCTCCTTGATTTGAACATACTCAAATCTATCCCCTTTCTCTATCTTCAATCTAGACGGTTAGATTGGGTTTTTGCCATTTGGGTTTGCTCGGGTCTGTAAATTTGGATTAAGGCGTGTAAGGACTTTGAGATTGTTGAAGGTATTTTGAATCAGGTCTTTGTGTTTGTAATGGGAATGTGAAAGAATGACAGAGTAATTGTTGAATGTCTTTGTGTTTTGTAAATCTGTGGGCATGTCTTTGTGTTTGTAAATTTGACTGATTTTATGGGTTTCATTGCTAAGGAAATACAAGAAAAGAGAAAAAAAAATATTGATTTTTTAAATTTCTGGGCAAGGTTTGCTGGGAAGAAAATGAAGAACATGATTAACGGGGAAGAACACATGTTCTAGATTCTTCATGTTCTTCCCAAAAAAAGAGAAACAAAATTAATTTAATTCTTTTCTTTTCTTTTTTAAAAAATAAGAAGGTTAGAAATTTTATTATTATTTTATTGATCCGTAAGTTTCCTCGTTAGTTTGGTGATAGAATGGTGCTTCAAGGGCTTAAATATCCCGCGTTAATTGGTTTAGGGACTAAAAGTGTTAAAAATAAAATGTAGAGACTAAAATGAAAAAAAGTCAAAATGTAGGGATTAAAAGTGTATTTTCGCATAGTTGAAATTCAAAAGATAGTTTTTTGAAGAAAAAAATAGAAAATATTAAAATATGTTGTTACTAGGATTTGAACTCTAATGCTAACTCATTAAATGAGACAAATTCATTAAATTAAATGCATTTTTTCATTAACTTTTAAAAATTAGAAACTGAAAACAAACTTTTTCATGTTTTCAGTTTCCTTCACAAATTGAGTTTTGAGAATAATTTTTGTTTTTTGTCCATTTTGGGTTGCCAAACAAGTTTTTTAGTCTCAAAAATAGAAAATTGTTTTTGAAAACAGAAAATAATGGGAAAAAACAGTTACCGTACATACCCTAAGTTTTTGATCTCATTTGATCTTGTATTTTTATGTTTTTTGTGTTTTTGGAGGAGAGAAACATAAAAGTGGAGCAAAATCACATATTTAACCATGTTTTTAACAATGTGGGTTAAGGAAATCTAACTAAGCTAATCTCAGGTGGGAAAGAGTCAAATTTCAAATTAGAAGTAAGCAATTTAAATTTTAGCCAAATCACGAGTGAGTAAATTGTAATTGCCCAAAAATATATGAGGTGCCATAATATTATTGGGGTTAAAAGTAGGCTTTTACATCGTGTGCTTATTAAACATAATCTCTTACTCCCTCCATCTTAAATTGTTTGGCCTAATTAGAAAAACCCAATTATTTAGGAAAACATCATTGTCTTATCTCTTCAAAAAAAAGTTAGAAATTTTCTAAACTACCCTTAGAAATATTTATCAAAATTTTTTTAAAATTTTTTTTTTTTAATATATGGGTCATTAATAAAGGGAATATTAATAAATTAATGGTATTTGACTTTTCAAATAGGAATTCTTATTTGCTATGCAAATTATGGAAAACTCATCCACAAGCTCCATAATGACCCATATATTATTGAATTTTGACAATGATCAAATATAATCATATATATAACAAAGAGAGAAAAATGAGGAAGGCAACCAAATTATATTGTACTTTTAAGTCTTTAAGGCTATTTATTTCAAAGATATAAATGATTCAAATAAATTGTGCTTCAAGTAAATGAAAATAATATTTGATGTGAGAGATAAATGATCGAGTGTTATGCAAATCAATTTCTTAAAGCAAGAATATATATATAGGCTCTGCCATGTCATATGGTAATCCTCGTTTCTTATCTTTGTTTTCTAATTTTCATTTTCTCTCACTTTAGAGAGACAATAATAAGGTCACACATAAAGTAATTTAGTCACATACTTTGGAGTATTCTTACATCATATTGAGTGGTAACTTATGGTCTGATTAGCATTTTTTAAATTATTCATTTTGCTAGAATATGACAAAGGTCATCACATAAGACGATAGTGACAAAGGCAAAATCTTTTTCCCATTGGGTACTTAATCTAACCAAAGAAAAGAGATTGTTCAGAACAAGTTGTGTATTTATTCTTTGTTTATCACAATCATTTAAACAGTAATCTTGATTCTCACCACCACGCACTCTTGGTGCGGTAGTCACTCTATAAATATAAGTGCTTGTAGAGTGTGGGGGGTAAGGGCTAGGGTTCAAGTCTCCAGGAGGAAGCTTCACACACATATACACTTAGATTAGACTAGAGTAGAAATTCTATCAAAAAAAAAAAAAAAAAAAAATCTTGATTCTCAAATAAAAATAAAAATAAATGGTTATATAAAACTGCCGCATTCAATACGGTAATTAAAATTTAAAAAGGAACGTAGATTAAAACAAAGTTATTTTAAGGATTAACAAAGAAGTAGTATTGGCATTTTAACTTATTTCTATTTTTATAAACGGTCACTCACAAATAATTTTGTCACATACTTTGTAGTCTTACCCCATATTGACATAAGTCACGGAACCACGATTTTAGTTTAGGGGGCAAAATTAAAGGAAAAATTTAAAAGCAAAATTAATCAGAAAAAATCAATTGAAATTAACAAAAACAAATATAACAATTATATACTCCTTTGTCAATACAATTTATGTTTCATACAACCTAAAGCTTGATCTAGAACCAATTCATAACTAAGAACAATCAATTTAAAAGATTAATTTAAGTACATAATTTCAAGTATGTATTTTGATTACCCAAAATAAATAAAAAAGAGTAAAATGATTAAAAAATAGCAATATACCTAAAAAATTGTATATCTCCTCATTGCCTTAATTGCTTTTAAAAAAATATATAGAATTTAACTTTTTTTTTTCTTTACTTGTCTTAATATTTAAATTTTGAGTTTCTAGCAAAAACTTGGGGCTTGAAATTATGTAAGAGCTCATAGAATAACTAGAAAAAAAAAAAAAAAAAAAAAATCAGTGGAGGGATAGGGGCAATATGATGCTCTGTTTATTTTGATGGAAAACTTTGTGTAAAAATAGTTTTTCATGTTTTTCAATGTTTGGTAGTATAAAAAGAAAAAAAAAAAGTCAATGAAAAATTATTTTTGGTTAACTGAAAAAGTATGGCTAATTTTTAGAGATTGTTATCTACTAATATTTTTTAGAAAACAACTCTATTTTATAGCAAGCTAAATAACGAAACTTTGGAGATTATTTTTCATTTAATTTAAGGTTGTTACCAAACATAAAAAATAATATAATTTTATAGAAAATAGTTTTTTGGAAAATGACTAATTTGATAGAAAACGTGATTACTGAAAATGACTAATTAGTAAATGACTAATTTACTGAGTGTGTGTGTATTTTATTTTATTTTATTTTTAAAAGTTTTTCGGAGTTATTTTAGTTAAAATATTACTGCTCCAACTCGATCTTTGGGTTATAGTATAATGAGAAAGACGATTTTTTATTTTTTATTTTTTATTTCTAGAAATGTGAATTTGATTTGGATTTAAAAACTGTAGCGGCATAAGAAAGTTGAGTTGAATTTCAACAAGTTTCTTTTAATTTTTTAAATAATACATCATACTTATCTTCTTATATTTTCCACATATATCATTTCTTTCATTCTTTTGTTGAATACATATCTATCATTCTATTTTTGAATAAATCTATCATATATGTATGTAACTTATCTTTTATTTTTTCCATATGTATCATACATATCTTCCATTTTTTTTTTTTTGGAATAAATCTATCATATGTATGTAACTTATCTTTTATTTTTTCCATATCTTTTATTTATTTATTTATTTTTTTTGAGAACTTATTTTTTCCATATCTAATTATCTATCACATATATTTTTCTTTTTTTGAATAAATCTATCATATGTACCGTAACTTATCTTTTAGTTTTTCCATATCTATCATAAATATCATTCATTCTTTTTTTGAATAAATCTATCATATGTATGTAACTTATTTTAATTTTTTTCATATATAAATCATACATATCTTTCATTCTTTTTTTTGAATAAATCTATCGCATGTATGTAACTTATCTTTTATGGTCTATTTGGATGGAAGGGGGAATGAGAAAGAGTAGAGTAAAGTTGGCTAAAAATAAACTAATTCTGTGTTAAATCTATTTTACTCTACTCTACTTCTTTTCCCTCCCCTCAATCCAAACGGACTATTAGAGAGGGGGTGGAACAAACTTATCTTTGCTAATAATTTTTTTTTTTTTGGGTCTTATTATCATTTTTAAAATTATTCTTTATGTTTGAAACTTAGAACATGACATGCTCACATTGGTCGAAGGATTGTCTTTTTCCCAATGGGTACAAATTACAAAATCTGACTAAATAAATGAGATTGATAAGTATGATACCTCTTCTTTTAACGCGATCATTTAAATAGTAGGCCTCTTTTTTTTTCTTTTCTTTTTTATTTTATTTTATTTTTATTTATTTTTTTTTCACTTTTTAAGAGAATCGTATGAATGGTAATCTTCTTTTTTTATTTTTTTTTCCCTCTCTCTTTTGAGAAATATATGAATGGTAATCTAAAATGATAAGTTGTCACCCAGTATGATATTTTCCCATTATGTGCCCTTATTTATTTATCTATCTATATTGAGAACAGTAGCCATAGTGGTCTAAGTCTAGGCAAGTGACACATTCCTTGAGAAGGAAAGAGAAATCTCTTTATTTAGTCTTCCACCTTATTAAAACTTTGCATTTAAGTCAATGTATTAATGAAAAATGCTACAAACACAACAAATTTCACAACTCCTTTTGTAACTTATTAAGGGTTTCATTTTTTGTCCCTAAAAAAAAGAAAAAAAAAGAAAAGAAAAGAGAGAGAGAGTGGTGATATCATTCTCATTTGGACCACCACTATCATTACCTTATAGCACACCATTTACAGATTGTCTCCTTAACAAGTGTGAAATTTGTTGTCAAAATCTGTGTACTTAGACTTACTCTGTATCAATTAACATCATTCTTATCTAGTTACCATTATCATCACTTTATGGCACACTAATTATAAATTGTCACCTCAACAGATGTGAAATTTGTTGTCAAATTCTTAGTGTACTTGGAAGTAATTATTTTTTGGATATTCCTTCATTTAACCTTCCAGCTAATAGAAGGTTTTAAGGAATTTTTTTTATAATTTATTTATATTCATCAATAATTTTATTTCCTTAATATTTAAATTATAATAAAAATTTTAGGCAGCCACTTAACATTATATATATATATATATATATATTAGGTTTTTTATTTTTATTTTTATTTTTAGAATACTAAATATTTTAACAAACACACATGAGGAGAGTGGAGGCCTTAAAGAAATTAACAGTGGTATATATCCAAAATGATCTAACTCTTAGATACACAGTACAGACTTTAAATCTCTCGAAAAGAGGGGAGAAAGTTTTAAAGAAACTGACAGTGGTGTATATTTAAAATGACCTAGTCTTGGATACACAACATAGGTTTTGAACCTCTTTAACTCACACTCATTTTCCAATGTGGGATTGACCCACTATTTTCTTTTGAGAATACTAAGTATCTTAACACACACACACACACACATAGGAAGAGGGGAGAAGGTCTTGAAGAAACTGACGTGGTGTATATCCAAAATGGCCTAATTCTTGGATACATAGCATGAAAAAATAACCCTATATGATTTATTCTTCCTTTTATTTTTCTAAATATGAAAATTAATTGGTATTTGTTATGATTGTATTTGTATATATAACTATAGATTGTGGCACCATGGACTACAGATGTATTATGATTGTGTTATATATGGAACTATATATTCTAACATTTAAAGAAATATGGTATGTTATGATTTTAACGGAGGGAGTATTTTATATTATATAATTTTAAATTCTATACTACATTTAGACACTTAATTAAAACTTCATCAAATCTTATTTTCTTTGAATGATAAAATATATACTTCTATATACAAAAACACAATCATAAATAAATGCCAAAATGTTAGAATATATAATTCTATATAAACAATAAATCTCTATTAATATTAATAATTAACATAATTATCATATTTTATATTTAGACAAAAATATAAAAGGGAGAAAAAATCGTATTATGTGCATTTTTTGAGCTATATTATGTTTAAAGTTCCTGTGCATTGCAAGAATTACCAACAAGTTCTCTTTATGAAATCGTGTCATGGACAAACGAGTGTTCCTTGAAGAGTCCATTTACAAAGAGCTTATATATTGAGAATTAATTTAATAGCCTTGTTATTTTACAAAATAAAGTTTAAAACTGTAATATTTATTAAAAATCCCCTTCTGTTCAGCAATGTTTTGAGAGGATTTAGAGAATGTACCAATATGTACATCTCCTTTCCTTCGGTGATGAATCTTTAGAGAAAAGTTTCCGTACGTAACAAGAGAAGGGGTTGCTAGCTTGCTGAATTCAAATTCTTCTCCATCAATGGAAAAAAATAAGATGACTATAATGTACCAGAAAGGTCTGTCTAGTTGGCCTGGTTTTTTTTGGATAGATCATAATATAAGTAGAATACCCTCATTGTAAAATGTTATTTACTTATGTGGTTTTTAAACAAAGACACCAAATTGTTACTAAAGTGAATAAGAAAAATGGATAAATATTTAAGTTTTTTATTTTAGAGCTAATTCATTCACAAATCCATGCTTATTACACTCGTAAAACATATGAATTTAAACGAGGGGAAAAGAAAAACTAAAAGGAAAAGCACCAGATAAAGAGAGGAATTTCATTTTCCATCTTAAAGCTTTGTGCAATCCGTTGGCTTGAAAGACACAGTTTTCTTATCAACGTCATAGCCTACCAACACGTTGGCTTGGGCCAAGTTACCGAAAATGGAGATTGACCCTGGTTCATCTGATGCAGCAACGAAAGCCAAGCACACTACTTGCTCATCTACTCTGATGAAGGTGGTGCTCGAACTCAGATTCACATCTGCACCGGTGAAATGAGCTGTGATACTTGGACCCCTAAAATCATCTGATGATGACTCGTAGCAAAGGCTTAGAACTCCACTCGGGTCTTCAGTAGGTGCTAAATCAATTTCGGCTTTTACTGCTGATTCAAAATCGGGGTACAATTCTGATGGCAATATTGTCAATGTTGTGCCTGAATCAATGATAATATTGCCCTCTGCTGAATCTTCGAATTGGGAAGGCTTGGTCAATTCGATTCTCTTTCCGCCTACACTAATTGCTTCGAGTGTTAGGTAGTAGAAGGTGTCAATATCTTTGGGGACTATGGGAGTAGACACCGCTCCAGAACCCAAAACCACGGCATTACTACCGAAATTCAATTTGCTTGTGGTATCGCCTTGGGAAGTTAATGGAATCAAGCAGTAGGAGAATTTGCCATCAATAGAAGAATCCATTTGGGAAACAAGAGAAACCGCGCCGCCTCCAAGGCCAACAATCCCAGAACCGTTTGCATTGAAGGTTCCACCGTTATTGTGTCCACACCCTATGATAGTTTTAGGGAGAGCCACAGGGCGGCTTGTAGTTGATCCCAGAGTGAGAGTGTCTACAGCAAGGTCTCCATTTGAGAAAGATCGATCGCCATAAGACACGGAGTATGAGCAACTTGAATCATCGCTGCCTGAGCATGAGGTTCCTTTCAGAGACTGACATTGGGATGAAGAGCATGAAACTTCTTTGTATGTGCTTGACCTTGTAGGATCAAAAAGTGGAGCTGTTTGCTTGTAGCAGCCATTGCAAGGCTTGCACTGTAGCCAAATCAAATCACTACCAGTATCAGCAATGCCTAGGATTTGGACTGGTGGTGTACCAACAGAGTATTTCAAGAGGTATTCACCTTGATTTGAGATTATATCTGCTTGAGCTGCATTGGTAGAGAGTGAAGAAGTTGGCTTAAAATGATTGACACGGTTAATGGAACGACGCAAAGCCTTGGCTATGCGCTGTGAAGGAGTTTCTGAAGGGTCATAGAAGGGAGAGTTTGGAGAGTCACGGTGGATTAGATCCACACTAAAGCCCCCATTGGAAGCCTCAATGAGAGAGAAGCTACAAAGAAAAACAACGGAGAATGTAGTTGCCAATGCAGCGAATGAGAGAAGGGAGTGAAGAGATGCCATGACTGGTTGATTGTTTGTGACGATGAAAAGGTGAAAGGATTTGAGTGTATATATAGCTCTCTACATGGGGGGAGAACAGAGAATATTTAATGAGAGACGCGAAAATAAAGATACGCTATTTCTGTTTTAAACAAAATCGAATTTCTTTCCATTATTGCGTTGATTTTCTTTGATTTTTTTTAGTAAAGGCAAGATCTAATAATTTGATAGTGGTTAATAGGAAAACATTTTTTGAGAATCAATAGGAAAACATTTTTGGTAACGCGTGATTTGCATGCATTTTTACAGAAATACAAGAATCAATTATCTCCATGTAACGTTAGGAAGTTGTTAGGGAAATTATTTAAATAATTTACAGATGGCAATATTAAAAGTATCAAATATTAATTCTTTTTTTTTTAGAACCAAGTCTTTTTTTTTTTTTTTTTTTTTTTTTTTTTTGAGAAACTTTTAGAACCAAGTCTTAATATGTAGTTTCTCAAAAAAAAAAAAAAAAAAAAAAAGTCTTAATATGTAGATAAATGCATAAATATATTTCAAATATAATGTCATTTTTTGGTTGGTAGTAAAACGAAGCCATTAAGATAAGACAAGTAATTTTCTCCAAAAAAAAAAAAAAAAAAAGAAGAAGAAGAAGAAGATAAGACAAGTAGTATTATATTATGGGGAAATTATATTTTCCCACTCTAAATTGTATTGCTTTTTACACTTTGTCCTGTGAACTATTGAAAAGCATGATACCCCCTTCCACCCAAAGTTATAACTCTGTAACACTTAATTCCTTGCCATCTGTTTTGGGTAGAGGATAAATTAGTGTTTTAATGCTACTTCCTGTGTGTATGTGTGTGTTACAATACTTAGTATTCTAAAAAAAAGAAAAAGAAAAGAAAAGATGGTAATGGGTTAACTGTTATAGAGTTATAACTTTGAAGGTTTAATCATGTATTTCGATAGTTCAGGGAGAGAAAAATGTAAAATAGGGTACAGTTTAGGGTTAAAAAGTGTAATTACCCCTATATTACTGAATGCCAAAGTATGACAGTTAATGCGAGCTAAAGAAAACAATTCACAAGGTCTTAATCAAGTGACGACAAGTCAGCGGTAGGTGAAAGGTGACGATTATGTTACAGCAATTACCAGAGGGGTTCTTAGCTAAGTTTTATGGAATTAGAGCAATTATAGTGTGACAGATTGCAAAGAAACAAGAATAATAACTGTCAAGATTCATGCATAAATAAGAAGAACACCCTCTCACAAAACAAACACATACTTATCTATCAAACTTGAGACATTGATTCTCTCATTCCTGAGGTTATCACTTCACGCTTTTAATAGTTAGACCTTATATAGACTCTGAGGTGTTTTGTAAGGGGTGAGATTCCAAGAGAGCTAAGTTGCGAAAAGAGGATATATTTGAAGTAATAAGATCTCAAAAATTTATCCAAACAATAAGTTAGAACATTTCTTATAGGTTATAATCCCACCAATAAATCTTGTAAGTTATTATTATTATTATTATTTGGTGTTAAGTTTTAGACCCCTGGAAAACACAATATGTTTAACTTAATTTATTAGCCAAGTAGTTACTTAGGTTAGTTAATCAAATCTAGGTTAAACATTCATCACAATTAGCATGCACATCGGAAATCTAAATAACACATGATGTGATGACCCAAGAAAACCAATGAAACAACTTGTTTCAAGGTAAAAAAAAAGCCTGGGGGAACCATCCCAAAAGAATAATCCACTATATTAAGTTTAGATTTATAATCAAGAATTCCAATTTGAAGTAATTCTAATACAGTTTCCAAACTGGACTTTGAACTCCACAGACTTCCTTGATCTAGATTTGTTCTCACATGAACCACTTGTTCATGCCTTGAGCTTTGGGACATTTAATAGCTGAAGGCTTAACTGCAATATGGATTTGATCTATAGTAGGTTTTTAATAGAGTTAGAAAGTATAAAAACTCATAGATCTCATAGGAGTAACTCTCAAGACTTGAAAAACATGTATTAGGGTTTTCCTTTTATACCTAGTAGTGTTGGACTCAAACCCAAAATGTTTTCGTGTGCTATTGGGCTTCAATTAAAATTTTGCAGATGATAGTTCGATTGGTCAAGACTTGTCTTCGATTGGTCGAGCTTGATAGATTTTCAATTCTTCTTTTTGTAGATTGTACGTTCTTGAATCTTAACTTGTATCAACTTGAACAATGCTAAAACACTTCAAAGACACTAAGATTTTATACTAGACATATTTTTGTTCTCAGTTTGCCAACATACAACAAATATAGTTCCTAAACATTTATGACTAAATATTTAGAACCTAACATTCTCCCCCTTTGGCAATCTGTGACAAAACTTACACACAACATGAATTTCTCAATTCAAGAACTAACCCAATTACAATGAATTTCCCTATACAATTCAATCACAATCTACTATTTACAAGTTGCAATAATAGAGAGCATCATCATAAAAGAATTAACCTATAAATTCCTAAAATACTGAAAACAAATGATTAAGGTATGTGTGGAAAATATAGTAAAAACATAACTTAGAACCACAAAACCAAAAATAAAACAAGGAAACCAAAGGAAAACACTATATCTCATAATTGTCAAGTTTATGAAACAAGTAAAATAAAAATAGTAAAGAAAAGGCTTAAACAAAGATAAACAATAAAAAAAAAAAAAAAAAAAAAAAAAAAAAAAAAAATCTAAACAGTAGAACTCCCCCTAAGTACAAGAATTCTTCTCTAAACCTACTCTACTACTGCCCCTTTTTGTTACGTATTGCCAAAGGCAATCAACTCAGTCATTCGAGGGTGGAGGTGGTGGAAAAGAACTATTATACTGATTGAACTCAACACTAAAAATAGTAACATCCGTGTTTAGTGAGTCCAAGAGCTGTCCATGAGCTACCTGAGTCGTAAAAAAGGTCTCCATCATGGTGAGATGTGACAGTTGTGTCTCAAGCACTCTCTCTATCATGGAGCGAAGAGATGATGAATCTCTAGAAGTGCCAGTAGCAGGAGCATCCTCATTAGCAACAACTGTTGGATCAATCTGCTTATCTCCTTGAGGAGGATCCACTCTTTGTCACTTTCTCGTTCCTTCACTTATTGCTAGTCTTCTTTTGTGCTTTGCTTTGCTTCAAAACCCATAGGTGCCATATGATGAACAAGCTTAGAAGAGGACGAACAAACAACCCCTAGATACTTGAAGATCCTAAGGATAGAAACAATTCTTAGACGTGTTTCTGTTGACCTTTACTATAGTTTGAATGAAAAGAGAATGGAGAGAAATGGAGGCACCAGTGACAAGGGCATACATGAATATACACCGATCAATAGGAATTGTATGCATATGAGAAATATGAAAAACACTATGACATGCGATCCTATACAATAAATAGTTCACTTCGGCCAATTCACTAGTGTTAAGTCCAGGATTATCTGCCCATGTCATTGGTTTTCCACATAGAAGTGACATGGCATCACTGAGAGAGGGGGGATCAGTGTATGGATATGTTAGGTTACAGACAATAGGAATAGAGAGAGCATCAGCCACTACTTTCTTAGTGATATGATACTCATCAT
Organism: Quercus aquifolioides; assembly: GCA_019022515.1. NCBI lineage: Eukaryota > Viridiplantae > Streptophyta > Magnoliopsida > Fagales > Fagaceae > Quercus > Quercus aquifolioides. Next base: position 56,498,030 of record CM032333.1, read on the forward strand.
CTTGAATTCATGTAGTTAAGAAGTGACCATCAGATACAGCAGAATGAACAGACAAATTAGAATAGAATTCTTTAATTATAGTTGCAAGAGGAGACTCTAAACCTGTAAAAATAGGGAACCAACACCTACAATCTAGATTTTACTGAGTGAAGGGATCCAACTCATCTAGATGTACTTTCCTCTCAGTCCAAATGGACCTAAATTTGACCAAGGTATCATATTTTTTGAAGTTCTCAATGGTGTGATACCTAGTGGAATCAAAAGGTTCACTAGAGGATGATGTACCCCTAGACACTTTCCTCGTAGTAGTTTTCTTAGGGGACCCATTTCTAAGATCTAAAGAGGAAGTAATAGAAGAGAAACACAAAGAAAACCATGGGCAAACTACATTAGAGAGATAAAAAAGATATAGGAATGCAATCTTGAAAATCTATATGACGCATGATGCATTGGCTCAAATGATGCATGAAACTAATGCATTGAGGTGTTCAAAATCATAGAATTTTGAAAATTGACTAAGAAAATCCAATTTTATAAAAAATTCCCAATTTATGGAGAACATAAGCTCTAATTTTTTTAAAACACACAAATTGAGAAATTGATCATCACAACAAGTATAGAACATGTTACAAACAAACAATCAATCAATAACAAGGATTAATTTTACCCAATTTAGCTGAATTGAACGAAATCCCCAATTTCTTCAACAACACATGAACCCTAATTTCAAAAAATTTCAAGAACCATGAAATTTTTTAAATTAAAGCATAGGAATCATGTATACACAAAAATTCATTAATCATTTTAAATCAAAACACCCAAAATCATAAAAAGCCCTAAAATTTCTAAGTCTGAAAATTTTAAGAAAAATGAATGATTTATGCATGTATGAATGTAATTTTGATAAAAAAGAAAGGGTAAAAGTGATGTGTCGAAAGCCTGAAGAAAGCAAACACGATGCTCTATTTGATTGATAGAAACTAAATTATTAGTTTTTGAGTAGTAAATCTCGAATCCACGAGAGGTTCCTTGAATCCACAAGGTGATAAACTGGAATCCACTAAAGAAAATATTCGAAAAAAAGTATGTATTTTATTAATAACAATCTGTTTTGCTTGTGACGGCTACAAAATATATAAATATTGAGAAAGTAAAACCCTAAGGAGATTAGGAAATGTCTGAAACCTTAATTCGCACTAATTACGAGGTTAGGTGGCAAAATACCGAATTTTACCAAAAATGGTAAAATTGAGTTAAATGCAAAATCATAAATTACTAACCTTAAGGTTCGTCCCAAAATAAGCAGGGACCGTATTTTAATATTTGAGCAAAAAGTTATTAAGGAAACAAAAATTACTATAAACAACAAAATCGCAATTTTCGAGGGCTAAATGGAAGAATTCGCCATTTCCAGGGGGGTAACTTGTGACAAAGCAACGACTATTTCTCAGAAGGCCATTTCACTTTAGCCTACCAAATTTTATGCAATTTCGATTCTGTTGCCCACGATTTCTACTAGTGGTTTTTTTGCCTTGCGCGATGATTTCAAGCACACGTGAGAGTCCAAAAATGCCATGGCGGTCTGTTCGACATCAAAAAGAGCCTTACTAGATGTGTAGAACAAAACCCTTGGAAGCTTTGACTTAGAAAAGACAAAAATAAAAAATAAAAAATAATAATAATAATAATAATTCCTTAGAAGGATCAAGAAGAGTCAAAGAAAAATAATAGAATAGGACAAAAACTAATCTATCAAAGGCTTAAGAATTATAAATTTTCGAGTTTTGATTAGTTGAGAGGAATCGAGCATCGATCGAAAGATATTTTTGGAAAATTTTGATCGATCAAGCCTCAATTGAACTGGGTAGAGAGTTTTGGCCTAAAAATTGGGCTTCTTCGATTAGTCGAGGATTAACTTTGATTGATCAAACTAGTGAAAAAAATTTCAATTTTGGAAAAAATCTGGAAATTTTGCAGAAAACCAATTCAAGATTAGTTTTTCTGACATGAAATGCAAATGAAATATCCAGAAGGTTTCAAAAACATTTTGCACTCAAGTTCTCGAACTTAAACACAAACAAGAAGTAAAAGTCGCTTGATTTACAACTTCTAAACCATTTTTCTTCAAATTCCACCCAAATCAAGAAAAGTGTATTAAACATCACTTCTCATGCAATTAAAGATGGCCAGACTACACAACGTACACAATCTTATGTACAAAATTTGTTAGGATCAGTACCCTTAAATTCTATTGTATGATGCTATGTATGACATTATGTATGACTTAATATTATGATTAATAAATTTGTTTTATTATTATCTAAAATAATGATAACATGAATATTTGGATATTATCATATAGTTCATGAGATGCATAGTATGTGATTTATGTGATTTAGTCACAGAAGATATAAGTCACAAGTTCTTTGTAAACTCAGAATTTTAGTTCATAGTTGGTGATGAAATTGGGCATTTCATCTGCGAAGACTATAGCATATTAACTAAGATGATTTGTCTTGATCATGGAAGTGGAGACTTCTAGTTGATATGTTAATATGTTTTAAGAGTTAAGACATATTGAACTGGACCGCTGTGAGATTTATTATTCTCCTAACGACTGTCAAATGAATAATAAATCTCACGACTTCTATTTACGTGAGCTCTTAATCCTGAGAGAATAATGGACTTGATCATGAAGTGTAGGTTGCTTTGATATATCAAGAGTGAGGTCTAAAGTCACGATCAAAACTTCAGTATGTTGGGCAGCCACATTTAGTGTTGATGGAACATATATTTTCAAGATGGAATTCATAGTCTCTTAACGGATATATAAAATATTCCCTTGAGATAAGTTTAATGAGTTTGGTTATTCAGAGTGTTAGGCCTAACAACTTTAGTAAGGAGTTACTAAAGTATATATTTATGAAATTAGATTTCATAAATATATGATGAATAACTTGAAGGATTAAACCGGGTATTCAAGGATTAAGATGTAGTAATTTTCAAAGTGACAGTCTATATTTATGACTTTGAATTACTACGAATATTTCATGAAGGGGTTGCATGTATAATAAAGTCTTGGGATATAATTTATTAATAAGGCCTAGAGTGCAATTATATTTATATAGTGGTATTAAATATAATTAATGGTAACTTTGGACTTGTCAAGAGTTGACAGAAAAGCCCAAGGCCCATTGGAGCTAGTGTCTTATTGGTCCCACTCTAAGCCACACATTAAAGCCCAATTGGAAAGACCCAATAGGCCAGCCCAATTAGATAATTAGTTATATATAAAGGGAGAGACATACACAATTTTTTCTATAGAGAAAGAGAAAAAAAGAAAGAAAAGAGAGACATCATTGCGAAATAATGTGTATGTGTGAGTGAAACCACTCGATTATTCTCCATTGGAAACTAATTGAGAGACCACACTTCTTGGGCGTAAAATGGAATTGGAGTGAAAATTAAAAGTGTTCCCAAGCACTTATAATCTTTTGTTTTGAATTTCACTGCACCAAGGTACGTTATCTTGTTCTTAAATTTTGAAATTTACATAATGCAAGTTATCAATCATGAATGAAATAGATCCATGTTTGTTGCTTCCGCTATGTGATTTGTATGAGATACAAAACTAGATTTACCAACAATTGGTATCAGATCCAGGTTTTCATATCATGATTGTATAGCATTTGATTGGATTTTAGAATAAAAGAAAAACGGTTTCTTGATGTTCAACATTGTTTCAAGTATAGTTATTGAGATAACCGTTCATGATGATGACAATCGTATTGCATTGGTTTGTTCGAAGTGGCCTTTAACTATTAAGTATTGGTGCCGTGACTTATTAATTGCCTGGATATGGTTATATGAATCTAATTGTGATAACCATCATGTGCGTGAAGTAGTTATTGTCAATGGTAGTTATTGAAATGAAGGGTAGTTATTCTAATGCTCTGACCAATATATCCAAACCATCTTGAAGTTTATGTTTTGGACATAGTTATTCAAATAACTATCATTTGCATGTATCTATTCATTGCACAACTCGGATCCTTCATTGCATGGCTTGGATGTTAATGCACCGCTTGGATATAAATATATATAAGGCTTGCATGGTTTGATTATTATAAGCATGTAATATGTGCCTTGGATGTATTGAATGCTTTATATACAACTTACATTGAATCCGTATATTATTTGATATATATATATATATATATATATATATATATATATGGGTTTATATGCAATTTTTTTTTAAAGGATTCATCATATTGTTGCTTGCCTCGGTTTATATATTTATATATATATTAATGCTAGGATTAAAGTATTCATTTAATGAAATTTATTCCTAATGAGATTAGGATTATGTTTTCAAGGGTTTCTAGCATTATTATGGTTCTTGATCATAAAAACCTCTAATTTAAAACATCTAGTGGGAGATAGATACAATGGTTGGTTCTCACGGCCTCCATTATCGGTTCATAGTAGTGTGGGTAAGCACCTCGTCTTGGCGTATATGCCTTGCGATCCCAAAGGAGGGTGTTTACTTCAAGTACTACAAGATTGAACTAACTTGTTTAAAGTAGTGTGGATAAGCACCTCGTCTTGGCGTATATGCCTCGCGATCCCAAAGGAGGGTGTTTTGTTCCATGGTACTACAAGCTTAAACATTATAAGGTAGATGAAATGTGGTTACACATGATTCTAGATAATGGTGTACACTAGACTAAGTGTAATGTTAACCTCTCAAAGGAGCTATGTCATTATCACTTAGAGGCTAGAGCTAATACGGCATATTATTAGTGTATGATAAGAGTTATCATGATAGCACTAATAATGAGAATAGTTCTCAATCAATTAATGTGTTTATAATAAACTTGCTATCAAGGAATTATAGACATGGATTGGTTTGTCGTTGCATATATTATTTTATGGTTTTATAAGGTTTCATATTATATGTTTATATGCTAAATTGATAATGTCTAGTTTACTTATTATATTCATGTTTGTTATTTTCAGATTTAAAATCATGGCATCATTTAGCCCACTTGTTGCTATTCTTAATCAAAACAAACTGACTCGATCCAACTATGTTGACTGGAAAAGAAATTTGGACATTGTTCTTACTGCTGAAGAGCACAAATATGTGCTTATTTAACCATGTCCTAGCTTTCCATCATTAGATGCTTCTCTTGAGGAAAAACAACAATATGATTGTTGGCAGAAATCTAATGAGATGGCTAAGTGCTATATCCTAGCATCTATTTCAAATGTTCTACATCATCAAATGCAAGATGTAGAACTAGCTTCGGACATTATGCTAAGTCTGAAGGAGATGTTTGGTGAGCAAGGTTGTTCTGTAAGGCAAGAAACTATGAGGCAGATTTATAATACCAAAATGGCTGAAGGTACTTCAGTGAGGGAGCATTGTCTTAGGATGATCTCTAATTCGAATACATTGGAAGTTTTAGGTGCCGATATTGATGGAGAATCCCAAGTGGATATGATACTCCAGTCATTACCAGAATCATTCAAGGAATTCAAACTTAACTATAATATGAACAAAAAGATTTATATATTGTCTGAATTGATGAATGAGTTGGTAGCGGCAGAAGGCATCCTTGGTACTTCTAGTGTTGATGCTAATATGGCTGAAGCTTCTACTTCTCAACATAAGTCGAAAGGCAAGGGTAAGAAGAAGAACTTCTCCAAGAAAGATGGTAAACAAGTTGCCTTAGGAGTTGCCAACAAAGGAAAGAAAACCAAAGGAAAGTGTTTCCATTGTGGTGAGAAAGGACATTGGAAGAGGAATTGTCCAATATTTAAGGCTGCCAAGAATAAAGGTATGAAAAGTACATTCCTTCTTGAAACATGTTTGGTACAGAATCCCACAGATTCCTGGTGTGTGGATTCAGGTTGTACTAATCATATCTGCAAATCCTTGCAAGGGTTTCAGGAGACCAGAAAGCTGAATGAAGGGGAAATGTTTCTTACCTTGGTTGATGAGAGCAGGATTCCAGTTGTAGCTATTGGAGTGTTTAATTTATGTTTTGAATCCAAAGTTTTAATATTGGAAGACTGTTTGTATGTACCTAATGTTCGTAGGAATTTAATTTCTGCAACTTATTTAGGTAAACAAGGATATTATGTTATCCTAAAAGACAATGTTGTAATAAAGAAGGATAAAGTGTTTATCTGTTTTGGCAATATTGTGGATGATCTTTATATAATATAATTCTGAATTAGATCATAACTCTCATGTTAAATCATTAAAGAGAAAATTTCCTTCTACTAATGAAGCATATCTTTGGCACTTGCGTTTGGGTCATATTAATCCAAACAGAATTTAAAGACTAATTAAAGATGGACTCTTAAAGCCATTGGACTTTGATGAATTTCCAGTTTGTGAATCTTGTTTGGAAGGCAAAATGACCAAATGACATTTTAATGCAAAAGGTAGAAGAGCCCAAGAGTTGCTTGAATTAGTTCATACAGATGTATGTGGTCTTATGTCAACCCAAGCAAAAGGAGGTTATGAGTAGTTCATCACTTTTACCGATGATTACTCAAGATATGGTTATGTGTACCTAATGAGACAGAAGTCCGAAGCCTTTGAAAAGTTCAAAGAGTTTAGGGTTGAAGTTGAGAATCAATTAGGTAAATGCATAAAGGCCATTCGATCTGATCGTGGTGGCGAATACCTTCTTGGGGATTTCAAGGATTACTTAACTCAAAATGGGATTGTATCCCAATTGGCTACACCTAGAACTCCCCAACAGAATGGTGTAGCAGAAAGAAGGAATAGGACTTTTTTGGAAATGGTTAGGTCCATGATGAGTTACTCTTCAACTTTACCAGTTTCTTTTTGGGGATATGCACTAAAAACTGCTACGCATATTTTGAATTTAGTTCCATCAAAATCTGTTCCCAACACACCTAAGGAATTGTAGAGTGGGCGTAAGCCTAGTATGAAATATCTCCACATTTGGGGATGTCCAGCATATGTGTTGAAAAGGAATTCTGATAAGTTGGAAGCTAAAACCGAAGTATGCATGGTTTTAGGGTATTCAAAGGAAACAAATGGTTATTTATTCTATAATCATAAAGATAACAAAGTGTTTGTTAGCACACATGCCAAATTTTTGGAGGATGATTATGTGAATAATTTTAATCCTAGAAATAAAGTTATTTTGGCTGAAATGAATGAATCTGTAAATGAGCAACCAATGGATGAAACTAGGGATGATGTAGCTGTATTAGATACACCACAAGATATTACTCATGAGATGACTAGTACACAGGTGCCTCATCGTAGTGGGACAATTGTTCGGCCTCCTATAAGATTTAGGGGTTTGGGAGAAACTTATGAAGCTATCTTAGAAGAGGCTGAATCGGATCCCCACACTTATGAAGAGGCAATAAATGATATAGATGCACATCATTGGGTCAAAGCTATGAAATCTGAATTAGATTCTATGTATTCCAATCAAGTTTGGGATCTTGTAAAGGTGCCTAACGGCATTAAACTTGTTGGTTGCAAATGGGTTTACAAGAGAAAGAGAGGGATAGATGGAAATGTTGAAACCTTTAAAGCAAGACTAGTGGCGAAAGGGTATACACAAAAAGAAGGTATTGACTATGATGAAACTTTTTCGCTAGTAGCCATGCATAAATCTATCAGAATTCTCTTATCCATTGCTGCTCATTATGATTATGAGATTTGGCAAATAGATGTCAAGACTGCTTTTCTTAATGGCAATCTTGAAGAAGAAATTTATATGATGCAACCGGAAGGTTTCATAGCAAAGAACCAAGAGCATATGGTATGCAAGTTGAAAAGGTCCATTTATGGACTTAAGCAAGCATCTAGGTCATGGAACATCAGATTTGATCAAGCAATCAAATCATTTGGTTTTGAACAAAATCTTGATGAACCATGTGTGTACAAAAGACATCAAGATAAAGTAGTAATGTTCCTAGTGCTTTATGTTGATGACATTCTACTCATTGGAAATGATGTACGGGTAATGTCATCAGTAAAAGTTTGGTTGTCAAGCCAATTTGATATGAAGGACTTAGGTGAAGCTAACTTTATTCTAGGAATCAAGCTTTGGCGAGTTCACAAGAATAAGATGTTAGGTTTATCATAAACTGGATATATAGATAAGGTTCTAGAACGGTTTAGCGTGCAAAACTCCAAGAAGGGATTACTTCCTTTCAGACATGGAGTTCCTTTGTCTGATGACCAAAGGCCTAAGACTGAAGAGGAAGAAAATAAGATGAGACAAGTTCCTTATGCTTCTGCAGTAGGAAGTCTCATGTATGCCATGCTTTGTACTAGACCAAATATCTGTTATTCAGTTGGCATGGTCAGCTGTTATCAATCAAATCCAGGACCAAAACATTGGCAAGCTGTAAAGCATATTCTCAAGTATCTTCGGAGAATGAGAGATTATATGCTTGTTTAACGGTGTGAGGATTTGATTCCCATTGGCTATATAGATTCAGACTTTCAATCGGATTTAGATTTCAGAAAATCCACTTCAGGATGTGTTTTCACTTTGGGAGGTGGAGCCATAACTTGGAGGAGTGTTAAGCAATCTTGTATTGCGAACTCCACCATGGAAGCTGAGTACGTTGTTGCTTGTGAAGTAGCAAAGGAAGCTATTTGGCTCAAGAAATTCCTTTCGGATCTTGGTGTTATAAGAATGGAGCAAGTTCCCATCACATTATTTTGCGACAATAGTGGAGTGGTTACACAATCCAAAGATCCAAGGAATCACAAGAAAAGAAAGCACATTGAGAGAAAATACCACATTATTCAAGACATTGTTGCTCGAGGAGATGTAGTGGTTGCAAAGATTGAAAGTGCAAATAATCTAGCAGATCCATTTACCAAATTCTTGCCTCAAAGGACTTTTGAGTCACTTTTGGAGCGAATGGGAGTCAGATTAGTGCACAATAGTCTTTAGGGCAAGTGGGAGATTGTTAGGATTAGTGCCCTTAAATCCTATTGTATGATGCTATGTATGACATTATGTATGACTTAATGTTGTGATTAATAAATTTTTATTATTATTATCTAAAATAATGATAACATGAATATTTGGATATTATCATATAGTCCATGAGATGCATAATATGCGATTTATGTGATTTAGTCACAGAAGATATGAGTTACAAGTTCCTTGTAAACTCAGAATTTTAGTTCGTAGTCAGTGATGAAATTGGGCATTTCATCTACGAAGACTATAACATATCAACTAAGATGATTTGTCTTGATCATGGAAGTGGAGACTTCTAGTTAATATGTTAATATGTTTTAAGAGTTAAGACATATTGAACTGGATCGCTGTGAGATTTATTATTCTCCTAACGACTGTCAAATGAATAATAAATCTCATGACTTCTATTTACGTGAACTCTTAATCCTGAGAGAATAATGGACCTGATCATAAAGTGTAGGTTGCTTTAATATATCAGGAGTGAGATCTAAAGTCACGATCAAAACCTCAATATGTTGGGCAGCCACATTTAGTGTTGATGAAACATATATTTTCAAGATGAAATTCATAGTCTCTTAACGGAAATATAAAATATTCCCTTAAGATAAGTTTAATGGGTTTGGTTATTCAGAGTGTTAGGCCTAACCACTTTAGTAAGGAGTTACTAAAGTATATATTTATGAAATTGGATTTCAAAAATATATGATGAATAACTTAAAGGATTAAATCGGGTACTCAAGGATTAAGATGTAGTAATCTTCAAAGTGACAGTCTATATTTATGACTTTGAATTACTATGAATATTTTATGAAGGGGTTGCATGTATAATAAAGTCTTGGATATAATTTATTAATAAGGCCTAGAATGCAATTATATTTATATAGTGGTATTAAATATAATTAATGGTAACTTTGGACTTGTCAAGAGTTAACAGAAAAGCCAAAGGTCCATTGGAGCTAGTGTCTTATTGGTCCCTTTTAGTCCCACTCCAGGCCACACACTAAAGCCCAATTGGAAAGGGCCAATAGGCCAGCCCAATTAGATAATCAATTATATATAAAGGGAGAGACATACAAAATTTTTTCATTAGAGAAAGAGAAAAAGAAAGAAAGAAAAGAGAGACATAATTGTGAAATGGTGTGTATGTGTGAGTGAAACCACTCGATTATTCTCACTTGGAAACTGATTGAGAGTCGACACTTCTTGGGCGTAAAGTGGAATTGGAGCGAAGATTAAAACTGTTCCCAAGTCCTTATAATCTTTTGTTTTGAATTTCACCGCACCAAGGTACGCTATCTTGTTCTTAAATTCTGAAATTTACATAATGCAAGTTATCAATCATAAATGAAATAGATCCATGTTTGTTGCTTTCGCTGTGTGTTTTGTATTCCGCTGTGTGTTTTGTATGAGATACAAAACCAGATTTACCAACAAAGTTTAGCTTCGATTTGTGTGTAGTGTGTGCAACTAGTAAGTGTATAAAACACAAAATAGGTGATATGTAGATAGAATTTACTCAAATTTTCTACATTATTAATCACATTAGTTTGAAAGTAACTATCATCTAAAGAGTTACATCCTATAACTCCCACATCTATTAGAAAACACGCTTGCAATCATTTTAAAAGCTTTTTGATTCTTTTTGCCTTTTCTATTTTTTTTTTTTGAATTTTTTTTGAATTTTCTTTTTGAGCACAATCAAAGATATGATGCATGGGTATATAAGAGATGGAAAATAAAATTCCCTTTATATATATATATATATATATATAAATAATATTTTTAAACATCTTTTTCTTGCTGTGCAAGTGCTACACTTTACCAAGCACGACTTTAATGATTTACACATAGATATTTATGATTGGCGAGTTACAGTGGTGAAATAATTATTTATGCCTTTCTCCTGAGATTTTTTAGTCCTTACGATCAAAATATGTGACATCAGAATCAAGACCGTTTCATTAAAGACTAAAGAAAAATCACATAATAGAGCATAAAGTAGCATAAACTAGTGAAGTGCAAAATAAAGCTTATCAAAGCTAAATAAGGTACACAATCATGAATGCAAATTTTTATTGGCCAACCTTAATCACACACTAAATGGTGTGTGTAGGGTAAATTTTTATAGCCTAAGCCCAAAAGGTATGGATTGTGAGCCCAATGAACCCAAGACAATGAATTTGTAGAGAGTGGGTGAAAGAGCTGGGCTAGTAGTGAATTAAACAGTATTGGATTGTAGTGTTTGTGAGTAAATTAACATGCAATCATGCTCGGACAGATGCAAACATAAACATCCGAAGAGGAGTTGTATTGAATGAACGTTGGTTACAATTCTTAGAGCTACAGTAAAGATGTTTTCTTCTTCTTTCTTTCTATCTTCTGATCCCCCTTTTATCAGAGGCCTCTCCCCCTTATATAGTACCCTCTCCCTTCATCTTCATCGTCCACTTGTTCATCATCTAGACGCCCACTTGAGTGCATGTCCCATCACGTATCCTCTTTAGCCTTGTGTGAGTGGCGGTAGCTGAGAGTGCACTGTTTAGGGGTCTTCTCCACATTAATGCGGCCAGAAAAGTAGGTGCAATGCATTTAATGTGGTGGTTAAAGTCTGTCTTCTAGATATTTCTCCGTTCCTGCTATCTTTATGCGCGCCTGAGGTTCATCTCTATCATTAGACTTGTTAGGAGGATCACTTGAACTTCCCAGACGTCTGTTTGACCACGCTTCTTCGGATCCGAGGATAATGGCCTCTTCGGACAATTGAATATCTCCTCGGACTATGCCCTACACTCATCCCCAGACATGTTTCTTTCACATGGGCTTCTTCTCAAGTACTTTCATCTCTTCGGACAAACAGTAGTCCTCAAATAGGGTCTTGGGCCCAATACGTTAGGTTGGACTTTTCACCCCCCACAGTGTGCAATGAAATTTTTTTTTTGAATTAAAAAAAAAAAAAAAAAAAACTTAAAAACAACCTAATCAAACCTAGAATAAAATGCATGAATGTAATGCAGAAAATTAAACCCTAAACAAAAAAATTGTCCAAAGAATCCAAAGATGAAACACAAAGACCATGTCAAACAGGCTCATTTATAATGAGTCTTTTGCATCCACACTTTCTTAGATGTAGGCTTGAAGTTGGAGTTTTTAGACATATGAGATTTATGATCAACTCCAGAATTGGCATAGAGGCTAAGAGCTTTTACCAAATCATGAGTAAGTGTCATAGGATCTTGTGCTTTTGGCATAATTTAGTTGCTTGCTTGCTAGCATGCAACTTGAAGTAGTTTGGGTGAGTATGCCCAGCTCCACCAAAAAATGACAAAACCATTGAGGCTTGTGTTGTTTCTTAGCTACAGGATGAGCAGACTGCTTAGGTTTGGTGTCACTTAGATCTACCTTGATTCTTCTAGTGGCTAGAATTTCTTCCTTTTGAACTCTTACTTCCGGTTTAGGCATAGACACTAAAGGACACAAACTTAGTATGAGTCAACAAATGAGAAGAGCCATTCTTAACATATCCTTGTCTAGTCTTGTCAAAAGAATATTTTTGGACACTCAACATGTTATCAGGCTTAAAGCTAGAATTCCTACCAAGTTGTTCTCTAGCAAAATTCAATTCCGTTTCTAAATCCTTAACCTTTTCAGTCAAAGTCATGTTCTCAACTTTAATAGTATTAATCAATTCATTATCATCAAACACTTTGACTAAAAGGTTTTTCTTTTCAAGTTCAAGAGTGTCTATCTTTTTCGAAGGCAAGTCAGCATTCATGGCATCTTTTACTGCAATCTTGTACAACTTGTAGTAAGCTTATTGCAAGTCAACATTCTCAGAGAGTTCCTCATCAGAAAGACTCTCATCTATAACCACAGATTCATCTACTACAGTAGTAGCAGTGAAGGCCATGAACTTACCTTCTTGATCACTATCTGATTCGTGATCTGATTCCTCATCATCACTAAGAGTGACAGCCATATATAGCTTTACCTTTAGACCTCAAGTATGTGGGACATTCAACTTTGACATGCCCATAACCTTGACATCCAAAACATTGTTGACCTAAAGAGTTGCAAGAAGATTGACCAACCTTATCTTTACTAAAATTAGTTTTTTCAGATGAAACACCTTTAGGTTGTTCATTCTTCTTCACATTCTTATGGCTGACAAAGTTTTTGTTTCTTGCCCTTTTATTACTATTCTTCAAAAAGTTCCTAAATTGTTTGCCAAGATAAGCAATCTAATAAGTAGAAGAGACCTCATCAACATCATCTATTGATTTCGACGCTATAGATTTGGAATTATTGGTCTTAGGTAAGTCAGACTCATAAGTTTGTAGGGATCCAACAAATTCACTCACATGGATTGTATCCACATCCTTGCTCTCAGTAATGGCAATGACTTTCAGTCTAAAGTCTTTAGTTAAGGATCTTAAGATTTTTCTAACTATCTTAGGTTCCTCATAAACTTTACCGAAGTTAAAAGCAGAGTTTACTATGACATTGAGTTTAGCGTAAAACTATCAAAGGTCTCATCATCTTCTATTATGATACTCTCAAACCTAGAAATTAACTGTTGCAACTTATTGATTTTCACAACTTTTGTTCCTTCATACATAGTTTGTAAGATATTTCATGCAGTGTGAGCAACCTCTACATTAGCTATCTTTTCAAATTCTTCTAGTGAAAAAACATTGAATATTGCATTCATTGCCTTGCTATTAAAGCTAGTTGCTTCCTTTTAGGCTTTAATCCATTGAGCCATAGGAATGGTAGGTTTTTTCCATCCAATTTCCACAGACAACCAAACTTTCTCATCCAAAGATTTCAAGACAGTTTTCATCCTCACCTTCCAGTAAACATAGTTATTCCCATCAAAGTGGGGACGGATCACCAGAGAGTAATCACGATCCATGACAACAGGGGACAATGATCAACTCTAGGGAAAACTACCAAATCAAGAGCTAACCTACTCTAATACCACTTGTTAAGTTTTAGACCCCTGAAAAATACAATATGTTTAACCTAATTTGTTACCCAAGTAGTTACTTAGGTTAATTAATCAGATTTAGGTTAAACATTCATCACAATCAACATGCATAGCGGAAAGTTAAATAACACAAGATGTGATGACACAAGAAAACCAATGAAACAATTCATTTCAAAGTATATCAAGTTGAGATTTACAAAACTGAGCTCTGAACTCCACAAACTTCCTTGATTTGGATCTATTCTCACATGAACCACCTGTTCATGCCTTGATCTTTAGGACACTTAATAGCTAAAGGATTGGCTGCAACTTTACTCCACCAGTACTAGGAATATGGATTTGATCTCTGGTAGGTGCTTGATAAAGTTAGAAGGTACAAAACCTCAAAAATCTCACAGGAGTAACTCTCAAGACTTGAAAAATGTGTATTAGGGTTTTCCTTTTATACCTAGTAGGTGTTGGACTCGAACCCTAAACATTTTCGTAGGCTGTTGGACTTTAATCAAAATTCTGTAGATCACAGTTCAATTAGTCAAGGCTTCTCTTCGATTGGTTGAGCTTGACAGATTTTCAATTCTTCTTTCTGCAGATTGTACGTTCTTAAATCTTGACTTGTATCAACTTGAGCAATGTCTAAAACACTTTAAAGACACTAAGATCTTATACTAGACATGTTTTTATCCTTGGTTTGCCAACATACAACAAATTTAGTTCCTAAACATTTATTACTAAATATTTAAAACCTAACATTTGGGAACAAATTTTCCCCTTCGTCCAAACAAATTTCTTATGCCAACCAAAATTCAAATTAAAGATAGAAAAATTGGACTTGACTTTAACCCAAATTTTTTGACCTGGAATAAAAACAGGTTAACCCGACTTGACCGACTAACCTATGACCCAACCTTTTATTTTAAACTATAAATAAATAGAAATTCGACCTTGAAATATCATTGACGTTGTTTGTGAAGAAAAAAGATTAACATTTTTAATTCTGACAAATAAATTCACAAATAGCTTACTTCTTGGCAATGTAAAAAGAACATAAAAGAGGAAGAGGCCTATTATTGTGGTTGTTTATATTGTTGATCCCATATCTTGTACGGCTTTGATTTGCAAGCCAAAATTACCAATTTAAGCCCTAAAAGGCAAAAAATTGCATTATTAGTATGAAAAGAAAAAAAAAGTAACTACACGAAATAATTTGTTCAAAACATATATTGAATAAATTATTTTAATTGTCCAAGAGTTTAAAATCCTAAAATCACTATTTTTGACTAAGTTTTACCGACCCTGATTAGGGTTTAGTCAAGGTTTGACTGAAAGTCCAAACATCCGATCACGAAAAATTTATGCCCATGTTAAAAATCATGAAATTCCCATTAAAATGACAATTCACCAGTCCAAATCAGAATTGAAACGGAAACAATATCACAAAAATATCAAGTCTTTGATTAAAAGCCCTAACCATTTTTGTGACGTGTGATTATAATTTATTTTCAATTAAATTATAATTAAACAAGCACTAATTAGTTCAAGTGGGGAGTCATTGAAAAGGTCTCATGATGAACTTTAATTTATCGTTTCTTTTTTTGAGAAGAAAAGAAAAAAATTAGCCAAAATAAGCAAAGAGAACATCATGAAGCTTTGGAGGAAAATCCTCCATCCACACTAAATAACCGCTAACATGTTTCGCATGTTTAGCAAAGCTATGAACTATCAAATTACCCATCGTGTGGGCATGAGAAAAAGAAATAGAGCAAAAAAAAATACCCAAAGAGGATTCCATAGCAGAAATTAAATGTCCAAAGGAAGCAAAAGAAAAATCTTTAGAGACATATGTTATGATTAATTTCAGATTGGAAATGATTGATTACATAATGAGTAATGACTAGTCCTCCTTTGTTTATATACATATCACAATGGAATACAAAGGAAAATTATTAGGCACTCCCAGAATATCATAAATGCATACTCCTCCCTCTTACATGAATGGTGGGTCCCACCATAAATTTAATTAGTGAGACTCACCATTCATGTGAGAGGAGGGAGTACACATTTATGGTACTCCAGGAGTACACAATAATTTCTCGAATATAAATCCTTTGTACCACTTATAGTGTTTTATTTTATATTCCATCAATCACAATTTGTCATATATTTGTTTAACTTTCCTTATAAATAGTCAAAATTTAAAATGGAAAAAAAATAAACGCATGACAAGGGAAAATTATTAGGTACTCCCGGAGTACCATAAATGTGCACTTTTCTCTCTTACATAAGTGGTGGGTCCCACCATGAATTTAATTAGTGAGACCTACTATTCATGTGAGAGATGTGAGTACGCATTTATAGTACTTCCGGAGTACACAATAATTTTCCATGACAAGTTATGATTGATGAAATATAAAATGAAATACAAAAAGTGGTACAGAAGATTTGTATTTATAACCGAGAAGGGAAAAAATAACGGAACTAACTAACTGCCTAAAGTCAGTTATAGTAACAAATTAATCAACTCAAGACGCACGTATTAGTTGAAAATTTAACCAAACAATAAGTTAAAACATTTCTTATAGGTAATAATCCCACCAATAAATCTTGTAAGTTAGTATTGTTATTATTTGGGAACATATTTTCTCGTTCATCCAGACAAATTTCTTATACCAACCAAAATTCAAATTAGAGATAGCAAAATTGGACTTGAACTAAACCCAAAATTTTTGACCTAGAATAAAAATGGGTTAACTTGACCCAATCGACTAACCTATGACCTGACCTTTTATTTTTAACTATAAAAAAAATAAAATTTAGACCTTAAAATATCATTGACGTTGTTCAGAAGAAAAAAGGTTAACATTTTTTAATTTTGAAAAATAATTTCACAAATGCCTTACTTCTTGGCAATGTAAAAAGAACATCAAAAGGAAGAGGCTTATTATTGTTGTTGTTGTTTCTAATGTTGATACCATATCTTCTACGGCTTTGATTTCCATGCCAAATTACCAATTTAAGCCCTAAAAGGCCAAAAATTGCTTTATTAATATGAAAAAGAAAAAGTAATTATATGAAATAATTTTTTCTTTTTGTCCTGTACATATATTGAATAAATCATTTTAATGGTCAAAGAGTTTTAAATCCCCAAATTACTATTTTTGACTAAGTTATAGCAACCCTAATTGGTGTTTAGTCAAGGTTGGACCGAAAGTCCAAACATCATATGACGATAAATTTATGCCCATGTTAAAAATCATGAAATTCTCGTTAAAATGATCTAGAGTATCAGTGCAAAAATATATAAATACATTTATGAATTTTTCAATGCGTATCGTATGATTTATGGCCAATTCTTTTTTCCTTTTCTTTTTTTTTTTTTTTTTTTTGAGGAAAATTCAATTCATAATTTATTAGAACTACGATCCAGCAATTTCTTTTTATTTTATCAGGCAATTAAGAAGAGAGGACCAAAGAATAAGAAGGAAGAAAAGAAGAACTCAACAACACAGACAAAGAAGAACTAAACGACACAGACAAGACAAGCCACAAGGCTATTTAAGTTAATGGATAAACGACATGTAGTTTAGCTATTAACTTAGTTCAGATTGTATCCCACGTGCTGTAACTAACCTTCACACGTGTTGTAACTGATTTCTCTATGCTCTGTATTAGTTTGTTACATTCTGTTTTGGGGGTTTAGGTTCAAAGGTGTATATAACCTTAGATTGTGTATAGATTCATTCATTACAAGATTAAGAGAAAGTTTTTCCATCTTCTCTCTCAAATATTTCCTCTCTATTCATAGATTCTTGTTCTTCTCGTCTCTGTTTTGTTACATGGTATCAGAGCTCGAGCCTCCTTCAATGGCGTCGAATACTCAGAACACTCAAACTGCTTCACCTTCCTCTTCTCAGCGAGAGCTGACTCCAATGGAAGATCCACGAAGTCCATTTTTCTTGCACCACGGTGAAACACCAGGTGCGATTTTGGTTACTCAACCGTTAACTGAGAACAACTATCCTATGTGGTCCAGAGCAATGATAATGGCTTTGGATGCCAAAAGCAAGCTCGGATTTGTTGATGGTTCTGTCAATGCTTCGATGGCAGTCACACCATTAGAGAAGAAAGCTTGGTCCAAATGCAATTCCATGATCTCTTCATGGATCTTGAATTCAGTTTCTCCTCATCTTACTGCTAGTGTGATTTACAGAGACACTGCATTTGAAGTGTGGAATACTCTTAAGAAACGATTCTCTCAGGCTAATGGACCAAGAATCTCTCAACTTCAGAAGCAAATTTCATCTATGATGCAAGGTGCAGCCACAATCACAGGATTCTTCACTGATCTTCAAGCTGCTTGGGATCAACTATTGAATTTCAGACCTTTGCCGTGTTGCTCATGTGGAAAATGCACTTGTGGTGTGAATGACAAAATCACAGCACTTCAGCATCAAGATTCTCTTATGCAGTTCTTAAATGGCTTGAATGACTCTTATTCTCAAGTTAGAACACAAATTCTCATGATGGAGCCTAGTCCTTCCATTGATAAGGCATTTTCTTTAGTAATTCAAGAGGAAAGGCAAAGGTGTTTGGGTTTTAATGTTGCTCCCTCAGTTGAATCAACTGCTCTTGCAGTCGAAAATCAAGGATTCAATCAGGGAAATTCATTTCCAGGGAACAACAAGTATATCAGAGGAAACAATACAAAAGGGAGGCCTGTGTGTAGTCACTGTAGGAAGCTTGGCCATGTTGTGGAGAAATGCTACAAATTAGTGGGATTTCCTCCTAGTTACAAGCAGAGAGGTCAAGTGGCTATGGCAAATCAAGTCTTGGTTGAAGGTGATCAAGGCAGTGCTGATGTTCAACAGGTCAATTCATTCCCTTTCACCACAGAGCAATGTCAACAACTAATCTCAATGCTCAATTCTCATGCATCTACATCTAGTGGTACCAATGATGCTTTACACTCAGCTAACTCTGCTCTTTCAGGTAATGAATACACTCCTTGGTCTGATTTTGTTTCCTTAGACTTGCATCATTCAGTCTTTGCTATTAATCCTGTCAATAAAGCTGCCTATGGTAATAATGTATGGATTATTGATACCGGAGCCACAGACCACATAGTTCATTCCTTATCCTTGTTTACACATATCACTAGTTCTGTATCAACCTTTGTTCAATTGCCAAATGGTGAAAGAGTCACTGTTACACACATTGGTACAATTCAAGTCACTGCAACTTTGAAACTTGAAAATGTGCTATGTGTTCCCTCTTTCAATTTCAATCTAATTTCTGTCAGCAAATTAACCAAAACTCTTTCATGTTGCCTGGTTTTTCTATCAAATTTATGCTTTATCCAGGACCTTACTTGTTGGAAGACGATTGGAATGGGTGAATTACATGACAATTTGTATCTGCTGCATACTGCTCCAACTAGCAACTCTGTTCCAACAGCTTCTTCAACTCTTGAGTCTGTTTTTCATTCTTTTGTCAATTCTGTTTCTGAGTCTATGTCCATTCCTACTGTTACCAAGTCTTATCTTTGGCATATGAGGTTAGGACATGCCTCGGATAATAAAATTCATGCTTTGCATAATCTCATTTCTGATGTACAAAATTTTCACAGCAATAAGAATTGTATTCTTTGTCCTATTGCCAAACAGAAAAGACTTCCTTTCCCTTCTTTTAATCACATTTCAAATAATGCTTTTGATTTGATTCATTGTGATATTTGGGGACTATTTGCTAAATTCACTCATAATGGCTTCAAGTATTTCCTTACCATTGTGGATGATGCCACACGATCCACTTGGATTTACCTTATGAAATCCAAGGCTGAAACTAGACCTTTGTTGATCTCATTTTATAACATGATACATACACAATTTCATGCCAATATTAAGATCATTAGAACTGACAATGGCCCTGAATTTTTCTTGAAAGAATTTTATGCCAACAAGGGCATCATTCATCAACACACATGTGTTGCCACTCCACAACAAAACTCAGTTGTGGAGAGGAAGCACCAACACATTTTGAGCATTGCAAGGGCATTGAAGTTTCAATCTAATGTTCCTATATCCTATTGGGGTGAATGTGTATTGACTGCTGTCCATATCATCAATTGGTTACCCTCTAAAATACTGAACCAGAAAAATCCTATTGAAAAACTCTATGGCAAACCTCCTTCCTTTGA
This sequence comes from Quercus aquifolioides, assembly GCA_019022515.1. Taxonomy (NCBI): domain Eukaryota; kingdom Viridiplantae; phylum Streptophyta; class Magnoliopsida; order Fagales; family Fagaceae; genus Quercus; species Quercus aquifolioides. The sequence goes on from CM032333.1 coordinate 56,518,218, forward strand.
TCATTTAAAGGTTTTTGATTGCCTTTGTTTTGCCTCAACCCTTCCTCATAACAGATCAAAATTTGATCATAGATCTTCATCTTGTGTTTTTCTTGGTTACCCTTTTGGTGTTAAGGGTTACAAACTATTTGATTTAACTACCAAAAGGATTTTTGTTTCTAGAGATGTTCATTTTCTTGAAACTGTTTTTCCTTTTGTTTCATCTTCTCATTCCTCCTCTCCTCATACTAGCATTCCTTTACCTCATCTCTTCCCTTTAGTGTCTCACCCTACTACTTCTGTGTTTGATTCCAATGTTTCTATCCCATCTTCCACAGCTTTACCTATTCCCAATTCTGCAGAATTACCTCTTGCTACTTCTGCAGATGATCATTCTGCAGATTTACATCTTCCTACTTCTGCAGATGACAATTCTGCAGATTTACCTCTTGCCACTTCTGCAGATAACATTTCTGCAGAATTACCTATCCATGATTCACCTCCACCTATTATTCCCTCCATCAATGCACCATCTGTTCCTCTGAGGAAGTCTTCCCGAGTGTCTAAACCACCTTCATATCTAACTGATTTTCAGTGCAGCACAGTTGTCAGTAATGAACCTGCTCCTTCTCTTCCTGCCAACAAGTCAGGTACTCAATACCCTTTGTCCACTTATCTTAACTCCTCCAAACTATCCACATCTTATGCCCATTTTTGTTCTCTAATCTCTACCATCCCTGAGCCTACTTATTACCATGAGGCAGTCAAGGATCCTAATTGGCAGGATGCTATGGCATCTGAAATTGCTGCTTTGGAAGCAAATCAAACCTGGACTATTACTCCATTGCCTCCTCACAAAAGGGCTATTGGGTGTAAATGGGTTTATAGGGTGAAGTATAATGCTGATGGCTCTTTGGACAGATACAAAGCTAGGCTTGTAGCCAAGGGTTTCACTCAGCAAGCTGGTTTGGACTTCACTGATACTCTTTCTCCGGTTGCTAAACTCACTACTGTCAAGACTTTGCTTGCTATTTCTGCTGTGAGAGGCTGGCATTTGGTTCAACTTGATGTGAACAATGCTTTTCTTAATGGTACTCTCCATGAAGAGGTCTATATGCAATTGCCTCACGGTTTTCACAGCAAGGGGGAGAACCTAGTTTGCAAGCTTCACAAGTCTTTATATGGTCTCAAGCAAGCATCAAGGCAGTGGTATTCCAAGTTCTCTACAACCATTTTAAAATATGGTTTCAAGCAATCAAAATCTGATTATTCTTTATTCACTAAGAAGTTCAATCAGACTTTCATAGCATTGCTTGTTTATGTTGATGACATTCTAATTGCAAGTAATGATGTTCAAGCAGTGGAAGACCTTAAAACTTCTTTGAACCTTGAGTTCAAGTTGAAAGATCTTGGTAATTTGAAATACTTCCTAGGTCTTGAGGTAGCCAGATCAGAAAAGGGAATTTCATTATGCCAAAGGAAGTATGCATTAGGGGTTCTTAAGGATGCTGGTATGGAAGGTTGTAAACCCAGCAAAGTACCAATGGAGCAAAACTTGAAACTAAGCAAGTACCAAGGTGATTTATTGGATGATCCTGGAGTTTATAGAAGATTGGTTGGAAGGTTACTATATCTGACAATAACAAGGCCAGATATTACATATTCAGTCCATAAACTAAGCCAATTCATGGCTAAGCCTAGAAAACCACATCTTGATGCAGCCTACAAGATATTACAGTACATCAAAGGATCTCCTGGTCAAGGCATTCTTCTGTCATCAAAGTCTGATCTACATTTGAAGGCCTACACGGATACAGATTGGGCTTCCTGTGTAGATACCAGAAGGTCCACTACTGGTTTCTGTGTATTCTTGGGAGACTCATTGGTTTCATGGAAATCTAAGAAACAATCCATAGTTTCTAGATCATCAACTGAAGCTGAGTATAGAGCAATGGCCTTGACAGTTTGTGAGATGACTTGGTTGTTAGCCTTGTTGAAAGATTTGGAAGTTGCTCATCCACAACCTGGTCTGCTCTTCTGTGATAATCAAGCAGCAATCCACATTGGTGAGAATCCTGTCTTCCACGAGCGTACAAAACATATAGAAGTAGATTGTCACTTGGTTAGAGACAAGGTGCAAGAGAAGGTGATTTGTTTATTTTTCACTCCTACACATACACAGGTAGCAGACCTGTTTACCAAAGCATTATGCAGCCAACAATTCAAGTTCTTAATTTCCAAGATGAGTGTATTGAACATTCATAGCTATGAGTCTCATCTTGAGGGGGAGTATCAGGCAATTAAGAAGAGAGGACCAAAGAATAAGAAGGAAGAAAAGAAGAACTCAACAACACAGACAAAGAAGAACTAAACGACACAGACAAGACAAGCCACAAGGCTATTTAAGTTAATGGATAAACGGCATGTAGTTTAGCTATTAACTTAGTTCAGATTGTATCCACGTGCTGTAACTAACCTTCACACGTGTTGTAACTGATTTCTCTATGCTCTGTATTAGTTTGTTACATTCTGTTTTGGGGGTTTAGGTTCAAAGGTGTATATAACCTTAGATTGTGTATAGATTCATTCATTACAAGATTAAGAGAAAGTTTTTCCATCTTCTCTCTCAAATATTTCCTCTCTATTCATAGATTCTTGTTCTTCTCGTCTCTGTTTTGTTACATATTTTATTCTCAAAAAACTAGCGAATGAATTTGTAAGAGTGGAAAAAAGAAAAAGAAAAACATAAGATAGGTAGAGAGGCATTGTTAAGCCTTGGTGCAGTCCGTTGGCTTGAAGGACACAGTTTTCTTGACAATATCATAGCCTACCAACTGATCAGCTTGGGCCAAGTTTCCGAAAATGGCGATTGAGTCATCTGCAGGAAGGAAAGCCATGCACGAAATTGTTTCATCTCCAAGAAAAGTGTAGATCGGACTCAGCGTCACATCTGCACCACCGGCGAAATGAGCTATGATAGTTGGAACTTTAAAAGTAGATTCGGGGGAGTCGAAGCAAAGACTGAAGGTTTTTTGCGGGTCTTCAATGACTGGTAATTTAAGTTGGGCTTTTAATGCTGCTTCAAAACCGGTGTACATGTCTGATGGCAAAAATGTCAATGTCGTGCCTGAATCAATGATAATATTGCCCCCTGCTTCTTGGCCAGAAGCCGTGCTGATTCTTGTTGGGCCAACACTAATTGCTTTAAGTGCTAGGCTGTAATAGACGTCAGCTTCACTGGTAGCTAGGGGTGTAGTCACGGCTCCAGGACCTGATACCACGGCATTTGTACCAAAATTCAATTTGCTTGTGGCATCGGGTTTGTCAAATGGAACCAAGCAGTAGGAGAATTTGCCAGCAATAGAAGTACTCAATTGGGAAACAAGAGAAGTCGCGCTGCCTCCAAGGCCAACAATCCCAGAACCTGTTTTACTAAAATTTCCAGTGGTAGCATGTCCACATCCTATGATAGTGTTAGGGAATCTTGCAGTTGATCCCAGTGTGACAGTGTCGAGAGCAAGGTCTCCGTCTGAGGAAGATCCATCGCCATAATTCATGATATATTCGCATTTATTAGAGCGTACGCAATTTCCTGATATAGTCTCACATTGGGGTGCAGTGCATGGAACTACTTTATATGTGGTTGACTTTGCAGGATTAAAAATTGGATCTGTTTGGTTGTAGCAGTGAGTGCAAGGCTTGCATTGTAGCCAAGTCAATTCACTGCCCGTGTCAGCAATTCCTAACACTTGGACTGGTGGTGTACCGACAGCGTATTTCATGAGGTATTCACCACTATTTGGGATTATTTCTGAATCAAGAGAATTGGTAGAGAATGAAGAAGTTGGCCTAAAATGATTGACACGGTTAATGGAACGACGCAAAGCATTGGCTAACCGTTGTTGGGGAGTTTCAGTAGGGTCATAGAAGAGAGATTTTGGAGAATCTCGGTGCATTAGCTCCACGCTAAAGCCGTCATTGGAAGCCTCGATGAGAGATAAGCTACAAAGAATGACAATGGAGAATGTTGTTGCCAATGCAACCAAGTAAGGAAGTGAGTGAAGAGATGCCATGACTTACTGTTGCCTGTTTGTGATGATGAAAAGGTGAAGGATTTTGGTGTATACGGGGAAGAATAGAGAAATATTTAATGTGAGAAACGAAATGAAGAAATGTCGAAGGCAACGCTAGAAACAAAATTCAAGTTTTTCCCAAAGATCTGATAAGTTGAGAATGGTTAATAGGAAGATGAAAACAAATTTGACTATCATACGAAATTTATAGGGAATTGAAACACATTGACAGCGAATTAACTATTCTCTGCCAGGAGAAACTTTGATACCGTTCAACAGGTCAACATCATATAAAATTCTTTATGACCTCAGATATGTTCCGGATAAATTGTTATTTGGATTAAAAATGCTTAAAATTGGAATTACTGATAAATAAATAAGGCGGAAATGGATTAATTTTGTAATTTATTTATATTCAAATTGATTCCTATGTTTTAAGATAAATTTTTTTCCTATATTTAAGTCAAGCACATCACGAGATTTAAGAAAAACAAATGAACTAAAAATATCTATTTGCTCTCTCAAATTCAGGAGATTGGTCAACACAAATTGACTACATTATCAATTTACTAGCCTCATCGCAAACATGATTTGTGACTTTTTTTATTTTTTTATTTTATATGTTAACATTTTCATTCATTGTAATAAGAAACTTTTTTTAAAAAAAATTTCATTCATCAAGGAACCATAAAAAATAAGATGTTTAGAAAATAGAGACAACTCCCCTTATGAAGAGCATAGGTTTTAAAAACAATTTTGGGAAAAATTTAGGAGGTGGAGAAAAATAAAGCAACACAAACAAAACTAAAAAAATAAGTTGTGGATACACAAGAATACAAATATTCTCTCTTTCAATAGATGTAAACTCGACAGTAAGTGACCCATGAATCGATGTATGCAAACACTTCCAAGCACAATCAGTCAATACTATACAATATAGATCTCAATGATATAAAAATTCAACATGCACATTTATTATGTGTCAAGGTGTTTTGAACACAAATCAACCTTAAGAGTAGAGGAAATATTTGCACATTTATTATCAACAATATCTTAAAAAAAAAAAAATTATTCCCAATTTTTAGTAGTTCATAGATTAAAAGAAAAAAAAAAGCATACACTAAAATGTATAGAACTCAAAAATTAATCAATCAATTTTTAAAGTGTATGCGTGTTGTGTATGAAAAATAATGAGTGATATGACTATAAAAATGCAAGATGGACAAAGAAAACAAAAAAATGCATGTGAATCCTATCACAAATGAAGCATGAAAAGACTGATCGAACAAGAATCTAAAAACTGAAAATTTTCCAGTTTCAATCGGTCTAACATTAATCAAGCATCAATCAAGAGAGGCAGAAAGTTTTGAACACAAAAACTCACAATTTTGATTGGTTGAAGTAGTTAAAAATTTTAAAACTTAAAAATTTAGAAATTTTAAGGAGAAAAACAACTTGAAAAGAAGTTTTTAAGAGATGTAATGCATATGAACAAGATCCCAAAAGTTTAGAAAACTTGAAGGCACTCAAATGCAAATATCAAAACCAATCAGTACGTTAAAATCACAAAATTTAAACTTCTAAAACATGAAAATCTCATTTTTCTTCAAATTCTCACCCAAAACAAAAATTTTCCTGTACACACCAGATGCTATGCAATTAAAGATGGCCATATTAGATAACACACACATTCTCATGTACTTGATTTAGCATTGATTTGTGTATAGTGTGTGCAACTAGTAAGTGTACAAAGTACAGAAAAGTTGATATGTAGATAATAATCAAACAAATTTTCTACATCATCAATCACTTAATTACATCATATAACCCTCAAATCTCCTAGAAAACATGATTGCAATTATGTAAAAGTATTTTAATTCTTTTTGCATTTTCTTTTTCTTTTGAATTTTTTTTTTTAATTTTACTTTTGAGCACGATCAAAGATATCATGCATGGGCATATAGGAGATAAAAAAGAAAATACCCTTGTTGCACATTTAAAAAAAGAAAGAAAGATAACACCTCGTTTTATCTTGTTGTGCAAGTGCTACACTTTACCGAACACGACTTTTATGATTAGCACATAGGTGTTCATGATTGGCGAGTAACAGTGGTGAGATGGTTATTTATGCTTTTCACCTAAGATTTTCTAGTCCTTACGATCAAAAGGATGTGACATCAAAACCAAGATTGTTTATTTAAAGATTATAAACAGCTCACACAATTAAGCACTAAATAGCACAAACTCGCAAAGTGCAAAAAATAGCTCATCAAAGCTAAACAAGGTACATAGTCATGAAATTCAACATAGTCATGAAATTCAAATTTCATTGGCCCACCTTAATTACACACTTAGTGGTGTGCAATACAAAATAAATAAGTAAATAAATAAAATTGTATTTTTATATTACAACCAAAAATAAAAAGCACACATTATGCTAAATGAATAAAATACAACAACAATGCATGATAGTACTCAACTAAGCTATAGGGGGCACACAAACAAGAAATAGCAATTTCTTAATTAACCCATGAGTACATGTACAAACTAGTACATACTCATACAAAAATAAAAATAGCTCATGAACTCTGTCATGCAACACATATTTTTTTGTGTTTCTCCACAATATCAAGCATGTTCTAAGTCAAAAGAGAGATATTACAATTCATGTAATTCTCGAGAAAAATAAAACAAGACCCAAAATAAAATATTTTTGTCTTTTTGAAAATTTTCAATGTTTTTGATTTTTTTTTTTTTTTTGAATAATCAAAACAACCTAAGAAAACAAAACAACCAAAAACAAAAAATAAACATGTCCTCGAATAAGCGAAAGAATTAAATCAAGGACAAGTAAACAACACTCACCTTAGCAAATCTTTTTTCACCCATACAACACGTGTCTTTAGCTTTGTAGGTGAAAAACCATGAGAAACAGAGTATATTTGAGGGATTACAAAATTCTTATGAGAGAGACAGAAATCTTGCAATTTCCTTTCACAAGCCAACAAGCTTTAATTTTTTAAAAGCATATGAAACAATTTATCAAAACTTAGGGCAGGAGAAATATCATCACATATCCTAGACTAAAACAATGGTTAAATTTCAATTTAAGACAGTTAGGATGAATGTTACCAATAACACCACAGAAGTGACAGACAGGAACAAATTTGGGAACATTAGTATTCCTAGAGACAAATCTAGTCACATGTTTTGGTTTTTGCCTCAAGAAAGAACAATTTGGTCTAATGTGACCAATAACACCACAAAGGTGACAGGTAGGAACAAAAACATATTTATTTTGTACTATAGCAGTAGGTTTAGACACAGGTTTAGAAACTTTAGCATCTACATCAGAATTTTTACCTTTGTCTTACCTAGCAAAATAAGCATTTTCTTTATAATTCCTCTTAAATGGGGGAATATAAACTTTTTCATCTTTAGGCTTAATGGAAACACAAATAGATCTATAATCAATAATAGCAGGTTTGGTACAAGACAATTTTTTCAATTTAGCTTTAGACTTAACTAACTCTTGCTCCAAACTTTTCATCTTTTTATCTTGAGAGGAAAATTGATTTCTCAAAAATTCATTATTTTTATTGGATTCATCCAATTTCACAATCAATTCCTCTTTTTCAAGATTAACCAGTTTTAACTCTTCATGAAATTTCTTATCAATTTTCAAAGATTTTGATAATTTCTTACGGTGAGTTTCACAGGCATTAATATATCAACAGAAACATTAGCATCTTCTTTATTGAAATTTTCATAAATATGAGTAGAAAGACCCTTAAAATTATTCATGACAGCAAACATCAAGGATCTCACTCAGGACGTTAATCCAATCAAAGCAAACCTGCTCTGATATCACTTGTTAGTTCGTTTAGGCCCCTGAACACTTAGATTGTTTAACCTAATTAATTAACCAAGTTTTTATTTAGGTTTATTATTCAGATCTAAGTTAAACACAAACAATCATATTAGTAAGTGCAGAAAAGTAAAGAAGACAACGATATGATAAACTAGAAAAACTAATGAAACCAACAGCTCCAAGGTAAAACACCTGAAGAGGATTTAACCTAAACTATCCTCAAGGCAACAAATTCACTATGATAAAATGGAAGTCTTACAATAGATTTTTCCCTAAATCTAAAGCTACCTCTTGTAGTACTTACTCACGTGACAACACGCAGCTCCGAATTCATGGATTCTTCTATCTGAATTTGCTAAACAAAAACACCCACATTTGTGGCTCTGAGATCCCACTCAAAGATTTAAATCAACAGCAGTAGTTGACCTTGTATGCCAAATTATCTCACTAGTTCTTGTATATGGATCTTCTTTCCGGTAGATGCTTGTTGAGTTAGAAGACTACAGAAACCTCATAAATCTCACAGGAGTAACTTTCAAGACTTCCAAGAACTTCTAAAACATATTTAGGGGTTTCCTTTTATATTAGATAGTGTTGGACACAAACCCTAAATGTTTTTGTGGGCTTTGGGCCTGATTAAAATTCTACAAAACATGATGTCTGATCGGTCGAGTCTTTCTTTCAATCAGTCAAGCCTTGCAAAATTCTAAATTCTTCTTTTAATAGCTTGAATGTTCTTGAATCTTGACTTGAATCATCATGAGCAATGTCTAACACTAAAACTAGACATGTTTTTGTTCTCGGTTTTCCAACTTACATAAAATTAGAACATATGAATTTATTCCTAAATATTTAGAACCTAACAAAAATCATAATAAATGTTTAAAAATACTAGAATATATAATTCATATGCACAAAAAATTTCTATTAAAAGTAACATATATAATTATCAAATTTTATATGTTAAACTTATTTTTTGATTTGATGTCATAATATTAATATGTTAAACTTTCTCATGCATTACATGAGCTACCAAATATATATATATATATATATAACAAAAACTGAGAGAAAATTCAATGAGATTTTCAATTAGAGTTGAATTTTGCACCACATTTTTCATATAGTTTTTTTAATTTTTGTATCCAATGAGTTATTACTTATTAGTTTAAAAGCCAAAAAGAAAAAAGAAAAAAAGAAAATGTATTGACGTAATTTTTGTATCAAATTTTGGTTTGATTTTGAGAATGTATTGACGTGGTTGTGATTGCAACGGGAATTTGAGAAAAATTAAAAATAAAATAACGGAAATAGAATTTATATTTATGTTGGACTTAGACTTTAGCTTAGGTTTCATTCTCATCTAGACCAAATCTTAATCAATGTTAGCTAAATTCTAGCTCAATAGAGAATTAATACCATATGCTGTTAATATTTCTTTTTTTATTATATCATTATACAAATAATGGTTGGAAAAAATATTTTGAGAATATAATGGATAACAATTTAAAAAATGACTTTTCATTTGTTTCAATTAAATTTATATTTATTTTATAAGTAGCTATTTTATATTTTCAAATATAAATATATTATAAAAAAAAATATGTTTGTTTATCCCATGCATATACACAGGGTTACAAGCGAATTATCTTTTTAAAATCATCTCTTGGAAATATGAGTTTTTTTGAGGAACTCGTTTACAAAGATGATATATATATTAATTTGTAGCAGTGCTACTTTTGAAAATATTTTTTAAAACTGTATTATTTGTCAAAAATCCCATTCTGTTCAGCAATGTTTTGAGAGGGTTTAGAGCAAGTACAAACATCTAAAGCTCCATTTCTTCGGCAATAAAGCTTTAAAGCATATATAGAAACAATTCCGTAGTAAAAAAGAGAAGGTGCTGCTTGTTTAACTAGAGAACAAGATGACTATGAAAGCGATAATGTACCAGAAGCGTCTTTGTAGTGGGCATGGTTTTGTTTCGATATAGAGTAAAACTGTAGAACACCCTCATTGTAAAATGTTACTGCATTTATTTACGTGGCTGTTAGGAAATTTAGACCCCAGTTGATAGAATTAACAAGTTTTAAACCCAAGTTGTTAATTAGATTTATTATGAATAAATCTTGTTAAAACAAACAAACATTAATATCATGCCAATATCATACATAGTGAAATAGTAAATAAGACAAGATATGATGATCCAGGAAAACCAATGAAACAAACTAGTTTCACTGTAAAAATCCTGGGGGGGGGGGGGGAACCTTCCCGAAAAGAAAAATTTTAGATCTAGTACAAAACCTTTGTCCCTAGTCTCTACAATCCCCGTAAATGAACTTACAGCAGAAACCTTCTACCGCTTCAGAACCTCTAAACTCTTCAATATATTAATGCCACCTTTTTGCATGGATCCCAGTACCTGACTAACTCCAGCAACTTAAAGATGTTGTTGGCTGCAAAGTCCTATTAGGATTAGTGCCCTTAAATCCTATTGTATGATGCTATGTACTTTTTTATATATGACATTATGTATGACTTAATGTTGTGATTAATAAAGTTGTTTTATTATTATCTAAAATAATGGTAACATGAATATCCGGACATTATCATATAGTCCATGAGATGCATAGTATGTGATTTATGTGAAAAATCACCGAAGATATAAATCACAAGTTCTTTGTAAGCTCAAAATTTTAGTTCGTAGTTAGTGATGAAATTGGGTATTTCATCTGTAAATACTATAACATATCAACTAAGATGATTTGTCTTGATCATGGAAGTGGAGACTTCTAGTTGATATGTTGATATGTTTTAAGAGTTAAGATATATTGAACTAGACCGCTGTAAGATTTATTATTCTCCTAACAACTGTCAAATGAATAATAAATCTCACGACTTCTATTTATATGAACTCTTAATCCTAAGAGAATAATGGACCTGATGATGGAGTGTAAGTTGCTTTGATATATCAAGAGTGAAATCTAAAGTAATGGTCAAAACCTTAGTATGTTGGGCAACCACATTTGGTGTTGATGAAACATATATTCTCAAGATGGAATTCATAATCTCTTAACAGAGATATAAAATATTTCATTGAGATAAGTTTAATGGGTTCAGTTATTCAGAGAGTTAGGCCTAACCACTTTGGTAAGAAATTACTAAAGTATATATCTATGAAATTGGATTTCATAAATATATGATGAATAACTTAAAGGATTAAACCAGGTACTCAAGAATTAAGATGTAATAATCTACCAAGTGGCAGTCTTTATTCATGACTTTGTATTACTACGAATATTTTATGAAGGGGTTGCATGTATAGTAAAATCTTGGGATATAATTTATTAATAAGGCCTATAGTGCAATTATATTTATATAGTGGTATTAAATATAATTAATGGTAACTTTGGATTTGTCAAAAGTTGGCAGAAAAGCCCAAGGCCTATTAAAGCTAGTGTCTTATTGGTTCCTTTTGATCCCACTCCAAGCCACACACTAAAGCTCAATTGGAAAGGCCCAATAGGCCAGCCTAATTAGATAATCAGTTAATTATAAAGGGAGAAACATACATAATTTATTTTAAGAGAGACATCATTGTGAAATGGTGTGTATGTGTGAATGAAGCCACTCGATTATTCTCCCTTGGAAACTAATTGAGAGACCACACTTCTTGGGTGTAAACTGGAATTGAAGTGAAGACTAAAAATGTTCCCAAGTACTTATAATCTTTTATTTTGAATTTCACCACACCAAGGTACACTGTCTTGTTCTTAAATTCTGAAATTTACATAGTACATGTTATTAATCATGAATGAAATAGATCCATATTTGTTGCTTTTGTTGTGTGTTTTGTATGAGATACAAAACCAAATTTTCCAACAAGTTCTTCACTTCATCAACAATGAAGATCAAGAAGTACTTGGTTACAAAACCCTAAAGCGTAAAAGATGCAGTAACTTCTTGCAGAGAGAATAAGGCACTAGGTCACTTTCTGCATGTGTTTTCCTATTTTGACGGCTTTTAAAATAAGCCTTATATATGTCTAGGGCTGTGAGGAAAGAAACTCTATACAAATATTTTAGCATGTGTTGAAAATCAAATCTAGAAATTCTGATTTCTTAGATCTAGAAAGATTCAGCTTCTGTCGAGCTTCGTTCTTAGATCTTGATAGATACTGTTTCTGTTGAGGTATCTATCCAGCTTTAATGAACAGCTCTTCTTCATTTGTTTCATGGTCAGATCTTCATGGTTTTAACATTTGTCTTGAACAACATGTTTCTTGAAGTTTTAAACATATCCTAGATCAACCCAATTACAAGTAAAGTGCATTTTGTCAAAAGATTGGCCAATTACATAAAATATGTCCCTAACAATCTCCCCCTTTGGCAATCCATGACAAAACCATAACAAAACAAATGAATCATGAGGGAAGTCTTAAATCACTAAACTCATAACCACTTGTTGTATTACAAAATAAATATATCCCTATTACAAACTCTTGAAAAGCTTTGCAATAAGAAAGTTCTCGGCATGATAGACTTTCACAACCTGTCTTTCTGAAACACTTAAACAAAACTCATCAAGGCATCATGTGTGAAACAGAAATAAGGATTGTGTACATAAAAAAACATGCATATAAAAGATAAAGAAGAAGCAACACATGTAAAGATAAGCACAATGTATGTAAAAAAGGTCACAAGACCGGTGTACAAGAAGCTTAAAGAAGCTTCTAAAACAACAAGGAGGTAAACACTCCCCCTAACAAGATGAAACACAACTCCCCCTTACAAAGGCATGTATTTCTCCCTTTAACATGTAGAATTTTAAAAAGAAACCACATTTTCTCCCCCTTTTTGTCATGATTGACAAAGGGTACAAGAAGCTATATAGTTTCACCCGAGAAACATAAAGATGATCAAAGATGATTAAGGGGGCACAAGGAATCCATATAAATGCATGAATGTAATGAAACAAGATGTTATGGATGACAAGATAATAGAAAGATGCAAAACATGTGAAAAACAATGCATACAAGAGGGTCTTGACAAATCAAGAAGCTATCGAGCTGCTATTAAGTTGACAGAGAGCACATAAAAATACCTCGATAGATCGAGATATATGTCGAGAATCTATTGAGAAGCTACCTAGAAATCTCGATGGATCAAGAATCTGTCAAGAATGTATTGAGCAAACAAAGAGCATGAAATTTGGCTTGATGGATCGAATAAGCTATTAAGAATCTATCGAGAAGAAACCCAAAAATCTTGATGGATAGAGATTCCGTCAAGATTTGTCGAGAAAAGGAGAAAGAAGAGCTCGATAAAAGGGAATCTGTCGAGAAGCTGTCGAGCTTGAAGAAAGAAGGTTTTTCAAAGAAGGGAAAAACACATAGAGATGAATGCAACAAGCAAGCTACTCAACAAAGATCCAATCAACATGTTAAGCTCTCAAAACATCTCTCAACAAAGCATTCATAAATCCAAAACACACATACATACTAAACAAGTCTAGCCATTTTTATATTTCAAAAACAAGTTAAGACATTTTAGTGAGCATATATTAACACATGTATTCCTTGTGATCACCAAATCACATTGTACTTGCACATTTATCAAAAGTAGTAAAAAGTTTGCGTGTTGTGTGTGAAACATAGCAAGAGTGCATAAGTGTGCATATTATGAAGATTTGAGATATGAAAAAATCAAATACACTCACACACAATCATAACTGCTTGATAGAGAGTATCACCTTCAAGGTACATCCTATAACTCCCACATCTCCTAGAAACACGCTTGCAACCATATTTAAAATAATTTTGATTCTTTTTGCTTTTATTTTTCTTTGCATATTTTCTTTTTGAACAAATCATGCATGGGCATATAAGAGAGAGAAGAAGAACCCAATTATGTAAGCCAAAACATCACAATTTTGCTATACCGAAGCATACAAATGTTATTCATGATTGGTGGGATTTAGTGGTGAGATGGTTATTTATGCCCTTCTCTTAGGATTTTCTAGTCCTTCCCATCAAAAAGAGTGATATGAGTATGAGATATAAGAGACAATCTTAATTGTACTCATCACAACCATGAGCCACAAAGCTCACTTGTTTAGTTGTGCATTGAGATGCTCATCTAAGTTACAAGAGATACAAAGTTTAGAAACTTTGTTTTAGTGGCCATCAAAGGTACAAAAGTACCAACATACACAAACACACACTGTTTTTTTTTTTTTTTTTTTTAGTTTTTCCCTTTTTATTTTGAAAAAAAAAAAAAAAAAAAAAAAAAAAAAAGCTAAACAACCAAACAAAAACAGACAAACAACATGAAAGCATGAAAGAAAGATGCAAATGCATGAAAGCATGATTCCAAAAACAGATAAGAAATCAAGCAAAGAAATTCCTACTTTATGAACAGTGGCCAACGTGATATATATGTTCCACCATTATAGCAAGGTCTCCATTTGAGAATGATGAATCACCATACATCACAGAACATTGGCAAATTGAATTATTGCTGCCTGAGCATGGGCTTTCTTGTAGACATAGGGATGAAGAGCATGAAACATTTTTGTATGTGCTTGACTTTTCAGGGTCAAAAAGTGGAGCTCTTTGATTGTAGGCTTGCAGCATTCATTGCAAGGTTTACATTGTAGCCAAATCAAATCATCACCCATATCAACAAAGCCTAGGATTTGGACTGGTGGTGTACCAAGAGAGTATTTCATGAGGTATTCACCTACATTTGAGTTTATTTTTGCTTGAGCTTGATTGGGAGACGATGAAGAAGTTTTCTTGAAATGATTGATAAGATTAATGGAATGATGCAAAGCCATGGCTATGCGCTGTGAAGGAGTCTATGATAGGGAAAAATGCCTTAATACCCCTTGAACTTTGATGTACGTAGTGTCCATAACACCACTTAAACTTTTGTTTTGGCTAATTTACTCAATAAACTTTGCATGAGAGCCAAATTAAAACATTTGTTACTGTTCCATTAGTATACTAACAGAATAGTGCACATGGACTTCAAAATACGAAATCTAATTTCATGACTGATGATAGGAGGAGAGAGAAACTTAGGGTCAAGTTTACAGAGAGAAAGAGAGAGAGAGAGAGAGAGAGAGAGAGAGAGAGAGAGCCGATTGATGTTGAACCAGAGCCATCGTTTGTGGTCTCACTAGAGCTAGAGTTTGTGTACTGCTGATGATCTTGTCGTCCGGAGCTAGAGTCAAACTTGCAATACCATCAAAGTACGATCTTGTCGTCCGGAGCTAGAGTCAAACTCACAATACCATCAAAGTCTATAACACAATTCCTCTACTTCTAGATTTGTCTAACACCATTTTTACACCTAATCTATTACAGTGCAGTATTTTTTATTTATTTAAAGTTTAGGTAGAAAGCCACCAAGCTTGGGTTTTAAGGTGGATGGGTATGATTTAGCATTTTTAATTAAGAGTTTTTTAATTTTGGGCAAGACTTGGGTTTAAGTTGTGAACTCCGAAGGAGATAGTTATGTACTAGAGGTATTTGATGAGATTGGTGTTTGATTTTGTAGTTTATTTGGACTTTCAGGTAATGGACAAACCTATTTTTGCTTCAATCATAAGCTTTTTCTATAATGATAATAATAATAATAATAATAATAATAATAATAATAATAATCATCATCATCATCATCTTCATAATAATGATAATAATCATCATCATAATAATAATTAGTCACTAACCCGTGCGATGCACGAGATAGTTAAATAAAAAGATAACAAATAAACCTCACAGTAAAAGAAAAGGCTAAAAGAACCAATAAGAGACTACTTTGTCCATAAAGTAATCAACCCAAGTGGCATCATAGCTCATGAACAAAAGTCACTGTTGCATTTCATGGCTACATACTTGCTAATAATGGAAATTACCTGTATAAACTTGAAAAGGGTTAAACGATAATATGGAAAACATTCCATAAATAACTTATTGATGACAAGTATAGAGAGGGGACTAATGTAAGTCATCAATGGAATTTGAGTCGGCATCTCATTGCAAATGGAATATAGCTCTATATTAAAACTAAAATTAAACGTTCAATCATTCTTTTTCTCTAAAACCTTATCAGAAACTATAAGTAATTTACATCAGTTTCAGATAAAAATCACTTGAAGAATCAACTACTTTGAATCATTATCTGAAAGAGGAGCAACATAAAAACTTAAATAAGTCTCAAAGATGAAGTTCTTCGAACATATTTCAACACCAATTTCCAAGTTCAGCTCTATGTATGGCAACCAATTACTCACCCTAGTTGAAAGCACAATGTTTGAAAGAATCTTCCAAGTATCTTAGTCACTTACAATTATCATCCACCTCCCTAGATCACTGAACTACATATCTACTAATCTACCTACCCTAACTTCAAATACTCAATACAAAGAAAGAGCCAAAATTTCTCAAACAAATTGCGTAGTGTATATAAACTTAAGTTGTTCTATTGCCTTTTATTCATGAAAATAATAAAGAATAAATAGAAAAAAAAAGTTAAAAATGAATGCTTCATATCTTTAACCATACTTGTACTTACACACACTAATCATTATTTTCGAAAACTTGTGAAATGAATGAATGTACATGCCTAGATTTAGCTGTGAAACCCTGAAATACCAAAGCAAACCTCTATAGATAGTGTAGTACAAGATGTAGCATCAATATTATCCTAGCAATCCAATTATCTATTTGATCCATTGGATGTAGTGGTGGGCCATTGAATTTGTGAATATCCGTAGAGTCCTTACTAATCTCTTAATAAATTTAAAATTTGATTGGATTCATCATGATTTCATCCATTTTGCTGCATTACTTTTCTAAGTGTAAAATGTGACAAACCTTGTGATGCATGGGTTATATTGCCGCTATAACATTATATCTTAAAATGAATATGATTTGCATTTAATTTTTTAATACTGCCCTAAACTAATCTCTTAGTTGCTTAACTATATATTATATCTGATTACGACTAACCTAATGAATATTTATATTTGCTAAATTATGTGTTATAATCTGATTACAACCTCCTTAGTTTACCTGAACTAAAAGCAGCCAAAACACTAAAATTCTACAAATTTAAATTGCACCCCAAAAAATTAGAAAGCAAGCAATCAACACCAATCCAATCAAATATGGTGATGGAAAGTTCTATTCAAGCATTTCTTTGAACACTTTCATGACTTACTCGCGAGTGGACCTTCCAGTCGCAAAAAACACTTAGAAAAAATTTTCAAAATTTTGTCTCTACGGTGTTTGGCGACTTGGTTCAGTCGTGAAAAATGCGTGTTTTGCACTTTAAGGACAATTTTTAAAACTTTTTAGTTTTCCCTCGAACACTTTTGACTGTTCATTGTCATGTTCGTTCTTCTCTCTCACACACTCACCGTGTTTCTTTATCAAAAACCTATATTTATCTTCATCATTACTTCATCAATCTTCAAGAAAAGGTATGGGTTCTTCATTTTTCTTAAAGTATTTCATGTTTATAACCCGTAAATGCTTAGATTTTGAGTGTTTGATGAGATTTTGAAAATCTTGTGGTTCGAATATTGTTTGGGTTTATTTGATGGAGTTTGATAAATAGATATTGTTGACATTGATAATATGATGCTTCATATACATGTTTCATGCATATTTCTCATTTTTGAGTAGTTTATCATGATTGTTCTATGCAGTGCAGATCATACTCATAGTAAATTGTCTCGAAGGCAGTTTCATCCGTTTCTATGGATTTCATAGATTACATCACGCTTTGTTGTGCTGCACATTCATCACTTCTACACACCACACACACTAGTGTTGCTCATGCTTAAATACTTGCTTAAATGTTGCATACTTGGTTCATTTACCATGTTTGAGTGATGTGTCTTTCTTATTAACGATATGTGTTTATTTCATGAACTAACTTAGATCTAATCAAGTTTATGCTTGTGTCTTGTGCTTTGCACTTGGTTTTCTGCTATTTGTATGTTATTTTGCAGATGTCTCGTCGTTCCTCTCGAGGAAAAGAGCTTGTAAATGATGTTCCATCATCCCCTATTTCAAAATGGACTCAATGTTCGTCTCAAGCTTCAAATAGTGAGAGGTTCATGACTCCGCTTGATTCACAGACCTACTCAAGTATATTTATAGATGCTCCTACTTTGGTAGAAAACGTTGTAAAGTTTGATACCTTGAGAACAACATTTATTCCTAGAATCTTTGAAGAAAAAGATTGGGCTAACTTGTTCGGGAACTTCGAGGACCCGATAGAGGAATTGGTTAGGGAGTTCTATTCAAATGCTAGATACACTAGAGTTGAGTTGCAGTGTAGGGTACGAGGAAAGGAGTTCAGCATCAATCTAGACTACACTGTGAAGGTTCTTCGAATTAATAGATCGGAAAATATAGACCTCACTCCATATGATGACAGACTTCCTAAGGTTCAAGATATTCTCAAAATTCTTGGACCAGATCATGAGATTTGGTGTGCTATCGCAGGCAACCAAAAATAAAACCTATACCCCTAAAAATTATATGTAGTAGTGCGAGTAAGGATCTTTCCCATGGTGAGTATCTAGCCTAATTTTATGCTACGTGAACAAGGCTGAGGGGGGGGGGGGGGGGGGTTGAGTATAATGAAAACAATTTTAAGGAAAACAACTAAGGAACAATTCAAATTAAAGTATCGAAATCAATCAAGAGAACAAACCTTGGTCCAAGTCAACATCCACCATCGGAATTTTACAACTGATCATCGATGTAAGTATATATCAATTCACACTTTGAATATTCACCGTTGGAACTATCTTCCTATCTCTCCTTAGTCGTAGTTAATTAGAAAACGAGCGATCTAATTAACCCTAACTACTAAACAACCCAAGACAAGCACTAAAGGTTTAATTTAGTAGCAGCCTTAAGAACTAGAGAGATCGATGAAGCTAAACAACACAAACACAAGC